>JAYEPQ010000007.1:28850270-29062770 GCA_036321105.1 Dracaena cambodiana
TTAGGTAAGCCTAAGAAGGAGCAAGCCTCTTCCTCTGAACCAGGCTCATTCTCCAATCATCAAGGTAAACTGTCCATAGCAGAGCATACAGAAGATAATCATGAAAAGATGTCCGAAACATCAGTTTTGGAATTTGAGAAGGGTTAAATTTATCATCGATCCGCATGTCGAAAAAATGGAAAAGATGGAGAATCAGCTTGAGGCTTTGATGTATCAGAAAGCTTTACAAGAGGTGGGAGTAGTTAGAACTTACCCCCATTGAATGAAAGCCATCCATTTTCTATCAAATTCAAGCAACTACACCTGAATTCGTACGCCGGCAAGGAATCCAGTAATCAGCATATTTACTACTACCCCTCACAAACAGGACATCTGATAGGGAATATGATTCAATTTTAACTAATTTTTTTTATAAGTATTTTAAAAAGTCCTGCCTTCTCTTGGTTTAGCCAACCTGGTACGATTAAATTTTGGACCGATTTGGAGCGAGAGTTCCTAGCCCTATTTTTCGAAAATGATACCACGATATTGGTGCCCTCTTTACTATTAACAAAATAGAATGAAGACCAATCTGTTAAAGACATCATTGAGCGGTTAGAGAACTATTGAAGCGATGCCCACACAAGGTCACATGAAACCCTCGTAGAAAACTGCAGGTATAATTTTTATTTTGGTGCACTGGTAAAGATGAGCTCTATAGAACCATGCTCTTGGAAGGACTTAATGAAGTAAGGCGAACAAGCCGAGGTCATCTTTCAAAGCCTTGAGGAGAAGAAATCAACAAGACAGGGTGCTATGAACAAGTTTTCCATGCAATCATCCTAACATAAAGGAAAGATATGATGGCAGTAGAGGTCATAACAAGTGCTTGGAGTCGGCCTCGATTTCAAAAGTAGAACTTCTTCAAGGATGAACATACTACCACCATCTTTAATTTACTTAACAAACACAACATGATAAAATTGTTTGCGAGAAAATGGCCGGAAGAAGCATGGAAGATGGATGATCATAATTATTGTTGGTACCATCGGATCACAAGACAACCTGCCAAGTAGTATTGCATCCTGAAAGATAAGATTCATGTATTGGTCGATAGAACATGCCAAAACTGTAATCAGAATAAAAGCAGGTATTAGCCTACATAGTAACCATCAAAGTTGGTGAATGTGAAGTTCTAACCATGAAGGGATAGTTCCTATCATGAAGGAAGCGATGAAGGTGGTCAACTATGATGCATAACCAATAGCAGAAGTGTATGTCTCCATTCACTATCGAGAAGAAACAAATCAGCTAGGTACACCCTCATATTGAGCAATGGACATATATAAAGTCTAGATCAAAGGGCAAGCGACATATTTGAATTCTATCTCTACCGCGATGGAAGAGAACCCAATTAAGGTTCCTCCCTTAACCGACTTAGAACCATGAAAGACAGTATTGATATTACAATATGAAATAGTATCTCCTACAGGATGAGGACTAATGCAGACTATTTGAAGGACTATGACAAAGTTGTTGCTAATCCTCTAAGCCAGTAGAAGAAGTGAGCCAACAGCTTACCAAATAACTTCAAGATGAAGAAAAGCAGGATACGACAAAAACTTTAAGAAAGGATGTTATTGAGAGTCTGAATTCACCTTTCTACTTTTATGTCTTTGCTCAACTGGAAAATATACCTACCAATATCATCTTAGATGTGTTGCTACGCCTCTCAAAGTTAAGAAGGAAAGCTCTAACGGAGATGTTAGCTGATTTATAGGTCTTTCTAGTATAAATACCCAATATTTCCACGGAGGATGCTGAGATTGTGCTTCAAGCAACATGAACTACATGAAAGAATGAAGTGGTTCGGAGGAACTTGGGAGACGAAGCCAATTGTGAAACTATATATACAAGTAAAAAGCTTCTCTCCATCTAAATTGCAATACCTTATATCCTATTGATGTTATTATATGGAATTATGAAGAAATGTTTAAATCCGCAATTCACTATGCAACATCTTAATATTAAGTCAGATACCAAGCCAGTTAGACAGTAGGAAAGACGATTCCATCCAGAACTCATTGTAACATCTCCATTTTTTAGTTGCTTTAATAACCAGAGGATTCTATTTAAAATTTCTCTAGATTAACTAACAGTTACAGGATCTTAAAATAACTATAATTACTGCTACAATAGACAAATAAATAACATATCTAAAACTGAAGTTACATTTATAAAATATAAAGTTGATTATAAAAAGGGCACCTTATTCTAGATATATATAACAAAAGAATCAAAAGAAGAATAAGCCCAACAAAAGAAATATGAACTATATATATACAAGATTAGGAGACTAGGTCCACCTATTACTGTTATTCTGCTTGATCAATGAAGTATGGATCCCTAATCAGTACAGTTTTTCCTTATGCTTAAACAAAACCTGGGTTCAAAATCGAGAAAATTAAACCCAATAAGTAGCATATAAAGGAAAGAAGAAAATGTTCTATCATAGTACACAAATATCAGTGAATGTGAGTATGCTCATGTCAGTATTGGGCATGAACATATAAAATTAAACATGTAAACAAGTATAAATAAATTAATAAATAAACAAACATGATGAATAATTACTTTATATAACCTAATCATTATTCTGTTGATCTTAGTCATCGTTCAAGTTAATTTTATAAACTGTATTAATAGATACGATAGAACTATTCTCTATTATCGTATAAGTGTACCTGGGTCCCGGCTTCAGTCATATGATGCTGAACTATGTCATACTGTTAGGTATTACAATTCATACCCGATACTATATTATAATAACGGACATACCGCACTGAGTACTAATCTTCAGTCGTTGATCTAGTATTACCTAGGCCGCTGTAGTAAAAGACTCTTGGCCTTAACATTTTATTAAATCTTATACGACATGACTCTTATCTATCATATAACTTGTCTCCATTCCTAAGTTTATGATATACTGTACACATGACTTATAACGATAATATGAAATAACTCATTCATTCACATATACAAATCTATTTCTATTATCCATGATATCATTAACAATTCATTATTAGATTATGTATATGTAGTGCTATTATATTCCATTATCTTATCATATCAATATACTCACTATCATGTCCATACGTATCATGTCCATACGTATAATATGTGTCATTCACAAATAAGTGTCACATGCCATGCTACATGATCGAGATTAAATAAAATGATTTAGATCATTGACCTTACAAATTCTTATTCAATTCGAAATAATGACAACTCACAATAAAGAGTTACTAATAGCAATACATCTAAAAAAAGTTTCATATCTCCACTTTTTTCACTGCACTATATTTAAATATAGTGTCACAATGCATTTAAATAAAACCATACAATGTTCCAATCCGTGTATGTGTATATATATATATATATATATATATATATATATATATATATATATATATATATATATATATATATATATATATATATATATATATATATATATATGTATGTATGTATGTATGTATGTATGTATGTATGTATGTATGTATGTATGTATGTATGTATGTATATATGTATGTATGTATGTATGTATATATATATGTATGTATGTATGTATGTATATATATATGTATGTATGTATGTATGTATATATATATATATATATATATATATATATATATATATATATATATATATATATATATATATATATATATATATATAATATTTATTATCAATTTCCAATGGCATCTCTTATCGGCAATGTAAATAATATTAATTATATAACCAAAACAAAATAAACTGACGATGCTATTAAGGCCAATAAATTTCTTGCTTTCAAACAAATATTATATGGTGGATTATATGGATTTTTTCCTTAAGTTATTGAATATACAAGGCCGACGACAATAACACATTTAAATAATATTTAATAGTCCGAAATATTCCAATCTAAAATATAAATTTTACCATGAATATTCAACATAATTATACTATTCTAAATATTTGATAGATCAATATATTTAAATTATATTATTTTTAATATTCGGAAGTATAAATATTACAATATCTATATATATCAAAATTGGTCCCATACGAAATTTGTTAGGCATATTTAGAGTTCGCTATCAAAATACCCAATAATCATGTTCAATTCTCAATATTAATTAATAGTCCAAAATATAAGCATAATATTTATAAAATAATATAAATTACGTACACAAAATATAAACTAATAAATTTTCCAAGAAAAAAAAACAAAGAATAGCAGTGTTACTTACCTTTATCTTATCCAATTTCTCTTTTCTTTTTTTTTTTCCCTAGAAAATAGCTTCGTCCCTTTGTCGCTATTGTACGGGGCCGGGAAGGGGGGGGGGGGGGGGGTTGGGGGGGGGGGGGGGTGGGGGGAGATTGAGTGGAGGGTTTTGGTGTGGGGGAGTTGAGTGGAGCTAGGGTTTCGTGAGGGCTTTTGCATTTGCTAGGGTATGTGACGGATTTTTTTCTTTACTTGGTAGGGAAAATTCATCCCTCCAGTGGCATTAACAATGAGCAGAGAGGCTGGGAGTGGGAGAGTGCTAGTCTGTTTTTGCATAGGAATGAATGAGAAAAGATTTTTAATAAGCCAATAGTATTTTGGTAATAAACTAAAATTTTATAATTATACAAACCTCTTGCTTTCTACACGTAGTCCCTTCAATTGCCACACTGAACCTCCATTTGCCAGCAAGATGCCGCCATAGTTAGAGATAATGAAGTTTGGTTTTATATATATATATTTTTTATTTTTTATTTTAATTAATAATTATCACTTTCGGATAATATTATCCAAATACTACCAAATTAATACATGATGTAGTACTCAATGAGCGAAATAAGTAAATTATCCATTTCTTATTTTGATATCTAAAATGAGAGAAATAAAAATTCTAAAATAATTTGAAGAATAATTTAATATTTTAAAATTAATGAAACTCGAAAATAATTTTTAGGCTTACCGAAATTTTTTTTCAAAATCATAAATTTAGAAAACTAATAACCATAATTACCGAATATCATTTGGTATTACGGATTTAAAGTTACACTTATCAAAAGTCATTTCGGTATCAAAATTGACCCGCGATAGCCCTAATTTGGCACAATCAGACTAAAATAAAGGATATGGGTAGTCTGAAATTTGGGATATTATATCCTACCCACTGAATGAAAGAATTTTGTCCTCCAAATTCTAAATTAAGAGACGTTGCATTATACAGGTATGTATGGATAAGGAAATGAATGAAATTGGCATACCTGATCATGAAAAAAATATGGATATTTTATCCTGATGTGATTCTCTAGCTCTCAAATATGCTCTCTTAGTAACTGTACATTTCACGAAATAAAAAGTAGTATTACTTACTTCTTCAAGACTTTTTCTCACTGGCCAAAGATCACTATAGGTTTCTTTTCATACTTCTAACTTTGATCTCAAATCTACATCTGATAGATCTATTATTCTATATTATTTATCTAAACACTTCCTCAAGTATGATACATGAAATATTGAATGATTTCTATTTCTGACTGTAATAAAATCCATAGGTAAGATTTCTAATTCGTCATCGAAATTTTATTTGGGGACAGAGGGATGTAAAAGCAAGATAATTTAATTACATATAGCTACTATCAATGGGGTGCTATGCTATTCTGATTAATATGTATAATGGGTAAAATACTACTGATAAATATCATGTAAAGTCCACTCCTATTATCCTAGTACATACTGTAATACATGCTAGAAGGGAAACAAATCTCAAATATTACCATGCCGACATAACATAATTGCAAATGGTAGAGAAACAAATTCAGAAATGAAATCATGATTGATTACAAAATTCAATTATGTAAAACGATCTTAATGTGTAACTATATTGGTGCCAAAAAATAAATCTCTATAAGTGCCTCGCCGACTCAATCAGACTTGTGGTATATAAAATGTTCAAGACATAAACTATATTAGAATAAAATTTAGATGGAAGATACGAAATGTTAGACAGAAATAACCAACAAAAGTAATAGAATAAGTCAATCAACTGGAAAGATAAAAAAGCCAAACATGTGAAATAAGATACAAATATCATGGTTTGGCCTAATGAAATATATCTTTTTTCATAATCAATTTCTTTCTTTTCAACATCACTAATTCTACAAAATTCTCTATCTCCTAAGATCTTCTGATGCCCTTTACATTCACACTCTCTTAGATTGTTTCTTATCTCTTAGTCTATTTGCATATTTAACCTTGTCAACTATACTTAGTTTGCCAATTCCTATTGATATCAATTATTGTAATTTATTAATATTTATCTTTTTATCCTTCTTTTCCTTTCAAAAGTATATACTTAAAACCATATCTCCTATACTTATCTCCACACTTTTCTTTTTAAAAATCCAGATCTGACATTCATCCTCTTTTCTTTTTTTTCTTTTTCCTTTTTTGTAGAGAACTTAGGGACAAGATTAAAATTAAACCACTCTTCCATTCACACATCCTAATCCCAAACTTAAAACATCACTATAAATTTCTATTCCTCTAGAGTTGTTGGAATTATTAATACTGGTGTTGTGTTGTCAAACTCAGTTTCAATTCTTATCACACTCCTCCATCCAGAGATATTCCAATCATTTTCGAGTCAATTTAGCTAGAGGGGGATTTAATTTTTACAAAATCCTGTAAAACTTTCTGTAATATCCATCCATCCCTAGAAAATTTTGAATCTCCGACGCTATTTTAAGCACAGGTCAATCCATCATAATTTCTATCTTCTTGGATACAGTTGATACACTATCTTCAGAAACTATATAATCCAAGAAGGTAAATTTATCTAACTAAAAATCACATTTGCTTAATTTTTCATATAACTTTTTCTCTCTAAGAGTATGCGAAATTATTCTTAAATATTCAGCATGCTCTTCTCTATTTTTTGGAATATATCAAGATATCATTAGTAATACCTCCACAAACTTATCTTGATATTGAGTAAAAATATGGTTCATCAAATTCATAAATACCACTGGTGCATTAGTCACTCAAACTGCATCACTAAATATTCAAAGTGATCATATCTAGTTCTAAATATAGTTTTTAGAATATCTTCCATTTGGACTCTTACTTGATAGAATTCCGTGCGAAGATCTATCCTCGAAAATACCTTTGCTCCTCCCAGAAGATCAAACATATCAGTTATTCTTAATGGATATTTTATTCTTGATTGTTACTGCATTCAAACTCTTATTATCCACACATAATCTTTGACTCTCATCTTTCTTTCCTATTTATAATACTAGAGCTCCTCAAGATAAAAATATTGGGTTATACAAAATCTAATTTCAATAGCTTATTTACTTATTTCTTAACCTCATCGAATTCTGCAATTTCCATTCGATAAGATGGCTTACAAACTAGTTTAGCTTGGAGATAATATTAGTAGTAAATTCTACTACATGTCAATATTAGTACATGAGTATTAATGCACGTGGGCATACACATATCAATATTAGTTGTGAACATATAAAATTACGTATGTAAAGAGGTATAAATAAATAAATAAATAAAATGACAAACAATTACTCTATATAATTTAATCATGTATTCTATTGGTCTCAGATATTATCCAAATTAGTTGTAAAAACTGTATTAATAGATAAGATAATATTATTCTTCTCCATTGTCGAATAAGTGTTCGTACATACCCGGGTCCCAGCCTCAATCACATGCCACTGAAGTATGTCATACCGATAGGTATTACAATTTACACTCCATACTATATTACAGTAATAGACATACCATACTAGGTACTAATTATCAATCGGTGATGTAGTATCACCTAGGCCACTAAAATAAAAGATTCTCGGTCTTAATATTTTTTTTTAATTCTTATACAATATTATTCTCATCCATCATATAACTTCTCCCCATCCCTGAATTTATAATGATACATGGTATACATGACTTATAATGACATCATGACATGACTCGTTCATTCATATATACATGTCCATTTCTATTATCCATGATATTATTAACAATTCATTATAGAAATGCATGTAGATGCAATATTGTTATATTTCATTCTCTTGTCATATCACTATACTCACTATTATTTCCATCACATATCATTCGTGTTAGTACAATATGTCATTTATAAACAAGTATCGCATATCATGCTAGATGAACGAGATTAAATGAAATGATTTAGATCATGGACCTTACAAATTCTTATTCAATTCAAATTAAAGACAGCTCAATGATAGCAATACATTTAAATAAAGTCTCATATCTCCAACTTTTTTCACTTCACTATATTTAAATATAGCGTCACAATACATTTAAATAAAACCCTACAATGTAGCAATCAGTATACAATCATTGATATATATTTAAATAATATTCATTTCCGATTTCCAATGATACCTCCTATTAGCAATGTAAATAATATTAATTAATAAACTGACGATGCTATTAATGTCATTAAATTTCTTGCTTTCAAACAAATCTTATATGACAAATTATCTGGATTTTTTTCTTAAGTTATTGAATATACGAGGTCGACGATAACAACATATTTAAATAATATTTAATACCTCGAAATGTTCCAATCTAAAATATAAGTTTTGCTGTGAATATTCAACAAAATTGTACAATTTTAAATATTTGATGGATTAATTTTAAATTATATTATTTTTAATATTTAGAAATATAAATATTACAATATTTGTATATGTCAAATTTGATCCAGATTTTGTTGGGCATATTTATAATTCAGCTATCAAATTACCCAATAATTCGATTCAACTCTCAGTATCAATTAATAGTTCAAATGTGAGCTGAGCATATTCACAAAATAATAGTCTAAAATATAAGCTAGGAATATTCAAAAATTTAAATAAATTATGTACACAAAATAGATTAAACAAATTTTCTAAGAAAAGAACAAATAATTGCAATGTTACTTACCATTACCTTCATCCATTTCTCTTTCCTTTTTTTCTCTTTTTTTTTTCTGGAAAATAGCTTTCCCTCTCTGTTGCTATTAGTGGGTGTGGAGAGAGATTGAGTGGAGGGTCCTGGTGTGGGGAGAGATTGAGTGGAGCTAGGGTTCCATGAGGGCTTTTGCATTTGCTAGGGCATGTGGGTTTTTTTTTCTTTTCTTGCTTGGGAAAAATTCATCCCTCTATAGTGGCATTAACAATGAACAGAGAGGCCGGAAGTGGGAGAGTGATACTATCTTTTTTCGTGTAGGAATAAAGGAGAAAAGGATTTTAATAAGCCAATGACATTTTGGTAATAAACTAAAATTTCACTAGAAATGACCAGCTAGATTCTCATACGATATGGGTATCCATCACGTAGTTCCACCAATCTCCACATTAGTGATATATGATATACATAAACCAATAGAAACATCACGACATGCTAAGTCAAACTTTATACATCTTTGTTGTTACTAGAAACGCGAATTCAAGATCAATTTAAGTCAGGATCATATGCACACGTATCTCAAGGGTACTTTATTTTCATGTAATCACAATATATGAAAACTTATCATATGTTCTAGAGTAATTATTTTCATTATGTATCATGGATTTTTGGTTAGCAAAACTACATGTCCAATTGCTTTTCATGTGTAACTTTAATATAATGTGCTATTTGTGTATTTTACACTTATTAGAGTAATTATTTTCATTATTAAGATATTTTAAAAAAGTTATCCATTGAAATCTGAATTGTTTATTCAACAATTAGAAATATAGTCTCTACCGAGACATTGCTGAACTTGTTATTTGCTAACTAGTAATATTAAAATGTTAATGTGCTAAATGCTAATGTTTAACTTAATTGCAGAGTAATTTTTTTCATTATTTAAATGTTTAAAAAAAGTTTATTGCATGGGACAATTGATATTTTATTCTCTATGATCCCAAAATAAATAATTGGAACAATTAACCTTGGGTGTGTGTGAACATAATAAAGGTAAGAATATGAGCTCAAAATAAGATAATCAACTGTATAAATATTAAGTCATTTTCATTAGTATTTAGCACTAGTTAGCCAATTTAAATTTAAATTCAGATGATGTGCATGGAAATAGAATAAACATATGTAACAAGGAGAATAAAATTAAAATGTTCAAAGTCTTGAATAGCAACAACAATCTGACATGTAATAGCTTTTAGGCTTAACATATTAAATAATATGAATATATCATAAAGTGATTAAAATTGAATATCCTTATTATTTTTTTATCTTACAAATTTAACATCTTTAACTGAAAGAGTCTCCATCGATAAATTTAGGCAATAGTCTTATTTATGTAAATCAACTATAAGAATTAAAGTGTCATCTAAAAAATTATACTGATTCAACAACAAACAAACTTAACATAAAAAATTTAAATAAATTATCAATTCTACATTAACAGGAAGAAGAAGAGAAATGTGTACTACTTACAACAGCGCTAGTCCCCTAAATTTTCCTAGGTTCAGACACTGCTGAATTAAACAACTTGAACTTTTTTTAGGAAGAGGAATAATTGATGAAGGGCTTTATAATATATACATATGTTTAATTAATTTTATCATGCATAAACTTATCCTAACACTTCCTACCATGGCACCTAATCAGCCAGAGTCCCACACCAAGCCTCCTTTTGACGGTGCATGTTGTTGTAGGCCCTGAGGCGTGCCCTTAGAAATTTATTTTAAGAATGGGGCGCATACAGAAATTTTTAATTTATTTAATATTTTAGTATATATGGTTCTGATTAACATATTCTAAATACTACCAAATTAAAGCAGAGTATGAAAGTCAATGACATAAATACTAAAAAATTATTCGTTTGCCATTTTGAGTCCGAAATAATAAAAATTAAATTCTGAAGTAATTAAAAGAATAATTTAATATTTGAAAATATTTTTGAACTATCTGAAAAATTTCTAAAATAATAAATATTCAAAAATGAATAACCATGAAAACTAAATGTCATTTGCAGTTACGGATTTTTGTTACATTCACTGAAAATTATTTCGCTCAAATTTGACACCCGGTACTCTAATTTGGCACGTTCGGACCCCAAAAAAGGATACAAGTAGCATGAAATCCTACCCACCTAATAAAAAAAATTTTGTTCTTGACATTCTAAATAAAGTCACATGGAAATATATACGAGTATGTATGGTTACGAAAATGAATAAATTTAACATATTTGATCATGAGAAAATTTATGGATATTTCATCCTGATATTATTCTCAAGCTCTCAAATTGACTTTCTTAGAGATTGTGTATCTCACGAAATACAAAATAAATGGTATTACTTTGTTCTTCAAAACTTTCTCCAGCTGGCCAATGATCGCTATAGGTTGTTTATCATATTTTAGATCCGAACTTAGATACACCTCTGACAGATCAACTACTTTATGTTTTTTACTCAAGCAATTTTTCAATTATGATATGTGAAACACATCATGAACTGTTTTCATTTTTGGTGGTAATGTATTATGTAGGCAAAGTTCCTATTTCTTTTTGTGATTTCGAATGATGTATCTCAGACTGAGCTTTCCTTTCTTGCTGAATCTAATCACACCCTTCATTGGGGATATCTTGATGAATACCTTATCTTTAACTTCAAACTCCAATAGTTTCCTGTATTGGTCTACCCATTTGTTTTGTTTGTCTTGGTCCACCTTTATATGTTCTCTGATAACCTTCATTGTTATGTTGCTTGAATAATCAACTCCGATCCCAAGACATTTTGTTCTCCAACCTTATCCTAGTACAATGGAGATCTATACTTTCGACCATATAAAACTTCGAATGGTTCCATTTTGATGCTCTCTTGATAATTATTATTATAAAAAAATTCTACCATATACCAATAATCTTTCTAAAATTAACCAAAATCCAATATACATGCCCTAAGCATATCTTCAAGAACTTAGATAGTTTATACTGACTGTCCATCTATCTATGGATGGTAAGCTGAAGACAAATCTAAATGTATTCCCAAACTATCTATCAAACTTTTCTAATAGTATGATCTAAATCTTGTGTCTCTGTCCAATACTTCTATTGATTGACCGATGCTGAATGTAATAAAATGCACTGACTTGGTCAATTGATCTATAATTATCCAAATTGCATTGTCACTCTTAGCACCCCTTCGTAATCCTGTCATAAAGTCCATCGAAATCTGCTCTCACTTCCACTCTGGAATTGCTAGTGGTTGAGGCAATCTTGCTTTCCTCTGATAGTCAACCTTTGTTTGTTTGTAAGTGGAATACCTAGACACATATCTGGCAATCTCTTGTTCATGCATGGCTACCAGAAATACTTCTTTATATCCTTATACATTTGGTTAATTTCAGGATGAATAGAATATGTTGATTTATGTGCTTCTTCTAAAACTCTCTTTCTTACTTCTCGTTTAGGTACCTATAATCTTTTTCTAAATCTAATAGCTCGATCTGAGTATATCTTTGTCTCTGATCTCTTGCCTACTTCTATTTTACTCTTTAACCTTTGAATTTTTTAATCTCTAATTTGTGCTTTCTTAATTTGCTCTATTAATGGTGGCTGTAACCATATCTCTACAAGTTGCATTGTCATTCTTGGTAAAATTACTTCTAGTTTTATCCTTTGCATTTCTATTACAAGCTCTTTTTGCTGAATTAATTTCTCTACGACAAGTCTCCTTGCCACCTTCAGAAGATTCTCCATATCCATAATTTATTGCTCAGCTTTTAATAGTCCTTCCATCCAGAAAATACCGAAGGCTGTAACAGCCAGAAATTTAACACCATGCCCAGCTCCCTGAACTGTAACATTCTCTTTAGCAACATTTTCATGGTCTATTGGATTTGTGCTACTCCTTGCACCAAGTTCCTAAGCTCCACAGTCCCATTCCTCAGAGTCGCACTCGCACTTGAAGAAAATTGGATCGACATCATTTTGCAACGGACCATATAGGTATCAATAAAAGAAATTCCAAAAATAGACAATTCAAACAAATAAGATATGATAGGAGGATAGATGTGATACTAGATCAAGAAGATACCAAATAATAAAGAACAATTAGTAAGAATGAGTCTCAAACATGTTTTTATGTAGTAGTAGTCTTATGGTCTTCTACTAAGCGTAGGCTCTAATATTACCTTGTAACATTCCCATTTTTCTGTTTCTTCCCAAAACAGAGAATATTACTTAAAATTATACTAAACTACCTAGCAGGTATAGGATTTTGGAATAATCGTAACTACTATCATATTCAGATTGATAAATAACATGTCTGAAACTAAAAATATTTTATTTATATAAAGAGTTAATACATAAGATAGTGTACTGCTCTGAATATGAACATAAAAGAGTTAAAAGCGAAAAATAGTGCCTAAGCAAAAGGAAATATAAATAATATATACAAAGGTTCTCCAAAAGATACTTCATTGTTTACTATTGCTCGGTGTATCCAATGAAGTATGGTCATTGGTTGGGGCTAGTTCCTTTTCTATGCCTTAAAAAATGAGGCTTAGAATTCAGGGGATTAAACCAAGTAAATAATACAAAACAAAGAAATATGTGCTATCATAGTACTTAAGATAAGGAGTATGCGAGTAAATTGTGTAGATGTCAGTCGTATTGCATAAATAATTAATAATAAAATAACATGAAACTATATAAATTATTTACAAGTAACATTATCATATAAAAGTAACAAGTCTAGGTCACGTTCATGTAAGTATTGAAACTAAGTGATGGATAAGATGCAATTCTGTTTTTTGTATTGTAGCAGTGCTCATACATATCTGGGACTCGGCCTGAACCTACGATACTAAATGATGATTCACTGTTAAGTGCCGCTAGATAAATCTCGTACTATGAAATAATAATAAACCTCACCCTTATGGAGACGTAAATAATATATTGTGGCTCAGTACCACACGATGTTGTAGTTCAAGTCCTGAGCACCTAATTAGAAATAACCAACTAAATTCTCATAGCTCATATCCATCATGTAGTTCCCCAAATCCCCACATCAGTGATATACGATATACATGAACCAATGGAAGCATCACGTCAAACTTTATGCATATCCGTCCTTACTAGAAACTCGAATTCAAGAATCAATTTAAGTCTGGATCACATACATAGGTATCTCGTGGATACTTTATTTTCATATAATCACAATATATGTAACTTGTCATATGTTCTAGAATAATTATTTTTATTATATGTCATAGATTTTTTGTTATCAAAATTTCATGTCCAATTGCCTTTCATGTGTAAATTTAATATAATATGCTATTTGTGTATTTTACTCTTATTGGAGTAATTATTTTTGTTATTAAAATATTTTAAACAAATTAGCCATTGAAATCTGAATTGCTTATTCAGCAAACAAATATATGGTCCGTACCTAACATTGCTGAACTTGTTATTTTCTAACAACTATCATTAAAATGTTAATGTGCTAAATGCTAATGCATAACTTAATTGCAGAGAAATTATTTTATCATTAAAGTGTTTAAAAAAGTTTACCACGTGGGATAATTAACATTTTATGCTCTATGATCCCAAATGACAAGTAGTTGGAGCTCTACTGCATGGACAATTAACATTAAGTATGTGTTAACATAATGATGGTAAGAATAGGAGCTCAGACAATCAGTTGTATAAATATAAGCTTTTTTCATTAGCATTTAGCACTAGTTAGTCAATTTTAAATTAAGTTCAGACAATGTGTATGGAAATATAATAAACATATGTAACAAGAAAAATAAAAATAAACTTTTTACGTCTCTAATGGAACAACAATCTGACATGTAATAGTTTTTTAGATTAACATATTAAATAATATGAATATAGCATAAAGCAATTAAAATCGAATATCCTATTTTTTTTCTTTATCTTACAAATTTATCATCTCTAACTGATCGTTTCTCCATCAATAAATTTAGACAAATTACTTTTTTATGCAACTAAACTATAAGCATTAAAGTATCATCTAGGAAATTATACTGATTCAATAATAAATAAAATCAACAAAAAAATTAAAAGAAATTATTAATTCTATGTGAATAGGAAGAAGAAGAGGAGGATAGTGTGTTACTAAGAGCAGCACTGCTCCCCTAAGTTTTCCTAGACTCAGACATTGTTGAACTGAACAGCCTGAACTTTTTCTTTTAGGAAGAGGAATAACTAAAAAAGGGCTTTACATTTATATACATATGTTTAATCAATTTTACAATGTATAAGATTATCCTAACACTCCCCTACAATGATACCTAATCAACAAAGAGTACCACACCAAACCTTGATACCTAATCAACCTTAATCTATTTAATATTTTATTATTTATAATTCCTGTTAATATTTTCTGAATGCCACCAAATTAATACAGAATATAGTAGTTAATGAGATAAGTACTAGAAAATTATTTGTTTGTCATTTCGATATCTAAAATGAGAAAAATAAAATTTTGAAGTAATAACATGAATAATTTAATAATTTAAATTTAGTAATATTTTGAAATATATTCTGGACTTTCTAAAAAATTTAAAAAATTATAAATATTAGAAAGCCAATAATTATAAAGACCGAATATCATTTGATGTTATAGATTTAAATTTGCACACATCGAAAGTCATTTGGGTGCTAAAATTTGACACCCAATAGCTAATTTGGTATGTTCGTTCTCAAAAGAAAAATACAAATAGCATGAATTATGGAGTATTACATATATCTGAGTGGAATTTTTTATATATTGTGAAGAATATCTAAAAAATTAATAATTTTGGATTAAAATATAAAATATAGTTATGATGTAATATGCCTGGGATAAAAATAAAATTGAGTTTGGATTCAAAACTATTAATACATACGGAAAAATAATTGAAATATGAGATTCTCGTCTCACTATGACATTTTGATTATATACATATCGTGGTTAATTCTATGGACTTCTAGTTTAGAAATTATATTAGTTTGGCTGGATATATACGTAAGTGTATAATTTCAAATTATGAGTATTTTTGAAAAATAATAGTCCTCAAAAATTTATTTGTAGTCCTTAATTCAAATTTAGTTATTCATTCCTATATAAACCTAAACCTCAAATTTAATTACCAATTTCTGTGAAAATATCCAATATTTGAGACTAAATTATGTTTCTGTATTAAAATATCTTGTTTGGTGACCACTTTAAAATATATAATCCTGGAATTTAAATAGGTAGTCCCTAAGTATATTATTTGAAATATAGACTATGATATAAATTAAAACATGTCCAATCTAAACATCAATATATTCTATATTTGAAGTGTCAATCGTTAAATAAGGTATATTATACCAATGATATCCAAATAGAAACTCATATGTTTGAAATATATATCAAATAAATAAATAAACCACCATCAAGTTTATAGGGCAATAGTAGATCGGCTCACAAGTTCTATATGAATTAAATTCCTTTAGTATCAATCATATATATAATGTAAATTATATATAAGTAATCCAAAATTTGAAATATAATTTTAAGTCACAAGAGATATTGGTTATTCATCCACTAGGAAGAAGTCTGAGATTAGAATATTTAGGCTTGGAGGAAATTTAAAACGCTACAGAAAGAATTAAATTAAAAATACATGTAATAATAATAAGAAATATTGCATAAGCACAATTGTTCTAAATATCAACTGCAACAAATGATGTATCACCCGATATATTATTTTACAGGGCTACTACGATCCAAGAATCTATTATTGGCTCTTATCTTCGATATAGTTTGACATCCTACTATGTGACATGAAAATTGTCCATCCGATATGATTTTGATATTCGATACTTAGAAACTTGGTACTCACAATATTTTATCTATGCTAATAACTCTTTTGAACAATTAAGAAAGGTATTCTGAAAGGTGTATTTGTTAGCGCCTTATAAATGACACCAAAGATTGATTTATCAACACAGCTTTCTATTGTTGTTAATCCGGTCTGCAGCCGTGATATGATATTACAGCTTATGTGGTGACTTGATATTCCAATTTATACTATGACCTAGTATTCCAGTGTATGTTGTAACATGATATTTCAGTTTATACTAAGATATGATATCCCAACTTATACTATGACCTCATATTCTATCATATGCTATGACCTGATATTTCACATGTATTGTGACCTAATATTTCAGCTTATATTGTGACTTAATATTCTAGTTTTTAATTGTAACGTGATATTCTGACTTTAGCTGTGATAAAAAAAAAACTTCAGCTTCTGTCATGACAAAATTCTTAGTTGACAAAATTCTTAGTTCTGGGTTTACGAAATATTCCCATAATAAGCGAACTTCTCCACTAATCAACTTCATGAAATGTTAACTAGTACTATATGGGAATTGAATACTTTGCGAGAATGATATTGCTACGTTATGCTTAATGGGCACTTTCTTTGCTTGCCACATGTAGACCACCATAGGATTTTTATTCATTATTAATCCATCATTACTTCTCCATTCCGTATTGTTATCTATTGTTTTTTTATTTAAATTTTAAGAACGAAATTTTTTTATTAGATGGATAGAACAAAATGCCCTAATCCTTTAGCAATTTTTTAAGTTTATTCCATATCATTCGTATCAGTCCGGAAGTCTGAATGTTGATATGGACAGATACTAAGTAAATTGAGTTACATTTTATTTTCATTCTTCAATTTAAAATTCCACAGAGCAAAAATCTCTTATCTTATTATTTTTTATTTTTTCATAATTTTCTTAAATTATTTTGGATCGGCCAAATTTTGAATAAATACCTGATTAAAATAATTAATTTAAATCTAAATCTATTATTTTTCCAATTCGCTAGCTCAGATTTATCTCTAGTAGTCAATCAGTCGTTCTTGACCAATTTTGAATTGAATTTGATCTAATAACAACTTTGTACTTAAGATGAAGTTCAGGGCTTTTTAATATTGCAGTATATCTATTCTCTTGTAGTTGTTTAACCCCTTAAATAAATTCCAAAAATATAAAAAAAAATTAGTCATATTCATTTCATGTTCTTCTTCATTCTCTTCAGAGTTCCAACCTTAATTCTTTTTTTAATTCTCCCAAATAATTTGCCAACTAATTAACTTGAGGATAGACTAAAAGAAACTTTGTGGCTGAATGAAACTGGTTCTTGAGTTTAATCTCTTCAGATAAGCTCTAATATTCTTCACCAATGTGAAGAAATCTTCTCTAGCACCTCTTCTTATTTTCTAATATAATTCTTGAAAAATTTCTTAAATTTTAAAGGATAATCGCATCAATATCGCTTTTCAAGTTTTTACATACTCAAATTTGCATTTATCATGAGTTTCACTATATGCATCATATCGTGTATGTTATATGTACACGTATCATATCATTGTCCAAAACTACACAGCAGTACTTATTAGAATTGTTATAACTCTTTTATCTTAATTTCAATTGACCTTATTCTAATTCTATTAGAAATATAATCACTAAACTACAATTTTTCTAACTGAAACTCACCCTAATTCAACTATTTTTCTAGTGAAAAATAACCTGGAAATTCATCAATTATTAATGTATTAGATTAGAAGTTTAGTAACAGTAGGTCTATGGAAAATGGCCATAAAATTTGCTCTATAACTCCAATTGAGCTCATTAAATATTCATTAGAAAGATAATTGAATTATCTAAAATTAATGAAAATTTTATGCTCTAAATTCAATTATTTCCTGTTCAAAAATACCTAGAAGTCTCACCTATTGTACTAGGTCAATAATTCAGCAACACTGAGTCCATGAAAAAATAACTATAACTTTTGTTCAAACTCCAATTAAACTCATTTTTAATTCATTAGGAACATAATTGAATTTTCTACAACTATTTTAAATTTTAGCCTATAGTTTCGTTTTACACTAGTCAAACAAGACCTAGAGATCTGATATATCCATCAGATTGCAGCAATATAGGCATACATAAAATATCCATGAATATACCACTTGACTTATAATATGATATGCATATATACATTTTCATATTGTTCTTGCCTGTATGTAGGTAGTTTAGACCTAGTATAACTTGTTTTAGGCATACATGTCATAATCATACATATAACGCTTGACTAGTTATATGATTTGCATACACACATATTCAATTACTCATGTTATTGATTATACATAGTTTTCTTATTTGGAAATAATACCTCATGTACATGAATGTATTCTATAACTCTTATACTTGTCAGTATAGCCGTACGTGTCATTTCATATTTACATGTCTATCGATACTTGAAATCTTGTTACATGTCAAATTAATACATTAACACTAATCAAATACTACATTGCGGGCATGGAAAATGAATGGTAAAATGAAACATGTATTGTAAGAGTTCTTGTCTTATTTGGATGCATCCACCAATTTGTGTACTGGCACTATCGATTTTATTGTGTACTTAGCGGCATGGCATTCGGTTCATGTGGAGACCAGTACTTAGAGCTATGATCCCAGTATACATGGGATATCTAGTGTACTTGGTGATATGCCATTCGATTCATGTGGAGACCGGTACTTGGAGACATAATACCCAATACGCACGGTATACTCCTAAAATACGTGAATACTCACCATTTAGTTCCAAACTAATAAGATATAATATGCATCCATTTTCTTAATTATATGACACTATATATACCATGTACTTTATGATCTATATGCATGATTCATGTTTTATTAGGCATATCTTGTACTTCATGATTCATATGCATATATCGTTTATAATGTTTCATACTAGTATGTTATACATATTTTTATATGGTTTCTATAGTATTGCACGAGTTTGAGTTTGTATTTTTAATTGGATACCCCTACGATTATCACATCCTAGATCCAGCAGCCGTGACATCAGTAGCGATATTTTATTTACATATTACTTATTATTTTTAAATATTTGTATTTGGATATTGCTATATTCATACCTTTAATATTGTGGCAAATAGTTTCAGACCTGCAGTTTATATCATGTATTCATGATTCTATATCTCTTGCTTGTGTTTATATGATGTAATGGCGTCGTGCACTCCGATATTGAGAATTTCCGCCGGTGATACCTTACCCATCATTGGGACACACACTATAGCCTATTAATGTGTAATTTTGGGGTGTCACATGATTTTAAGTCTTAAATAGTATTTAAATAAGCTCTACACTATAGATCTCTAGTATTTATAACTCTTTGCATGTCTGCCAATTAAGTTTTCATGGAAATAATTTAAAACTCTGCTTGATTTTAAGTAGAGGTGAACGAATTTAGATACTCCTTCATACAAAAGAATAATATTCGTATGAACATCAAATTTATTTCTATGTTAATAACTCAATTTAAAAAATAAACCATATTAGCCGATATATTGGGTGATATATCGGGGTTATATATTGAACTATATTTCAAATATTGGTCGATATGTGCACAAAATAATATATCCCCTTTTTAATGTATCATCTCGAATGATCCCAAAAAACTATATATCGGGGGATATATCGATAGTATCAGTGATATTAAAAACAATGGTATGCACTCTATGATATATTAGCCGATGACCCCAAGGAAGCAATACCAGTGATGGAGAAAGCTTTCAAATTTCATTACAATGTGGTCTTACAAACTCTATATCGCAAGTCACAAGATGGAGTTCTATTTTGATGTCTCACATGAAAACATGCACAAGAATGCTCAAAGAAGCCTGTGATGGGACTTGTATAGCCTATTAACCTAGACCAAAACTCGGTGACCTATTATAAAGACTTGGCTATTATTAGCATAAGATGATAATGGATGCTATAACATATGCAAAGTATTTCCACACCTATCAAGTGCATGCCAATTTTATATATCCAGTGTCAAAGCATCGTCATATGAATTCATCTCTTGACCCTTCAAGATATGGGGGATGTGGCCCATATGATCCATCACTCCACCATTGGCAAAAGGATATTGGTTTATAGTTGCAATTGCCGACTACTTTTCGAAGTGGGCTGAAGTCGTTCCTCTAAGGTGGTGAAAACACCAGAAGTGATTAAGTTCATTAGACATTACGTGATTTACCCTTGGGTATTTTCCAATGTATTATCCTTGATAATGGACCCCAATTTTTTGACATTCCCACGATTTGTCATAAGTTCATGATCCAAATGTATCTTCAATATCTTACAACCCAACAACCAATGGCCAAGTAAAAACTCTCGAAAAGATCATTGTTAAACTCCTTTAGAAGTTTGAGTCTTCACGTCAACATAACTAGGAGGAGAATTTAGGGATGCCTATGGGCTTACCGGACAATAGTAACGACCCCAAAAAAGGCTAGCCATTCTCCTTAGTATACAGATGTGAAGTCATCCTGCCATTAGAAATTCAGATTACTTCTCTTCGTATCGTATTAGCGACATTGATGACTAATGAGAAACATTGTCAACAACTTCGGGAGGTAGAAATATTTGAAATCTCAACACCATGTAGAGCTTTATCAGGCATATATTTTTCGAGTTCTGAAGAAGAAAGTTAAAGAAAGAACCTTCAAGGAAGGTGATTTGGTTTTGACAGTCTCATGACTAATGATCATACCTCACAAAACTAAAAGAAATTCCAAACCAAGAAGGAAGGACGTAGGGATGATCTACTCAAATCGGACCTATCACTTGATTAACAAGATGAAGATACGCTTATGATGTTAGAAGAAATACTCGTAAGAACACTATGTGACATTATCAAAACTTTCATAATCTGTCCTAAACTCGATCTGGAAAGAAAGATGATTGTGCACTATTGTTTATAGTCACCGATGGAGTCACTGGTGGGTATACTGATAAGTGTTCTCAGGTTGGCTCAGTGAACGTGAGCCTCCAATGGTTGTATCGATAGCTACATTCTAACTGACTTATTTTTATGATCCACCATAGGGTCATAAATGGACTCACTAGTAAGGCCACAATGTCATCTAGATAATCCCAGCTCCATGCCATGTTCTCTTTATTGATATGACTTTAAAATCTTTATCCAATCTCCTTTTCTACTGATCTTAGTGTCATTGGGAAAGTCGTTTCAAACTTTCCACTATTGTAGTTAATACCTTCCTTAAAACGCTGTAATTCCATCAAATTAATGTTAAACGTTATATCCGTTATGTCAGTCTATATCGACTTTGATTTGCAGTCTTGCTGAATAACTTGGATTAGTTCTTTATATGTTTTGGCACGATTTTCCATATATATGGGATTAAAAATCCTAACAAAATTGTCAATAGTTGGAAATATCCAAAAACCACACTATGTTACAACTTTCAGGTTAGTTCGACACACCACTGTTGCAAGCTATCGCCTCCGTGCCAACAAATTTTCAATAGGCTGGGAATATCCAAAAGTTGCACTATGCTGCAACTTGCAAATTCTAAATATTGTTTTTATTGTTGCTAAATGCTTTTTGAGTTGTTCGTCTTCTAGAAATATATGAATCTCAATACCACAATGCTGAAAAGCAAGGTGGACTGCCCTTGCTATAGATTGAGAGAAGCAATTCTCTCACTCTAGTCATTAATCAGCTTAATAAAACCTTTCATGTTAAGCTTTACATCTGATACCAATAAATCAACCCCCATAATATTTTCTTGAATTGAATATATTAAGTCATTATGTTAACAATTATCTCTGATAATCATTGTTAAACTACTTGAATTCAATTCCTGACATACTAGATGTCACTGAATAGTTTAATCAACTTGCTAAACATGTTAATAGTTACCTTTGTTTAATCAGACGTTTTCTCTCATGTTAGGTAACCTTTGAATAGTTTGGGCCATCTTGAGATATGTTAAGAGTACATTTTTGTTTATGATAGATTGCGGGATACCCTCCGTGTTCCATTAAAGAGATAATAGCAAAACATTCATAGCCTTGGACTGCAAGTAAAGGTGGCCCTAATAAAGTTACATGCCAAAGTTCTTACATAAAGCTACATAAAAAAGCAATAAAATGATAAACCAAATGAAAGTACAACAATTCTACATCCAAAAGATGGGTCTGCCATCAATCAATCACCCATTGAATAGTAGATGTGCACCCCTACTCCTCATTTCGTGGGATACCATCAATGTCATTTCCTAAAGAAACGTCCGATAAGCGGAGGCTCTCCTCATCCGAAGGAATACATGTCCAAATAATAAAATCATGAATGGTAAGCCTCATGCAATAATCAATGGAATGATATTTATCATTAAATAATCTATTGTTCCTCTCTCTCTACATAGTCCAGCAAAACTCAACAATAACTATCCTAATCTTTCGGTTATCATTACCCCCTATCAAGTCTTCTCCAAATATTTACCTCTAAACCAAGATTGACGTTCAGCCCTAGTGAGCTTGTACATAAGTCCCATATATTTCTGGAATAAAAACAGTTAAATATAATGTGTTTGATTGATTCCTCATCCTTCTTACACAAGATCCGGATGTTGGGACCACTCCAGCCTCTTTTTTGTAGTTTTGGTCAAGTAAGGAGAGATTCTTTGCAAACAAGTCATAGGAATAATCTTACCTTTTGGGGACATTTAACTTTCCAAATCCACTTGGTGTTCACCGAGGTGACTCCACCGTTTATGAAACAACGGTATGTGGATTTCACTTTGAAGTTACCATCCTTCTCCCATCTCCAAATTGGTCTATCTCTTCTAGAAAAGAGGGGGTCAAATCGCTCTGGAGCTGTTTTAGTATCCTTACTCTGGTAAAATCCTGTTCATATAATGTCATCGAGTTCCATCTCCATCATTGTCCCCAGTAATTACTAACCCTGTTTTTATCATTGGCTTTCTGGATGATGTCTGCGAATATTATCTTGAGAGGGACTTGCGAGCACCATCTATCATGCCAGTAAGCTATCTTAGTTCCCTTTCTCAATTTATATTCTAAACTGTGGCAGGCTAAGTACTTCGTCACTAACATCTCTTTCCAAAAAATTGTGGTATTATGTTTTTTCATTGTTTCCCCATGCCATGCTCCCCCTTTCGGACTATATTTGTTGAGTAATAACTTCTGAAATGAATCCTGATTACTCATAATTAGGTGCCACCATTATCTGGTCATGAGGGACATGTTAAATGTCTTGAGTTCCACAACTCCTAAACCCCCAGCCTCCTTTGGCCTACACACCTATCCTCATGGGACCAGATGGTATTTATTGGATGATATATACACTCCATTATAGAAAAACCTTTTAATAATCTGATCAATTTTTTCTCCCACCCACTTCGGCATTATGAAAAAGGACATAATATAGTGGTAGTGAAGAGAGTACCGCATCGAGTATCACCACCTTCCCTCCCAGAGACAAGTATTTTCCTTTCCAACCCTCCAGCTTTTTCTCAAAACAATCAAGAAGGGGAAACCAGTCTTGTTTCGACAGCTTCCCTAGTTTCATCGGGATTCCCATGTATGTGATTGGAAATTAATCCTTTTTACAGCGAAACACTTTCCTAATTACTTGCATTGATACGTTTCTTATTCCCAAGGCAAAGTTTATTTTTAGATCCGACCATGCCTCTTAACAATATAATGCCCATTTGATAGTTATAACCTCTCTTATATTGCTTTGCCCAAAAATGAGCATATCATCTGCATATTATAAGTTAACAAAAGACATGCTGGAAGCCCCTGAGAGACCTTCTATCTCTTCCTTTACCTTCAGCTTCTGTAACATAGAATTTAATCCATCTACTACTAAGACAAACAATAGCGGGGAAAGAGTATCTCCCTGTCATAAACCTCTCTTCAAAGCCATTTCCTTCCATACTGTATCATCTATCATTACCTGTATTTTACTGGAGTATAATTAAGTTTCAATCCATGCCCTCCATTTAGCTCCAAATCCCCTAAGTTTGAGGGTTTCCATCAGGCATCCCTAATCAAACATGTTATATACTTTTTCAAAGTCAAGCTTTAGGATGAATCTATTTATTTTGGATTTTTTACACTGATAAATAACTTCATACGTCGTGGCTATCCCTTCCAATATATTTTTTTCCAGCAATGAAACATATTTAATAGTCCTTCATCAATAGCTTAAGTTTTAGTGTCAGTCTATTAGCCAGTATTCTAGACACTATCTTCATTGTGTTGTTTAGCAATGCAATTGGTCTATAGTCACCAATGTCTAGGCGAGTATTTCTTTGGTATTAAGGTAATGACCAAATAATTGATTTTATCCAATATGCTTATCCCTTTGAATACGTCTCCCATTAGCCAAGCTAAATCCTTCTTGATAACCTCCTAGAAAAGTTTAAAGAAGAATAATGGAAGTCCGTTAGAAACTGAAGCCTTATCTTGGCCCAACTACCATACCGCTTTTTTGATCTCTTCCTCCCGAACTCCTTGTCTAGATCAGTGAGGTCCACCTCGTTCTCCCAAACACCCTCTTTCAAATGTATACGGAAGATGTTGGTATACATGTTCCTTCAGCAAGTCCCAGCTAACTTGCATATCCTTCACCCTCAGATAGTGGATCTTGTTCATTCTATGCTGCATACTTTTCCATCTATGAAAGGAAGTAGTATTTGCATCCTCATCCTTCAACCAAATGGCATGCGCTCTTTGCCTCCATCATAACTCCTCCCTCTTATATATTTCTTCAATATTTCTTTTTAGTTGTAGTACTCTACCATTCTCGTATAAGAATAGGTTGCAGTTTTCTTCCAGTTTTTCTAATATCTTCATCTCCTTCAATATGTCCTCCTTTTTGCTCCTTCCTTCGTTTTTAAAACGTCGTTCCCATCTTCACATTACCTTCTGTAAGCAGCATAATTTAATACTTATGTTTGCTACTGCATCACTAACTCCTATGTGCTGAGACTAACTTTCTCTAATTAGGTCATGCATCTCTCTATATTTCAGCCACTATTTCTCAAAGTGAAAATGCCTACATATTTTTTGTTCATCTCTCTAGAAATGAGCAAGATTGGAATGTGGTCGGAGGCCGACCGCTGAAGAGAGCGAATCTCGGCTAAAGGAAATTTGGCATCCTAATTTTTAGAAACAAATACCTTATCCAGTTTAGCCATTAACGGATTGAGTCTCATATTTGACCATGTGAATAATCGATCCGACAAAGGCATATCTATGAGGTTCAATTGGCTAATAAAGTTATTAAACTCCTCCCTATCCTTAAATGACCTATCCTCACCTCTTCTTTCACTTGCGAATTTAGTGATGTTAAAATTCCCTCCCAAAATCCATGGATAATCATAGTTATTTCTAATGGTTGTGAGTTCTTTCCAAAATTGTGTGTGCAACTCTCTCTCATTTGGTCCATACACAACAGTCACTATCTGGACTCATCCGCCCATGTCCCTCCTTACTCTAACTGATAATGAATACTCCCTCGACCAAGAATTCAAAATCTGATAGTTTCTACTGACTCCAATCAAAATCCCTCATGATGCTCCCTTTGCATTCAAAACACAGACATTGTAAAATTTTTTAGAGGCAATAGAGCCCAAGACCCTAGGATCAGGATATGTTAGTTTTGTCTCCTCCATATATACAATGTTAATCTTATTAGTGCATATTACTTCCGCGACCATTCATTGTTTGACCGGGTTTCCCAGCCTTCTAATATTCCAAAAAACTCAATTCAGTGATATATATTATCTTCTCCACAACCACCCCTAACAGTGTCACTAAGTCATAGTACCCTCATATTGGTCTTCTAATGATGAGACATCAAGGTTTTTTAAATGTGTGAGACTGTGTAATTGGTCCGTGCTTCCCACCCCCAAATCAATGTCACATGTATGGGATAAATTAATTAGCACATTTTCAGGCACACAATTAAGAATATTAAAATTTGGGTTAATTGTATCTGGAGGAGGGTCTGTCTATTCCGCCTTGCGCTTAGTGGCGATGCTGCAACCGAACCCAGCTGGTAATGATGTCCACCTCTTTTTCCTCCAATCTTTTGCTTATTCTGGAAGGCATGATCAGGAACGTAGCTTGTCCACCCTGGCCTAGTAGTTCATCTAGTCTCTCATCCTCAGCAAGATTTTCCTTATCTTGCAGGCTCCCTCCACATTGCATCTGGACTTCTAATGCCTCCGACTGCTCCCGTGTTGGCTTTCCAATCTCCATTTGTATTGTTTTGGTTGTCTCCTTTTCTATCACCACTGCCTCTTGCTTTTCACTATTAAATACCTTCCTTATCTCCCTGATATGCTTAGGTAATCTTAAGGGTTGACTTTTCTTAGTGCACCTATTGTGCCTCAAATTTTCTTTGCACATAACATTTTCTAGGAGTTTAGCAATAGTGTCCCTTGCAAAGTCTTTGTTGAAATTGTTTAGTGTTACTAACAAACCTGTGCATTCCATACTTTTGCTAGAGGACTCTTGGCTGAAATCCAGGTACCTTATGAAACTCACCTCACCATTTGGTCTATTATTTTCTTGTTGTCTAACTGATCCATTAATATTGGTATTACCATTCTCCAAACTCATATGTGGGCCCAGTTCTCCTTCAAAGCCAATTTCATGTATTTTCAGAATTCTTGGATCCTTTCTTACTTCACCCGGCCCATGGGTCCCATCGTTTCTCCCCATTTCACTACTCTCCTCATCCATGTTCCTAGCTAGTATGTGGGTCCCCCTATGTTCTACTTTGTTTCCCTCCATTTGGACCCTTGGAGAATAGCGAGTCCCACTGTAACCTCCCCCAGGTTCTGTTGCACCATGTGTAGCCCGTGTACCCCCACTCAACCAGGCCCACCGTTGTATTTTTCCTTTGATAAAGGAGAGGGAAACAGGTGTTTTCATCCACCCACTCCTCAACCAACATCTTGTCCCCATCAGCTTCCCCTTGGGGCTCTACTCTTACGATTTTACCACTCTGCCCTCCGTGCCAATTCGGGTCTCTTCGGCTTCCTCTAATTTCTTCCACCCCCTCCCCCTTTGCTTTAGCTCTGGATTTCTCCCTCTGCTTTCTCTCTCTTCGGCAGGTAAAGTCATCGCTTTCCCAAACACGTATGGTCTTTGATTTCTTAAGTATCAAGGAAAAGTCTTCCTTCCTCATCTCTCCTCAAGATGCCAAAGTTGGAACCTTTCTCGTTAATGACCAGCGGGTCTTCCACCATCCAAACAAATTCTCCTTTGTGTGGTGTATTTCTCCTCCCCATCAGAAAGGTGAGACCTTGATTTTCTTTAAGTGGGAAGCTTTGGGAAGAGGGCTCCTACATGCCTCTAGGTGGAGGCAGATGACCCTCAACCCGAGATTTTTCCTTGTCCAGGGCCTTCTCCCTTCCAACTCCGAAGATCATCTCTACTCTTTCCTCAAACTGTACTCTATGCTTTTTATTTTTGTCATGTACTTTCTGGTTGACTGGCACAAGCGCCGCCATGGTCCCTTTCTCTGTTTACAAAGTGCTACCAACTCTCTTCCGTGTGAAGCTTCTCCGATGACCAGTGGGGAGGCTAATTATCCCGGTCGATGGCTGATCAGATCCACTGATCTTGCTGGTGACTGCGACGCTCTCGAGACTCACCGCTAAAGAACTATTTTTGCAGTAATTGTGAGTTATTTTCGACTTGAGTGCATAGAGTTGGCCTCCCAGGACTGTGTTGAACTACAATGAAATCGCCACTAGGTTATTGTAGCCCACCTTGACTCTAGTATAGTCCAATTTGTGTTTTTGACTGGTATCTACATCAATATCAATGATGTTTGTGAATTTGATCATCAATTTGCAAATATCCACTCTATTACAATGATGTATCGGCAAATGCCTGATCTCCACCCATGCCACCACCGGAAACAAGTAGAACTGGTTGTCTTCTTCTCCATTCCATCTACACACCCAAAGCCTGCCTTGTAGTCCTTGTATGGAATTGAAATCCTACTTGCTGCAAAGGATAATCTAGCCTCTATAGAAAAATATGTCAAAAATTTATTCCCACTGTCATGTATGATTCAGTTGATCGTAGCAAACTCCTCTAACAATGATGCCAATCCCACCCTCATTTCTTCCAACGAGGGATCTCCATGCCTAGGATATAGGACCCCTAAGGTTTCGGATAGTCGTTATTGTTCCTTCCTTGCATGATCCGATATCAGGATAAAGGCTACGGGCTTTGTCCTTTGTGGAGGACGCAGAGCTCCAATGTCCATGTTGCCAACCTCCTCTATTGCGTTGTTCTTGGTCAGAACATTTGGGATCCTTCCGAGCCCCAAGCTAGGCTACTTTATTCGACTATCGTCCTTGTATGTAGCCAACTGTGATATGCATTTGAGTGTGACCTTTGACTTCTGCTTTCTCTCTGGAGCAATGGGGCATTCTCCAATCTTGTGGCCCAGTCTTTTACAAAACCTGCAATAGATGAATGGGCACTCATTTTTGAAATATCTCTTTTACCCACAAATTCAGCATGTCTCTAGGCTTCCCGGAAGTGGCCTTCTAATTGGTGAGAATTTTCTCTTGTTGTTCACCTCCGTTACTGTCGTGCCCGCATTCACCATCCTCTCCTTCTTAATGATCACCCTGGGTTTGACTGCCTTCCCCTCTTCCCCCTTGGGGTGCTCGTTCACTACTCCTCCAGCCACTTCCTTGGTTGCTGCTAACATTGTCAATACCTCTTATCCAGTATATGTGGTACCAGATGTGATCAGAATTACCACCGCATTGGTGTCAAAAACCGTGCACTCTAGCGATCCCTTAACTACTTCCGATCAGCTTCTCCTTCTATGTTTTGGGTTTTTATCATTCTCACTACTATTTTCTACTTTGTTTTTTCCTCTTTCCAACCAATTCCATCCAAAATCCATTACCAGAGTTAGTGAGTGGTCACAGGTCGACAAACGGCCTTCTACCTTACCCCTCGTGACAAACGACTGATGATGAGACTGAAATTTGAGGTCACTAGATTCTTCTCCAACCAGGTTTTTTTCCTCCTTTTTTTCTCTCACTCGAGATTTTGCTAGAGGATGACTTATCTGGTTGAAAATCTGGCTCAACCCTCACTATAACTTCGAAGTTTTGGTACAGTGGAAGGGTCTTTCAATATGATATCAGAGCAATCCAGATTCGATTCCTGCTGGGCGCGCATTTTAATTATGGGTTTTAAAAAAAAATTATACCGCTTACAAGTTCTAAAAAATTTTATCGCTGCGTAAAGCTCAGGTTTCTACCCAAAAATGGGTCTTCAACCTGCGGAGGCGTGTTAAGATATAAAATAATTTCTCTCAACCCTCACTACAACTTCGGAGTTTTGGTGCAGTGCAAGGGACTTTCAACATGGTATCAGAGCAACCCAGGTTCAATTCCTATTGGACACGCATTAAAGCCCAGGTTTTAAAAAATTATACTGCTACATTAAAGCCCAGGTTTCTACCCAAAAATGGATTTTCAACCTGTAGGGGTGTATTAAAATATAAAATAATTTTCCTTAACCCTCACTGCTATTAGTGAGTGGTCATAGGTCGACAAACGGCCTCCTAATTTACCCTTGGTGACAAACGACTGATGATGAGACTGAAATTTGAGGTCACTAGATTCTTCTCCAACCAGGTTTTTTTTCCTCCTTTTTTTCTCTTGCCCGAGATTTTGCTAGAGGGTGACTTACCTGGTTGAAAATCGGAGATTTTACCAAAAGATAAGTATTTAGGAGAATAAAATCGAACCGAATCCATGTTAAGAGTACATTTGTCATGCCCTGGGAGATCTTCTCCCAGGGCCTTCATCTCCACTTCTATGTCCTTCAGCTGCTGGGTAGGATTCATCAACTTTGGCCAAAGCATTCCAGTGCAGCTCCTTCTCATCAATAGAGTTTGTTGAGCGACCTAGGTTCTGACTTACTTCGGCCTCTTCGCTTGGATTGCAGTTTCATAATGGAGCTACTCTTGCCATTATGATAGCCTTCGTGAGCTTGGCAGTCTTCGTTGGCTTTTGATTTGTAGCATTTAGTACTAATTGAGCCTTGGCTATGACTTCTCGAGCACGTGTTATGGTGTTGTGTTGCAATTCTACCTCATACTCAGCATTTTGTAGATCTCTAGCAATTAGTTTTTGTGCAATGTATAACTTCGTAACCTAATGAGACCAAGCCTCTTCTCACTTCTGAAGCTCTGCTTGAGGAACAAGTCATTCGTGTGAGAATGAGCCACCTCTATTTCCAGTATCATAGCTATATTGGCTCAACGTAAATTGTTGAGAGACAACAGCTTGGCTTCAAACGCTTCTAGACAGAATCTTAAGAAATTGCCCAATGTGAGCTCCCCGTGTGCACTACGTTGTCAAGATAATTTAGGAGAATGGGTTGAATATCATCAAGGGAATCGCTCCCATCCAAGATCATTAGCACACACTCATTAAGAAACTCAAGGAAGTACCTGATAAAGTGGGTAATCAACTCCTTGAGTCGATCATCAGCAAGGGTGACAATAGGAACTGTTTGCAGGACCGATGCCGATCTGGTCATCAAAGCACCGCTTAGGGGTAGCAGTGCAGTTGTTGATGTGGTTGATGGCGATATAATGGCACTGACACTCATCCTTGTTGATTGATAGGAGCTAAGGCAGCCAATCGAGAGGATGTCGGTGTTGTTGCTGCTGTTAGAGTTGTGGATACCAATATTCTAAAATGCATTTTCAGTATACGTGCAGTCGAGAACCACATAACGCATAAGTGGATTACGCAGTGATTAAAGAGATTACGATGAATTATGCAGAATATTAATTATTTTATATATATTAATATAATAATTTAAATATATATATATATATATATATATATATATATATATATATATATATATATATTAAGTACTATAAAACTCTAAAAAATTATAAATAAAAACTGTAAGTATGGAAAATGAAGATAAATTGAGTTTACATAAGAAGTTAAAAAGATAGAAAGATTTATCTTTTAACTCCTAATGTAAAAGAAAAAACGATGCATGTATGTATAAATCAAAAATGTCGCTCACTTGCAAATCGAAAAGAAAAACTGAATGAGCATTAATGAATATGAAAATATAAAAAAGTAACCATAATAAAAAAAGAAAGTTAGTTTTAGAACATATAAATGAACATATGACAATAATCCATATATTACTAATATAAGTTTGTGTCAACTACATAAATAATTAGTTTTACATGATATGTTCAAAAAATAATACAAGTTTATGTCAAATACAGTTTATCCCAATTACTAAATTCTTTACTCATCCTCATCGTCATCTTCATAATGAATATTATTATCCAACTCCTCCTTAGAGCTATCATCATAATCTTCGTTCACATCATCATCACCCTCTTCTTCTAAAGCATCTCCATCTTGATCATATTCGGGAAGATCTTCAACAATCGAACTGAACGAACCCTCTCGTGCTCTCCTTCCTATTGCAGCTCTTCTTCTTAGTATCATTTTCCTCCTTAGTCTATCTTTGTTAGCTCCACTCGCCACAGCAACAAGATCGCATATCAAGCCAGAACCGGAAAAGATCTCATCCTCGTCATCGTTCTCCCTTTCTCTAGCAAATGCATCCTTCCAGTACAAAACTCTGAAATCATCTGAAGCAATAAGTGCATCCTTATTATTCCTATCATTTTTCTTCGCATTCCTTTTCTGTGCCATTTTTTGTTGAACTGAGCGAAAACGAGATCATTCAACCATTTCGCATCCAGCCTGCTCCTCTTCTTAGTATGTATCTGCAAATTTATATATTATTTTACACAAGAGAAAAGAAAAGTTTAGAGTGTTAATTTTAAAAATCATGTAATTGAAAATTATAAATTATATAATCATTTTAATAGTATTTACCCCTTCAAATACACTTAAATTTCTCTCACACTCTAAAGAGCTACTTGTCAAATTTAGAATCTTAATTATCATTTGTCAAAAATATGGTGCCTCTCGTCTATAAAAATCTCACCAATGAGCTATTAAAATAACATATAATAATATGTTAATAATTAGAAAGAATAGAACTTAGTATTCAATTCTTCTAAATTTCACACGTAAAGGTTACCTGAATCGAAATTATCCGTGTCATTCAAACTCAATCGGTACCTATTCGCCATGTCACTCTCCATAAGTCACTCCTTCTTGTACATAAAAAATTCATGTGAGCCAATCTGATCTTGGATGTCATGTACAAGATAGAATATATATATATATATATATATATATATATATATATATATATATGCAATGCATGACTGCAGTCTGAACTAGTATATTGTTTTGGACTGTCCTATCCCTATAATAATAATATGAATTAAGATAATATGATGTCAGATGCAATGTGCTATCGAGTTTGCCCCTGTATTCTTTCTCAATTATATCAATAATTGGTCTAAATGTAGACTCCTTTCAATTGCAAGCAGTTTTGATATCGTCCTTTACATCTTCCAGCATTCTATAAATAAAACCCATTGAAAGTCTACAATCAGCATCAACAATCCTTAGCAATTTAAATAAAGGAGTGTTTACCTTTAGGAGTCTTTCATCTCTTTCCAAAATGAGTCAAAATATTTAGTGGTTTTAGTTGACTTGTTCTTCTTTGATTTGAACCATCTGTTGTTATCGCACTTTTTTGAAGAAATCATAATAGCCAATTGTGATTTTTTATCTATAAGGTAGCTCAGGCATAGGAAGTGGTGGCAAATATGATAATTTCTAGTTGAACAAGTTCCCTCCTATTTATAAATGAGCGCATCAAAGCCAAAGCATTGTAATGTGCATAGAGAAAAACTATCATTGATCTTACCTTTTCAATCACCACTTTATATTTTAGTATTTTGTTGATACCCTCCAATATAAGATCTATAGTATGGGTTGTACAACTGGTCCAAAATATATCAGGCCTTCTTTCCTTCAACATATTTTTCGCTGCCATGCTGGATGGATGGTTATCAGTAACCACTTGCAACACACGTTTCTCTCCAACTGCCTTAATATAGTTTTCCACCTAATTCAGTATATATTCGCCGGCGTGTGCTTCTCAAAGACTTAATGAAGTTTGTTCCTTCCTTGCAATGGACACATAAATTTATGACACTTCTATGCTTTTTGTTGGTCCATCCATTAGTCAAAATACTATAACCATATTCATTCAACGTTTCCTTTATTTTCTCAAAACCGTTTTCAATTTTCTTGTATGCCTTATTTAAGAGAGGTGCTCTTAATTGATATTAGTTGGGTCCCTTGTACCCTGGACCGTGCTTTGTCGACAGCTTCGCAAAACAAATCGAACTCTTCATAGTCAAACGTGTTAAAAGGTATGGTTTTGGCATATGCTTACATGGCCGCATAATCATGCGCCAGTTCTTTCTACTTCCTACTCTCTCCTTCATTGATAACTGTATGTTTTTATTTACTTTCGTCCACCAGTTTATTCAATGGACCACTAACACGAGGCCTATACTCACATGCAAGTTCGGGTTTTGTTGTATATCTTTCTACTAATATCTGCACCTCTTCTTGAAGTTGGTAATTAGCTTTTCGCTTGTCAACTTTTCTCTTCATTATTCCCTCCAAGTTCTCTCTGTATATACGCCTCTCTTCATCAGTGGTAAATACATATACTGGCACTTCTCCTCCAACTCCTGTAATATATTGCTTCAATTTATTTATTCCTTCTTTCACAATCTTATTATACTTTATGCATTTGACATCATTATAGGATCCTTTTTTTATTAGTTTTCCATAATTCCACCCAATATTATTCGATCCAGGTGGTTTCAAAGGAATCTGACTATCTTCCTCACTCGATGAATTTGGCAATCCACAACTACTAGAATTGGAAGCCATAGATGACATAGAAATTCAATTAATCGTCTTACAGATATTCTTGCATCACCATTGAGAAAAAAAAAATCTTACTCACAAAAATATTTAAGAAATGGCAAAATGATTTTATATCAAATAGACAAAAAGAAATGACAAAAAGTAAATATATTAGTGAGTGGAAATTGGTTCTAAATACCACAAGACACAGTATTGTAAAGCAAATATGATGGCTAATTGATCAATTTGGACCTCAATGTCCATAACGCTTGTGACATGCTCACACTATAAGTACCAAATATGCCCGCTTTTCCTTTTGCTATCACATAACTACATATTTAAATGTTGATCTTCTCACTATCTTCAATGCTACTATTTAGTCCCATTACAAAATAGGGGACCCTAAATTGAAAACTTACATCTTTTATTCATGAGTAAGAAAAGAACCCATCCACTCACTAATATATTTAGCACCAACTTTATCTAGTCCAGAGAAGAGCCCATCAACTCTCTAAATATTATGACACAAGACAATTATGCTAAATACCGAAAATTGAAATATTAAATCCTATCAATGGATTCTAAATAATGTTCATCTATGGAAAACAATTGTAGCAATTAGGAGCAGCAACAGCAGCTGCAGCACATATGGAAGCAGTAGCAGCAGCACAAACAGGAATACAAGAAAAAGCAAAAAAAAACCAATTAGAAATTAGCATTATAGCTATTAAAAATAAATCCAAAATATCATCGATTCTTCAACAAAATTTTCAATTAATTTTCCAATTAAGGGCCGGCTATTTTTACAAAACCATATATTCTCCTCCAATTTTGATTAGTAGTAGCACATTTTTTTATCAAATTAAATAACTAAACTAGTGGAAAAAAAAAGCAAACAAAATAAAAATCACTAAAACCTAAAAAATATGGAAATTTTGAACGGAAATAGAAAAATGAACAAATAAACATACTTGAGATGTCGCCGCTACTGGTAAATTCCACTGAAGGCTCGCCGCCGCTGGAGAATCACGATGGAAGGTCGCTGCCAACTTCCTGCTAAGAACCGTGCTCGAATTGATCGCTTAGGAGAAAAGGGGAAAACAGGAACGAGGGGTTAGGGTTAGCGATCGGGTTTTGGGGGAGAGAAAATGAATCGACTGTTTTAGGTGTGAGTTTTATTTTTCGTTTTAGATTTTAGGGTGTGGGTTGGGAAAATTTTTAACATTTAAAATCTGATAACCCATTAACCATATAATCATTATGAGGATTATGCAGCTGCATAATGGTCTGTTCTCATAAACAGAGCGCATGCATCCTTTTCTCTATGTTTGGGTAGCGAAAACAGGCGCATACGTGCCCGTTTAGGGTGTTTTTTAGAACACTGGTGGATACTATTATTATTGTTGTTGTTGCTATTGCGATTGTTGTTGCTACATACTACTGTTGTGGTTGCTGCTACTTCTATTATTGTGGTTGTTGCTCCTTATATTGTTATGGCTGTCGCTGCTTCTAATGTTGTTGTTGCTAGTGTTGTTGTTGTTAATGTTGTTATTTGTGTGGATGGGGTGATCATTGTTGGTGACATGCTTTTCGAGAAGACCATTGTGGCTGTAGAGTCCATAGAGGTCTCAAAAATAAGTCCAAGGAAGCATCAATTTCAAACCCCGTTGTTACAGGAGGAATCTTGATTTAATAGGAGGCACAATTCTCTTGACGGTAGCTGTAGAAGCTGGGGGGTGTTGTAGCTGTTAAATTCGTTATCTCCGGCTCTTGGGGATCAAACTCTAAGATTTATATTAAAATAATACAAAGAGTTCATTAACTAAGAGTGTCGGATGAGTAAACATGTTACCTGATGCTACGACAATAATTGGTTAAAAATAAGGCTCAACTCAGTTAGTACACAAAGGCTCAAGTCTTCGGGCTACATGTGAACTTTCTTGTATCAGATGAAGAGGGAAAGTAATCCTCATTAAAATCATCAGTAGAATCGCCACTTTCATCTGGGATATTACCACTAATTCCGGAATAGTTTAGAGGTTCCAAAGAACTAGACTTAGTTTGGGAAGCATGAACTGTAAGAGTTTCTGCCCCTATAACATAAACAAATAAGTTGGTGAGAATAACCAAATAATTAAGCCATGTTTATAACTAAATAATTCCTTGCACGAACTAATGGTTACTAGTCAGTAGTAGAAATAGATGGCGATGCCCCGCTTGAAGGCATCAAGAGTGAAGGGGAACCCTCTCGGATTTTCTGTTCTAGTGTTGCCCCAGGCTAGACAGTCATTGCAAGCTCATCGATCGTTACATGGTTGACTCTGGAGCTAGAAAAATTCCCAAAACTCCAGCATCTTCAGGGTGTGCATCTAAAAGTTTCTTCAACAAGCTGGATATAGACTACAAAATGCAGGTCAACATCCTATCCCTTGTTGCACTTGTACTTCCTTAGGGAATACTAAGATATCCGAGAAATAACAAGGCTTCTTCTTGCCCCTTCCGTGATCCAGTGTGAGTAGATTTAGAATGCTTGGTCCTGGATTCACCTTTTGTCTTTGTGGGTGCTTCACCTATTTGCTCTTCCTCTGTCTCCAGATTTTCAGTTGGATGCGACATCTGTATCTAAGAACTCGTCCATACCTTTTAGGCGAGTCTTCCATGAAGTTTATTTCTTGGCATATGGACCCTCAATATTCCTCAAACATTAAGGATTGGTTTTGTAGTTAGCTTCAACAACGTCAACAATGTGCTATCAGGTGCAGAAATAGAGAGAAGCATAGAGAGTTGGAAGCTTCCGAGGGAAGAAACTACATGTGAATATATCCTGCCACAAGGTGGTACCAACCTCTTGCTCCCTTATACAGACCACTCATGTCAATATGATATTGGGATTACTAACATATAACTGATAATAGTCGAATTGGCAAACAATATGACTAGGTAAATATGACTCCATATATTACCTTCTACTTTGATGGTAGATTAATGACCTTGGTGATGTTAATGAGCCATCAAAAGTAACATGCTGACAGAACATTGAAGTTATCAGCCCCGATCGCATCCTTAAATCCTTCATATTATCTCCCGTTGAGAAATTCTAATAAATATTAGTAGATTTGGTAATTACAATGACACCTTACAATCTTGCAAATCATTACTGTATAGTTACCTTTTAAGGTATAAGATCCATATTTCTCCATGCATGAGTTATTCCTGTCATCAAGGTGGAAGGAGCTATTATTAACTCAAAGCAATGCATCACAAACCAAGCTAACAGATAAGTGTACAACAACTCAATACAAGGGTTTTGGGTCATTTCTTTAACTTTCACTATGTTGTCTTTAACTTTACAAACTTAGCAGAAATGTGAAAATCCTGCATAGGAGGGAGGGGACCCAATGGTCAGTCATATGTTAATATAATAGCTAGATAAATTGCCATAGTAACACTGGCTTCTTTGGGATGTGGGTGAATGAGCAGCGCTAAGCCATAGCATTGAAAATCCTGCAGGTAGAGCTTCATCAGAAATATGGATGGCTAATTATTGACAAAAGCTTTTGAATGGCACGTCGGCCTTGAAGATATCTTTGTTTGATTGTGCAATATACGTGGCTTCCATAGAAGGGCAATTCATTCTTAAATGATATTCTCATCACAAGTAGATTGCAAAGGCTGATGGAGCTTGTGCATTTCACGGAGAGCAAATCCTGACTCTCACACCGGAGTAAAGAAAGTACCAGTCTCCGCATCGTACAACATTGCAAGACATTTAAAGAGAAACAAATTATATCGTGCTATATGGAATGTGTAGTACGATATCCCTGATAATTCCTTCTATTTCTCTAGCATGCTTCATAACCAGTTATCTGGACCCACCACATCTAGTGAGCCGAGTGTACTCACCCAAGAGCTCTATATTCTTGTGTAGGGTATTGTTACTATTTCCTAGAAAGTGATTGACAAAGGTATTTGCTTGTCAGGGAGTCTCATCAACGATAAAGTAATCCAAATCGAGTTTTCTTGACCCTATCCGATAGTGAACCATTAACATAACTTTCTGGGCCATCCTGATAGGGACTATGAGCACAAATTTGTTAATTAGTAAGTCAGTTTATCCCTCGGTGATCTTTCAATCCATAGTTAGGATGACTGAGATCTCCTAGGCATAAAAAAGAGTGTAGCTCCACTCAATATCTAGGATGAAGAAATGTTGCTCACCGATCTTATAAAACAACCTGCACTCTTTAAACATATTGTTGTTGGGCTCCAAAACCGAATTGCTGTAGAGGATAAATGCTTCTGCATTAACTGCAGATCCTGTCCCTCAAATGGATGGTCTGTAATTATTTCACGAGAATTGGTCGGGCCACCAATTGATGATCAAGCCCTTTCGATTCTCGCTACTCCCCCACAATGATTATCGGAATATTACTGGTGAATTGGAAATAAACTTCATAATGAGGACCACCTATGAATCCAAAGTAATGGTTCATGGTTAGGGAGTTAGTGGAGTAATTCACTATAAGACAAATGGTAATAGTTTGAAAGCATGAAATATCAACAATACATAGTCGCTAAAAGAAACTAAGTCTTGAAATATGAGGCTAATCGCCTCCTTTGCAAGGCTATGGTTTAGCACCGCATATGTTAAGGCTTTTAGAGACTAAGTCTTGAAATATGAGGCTAATCGCCTCCTTTGCAAGGCTATGGTTTAGCCCCACATGGCAAGGCAAAATTCAAGGATAACCTTGCATAGAAAGGCTAAAACGTGAGGCTAAAAGCTATCGAGCTTCCTCTCGTGGATCGCTAAAAAATCACTATAAAAAATCTTAGCATCGAGATTCCTTGTGTGAATCGCTAGATTTCCAAAGCAGCAAGTCCATAAAACACGAGGCTATAGCCTCGCATTGGGCAATCGAATGTGAGGTTATATGATAACCCTACCTACCAATAGAATATGAGGCTATAGCCCTGCATATTGTAATCAAGGGCGAGGCTATATATTAGCCCGCATTTTGAGTAGTTCTTGGGTCAAAGACCAAGATTTTTAAACTTTAAAGTCTCAAGGCACATCAAATAACTCCATAATTGTTTAATAGTACATTTATAGGAGCTAAGTGATCAGAATGAGGTGACTTCAGAAAATAATTTTATAGTACACCGTGAAGGTTGCAATGCCAAAAACAAAAGAATTCAAGATATTTTGAGATTATTTCAAATCATCCCAAATTTTCAAAAATGTTAGAGGGAGTCCTTTAGTTAAGAAAAAAGAATATAAATAAGGACAAAGGCTTCCCCACTAAAAGATGATTGGATGTGAGACTAGTTCTTAACCTCATGTGGAAATTGGATGTGAGACTAATCCTTAGCCTTGCGTGGAAATTGGATGCGAGGCTACACTTTAGCCTCGCATGGAAGTTGAATGCAAGGCTATCTATAGCCTCCTGTGGTTGTTAGATATGAGACTATCTCTTAGTCATGCGTGGTAATTGAAACGTAGGGTTAGCCCCGCACATTAACTAAGTTCAACTCTGAAAAAGGGTAGTTAAGAACTATTTTCTCCGGTTAGGAGAGGAGAACCCCATTATTTCCATCTGATTAAGAATTGGAACTCCAATATAGAAGAGATTAAGAGGAAGAGTGTTTACACACTCTCAAGCTATAATATAGCTCTTAATAAAAGGACTTTTTGGCTTGGTTAAAATATCCAAGAGTAAAATGATTGGATCATTAACAAAAGACAAGATCGACTTCCATTGCCACGTCAAATGACCCAACACAAAATAAAAGGAGTGCGCTTCAATCCTCCCATCTCATTGCTTCTACTAAAATTTTTTTTTTTCTTTTTGTAATTTTTACAAATTATAATTGAGGTTTTTATTGAAAGAAAATACAAGTTTTTCTAGTGAACGATGAGTTGTTAACATCTTTCCTACGTTAGCACTCACCTTATCTCCTAAGATTTTCCTTAAATTTTACTTTATACTAAAAAAAATTCTTCACTCTCCATTATGGTTAAAATCTTTTCCCAACTAATGCTCACCTGCCTCCATAATTTGCACTAAAATTTATTATATTCTAGTCAAGATTTCTAGCCACCCAGTTTGATAGACAGCTAAAATTGCATTTTAGACGATCCAAGAAATCTACCACCATAGAGAGCCATAAAGGAGGGATCCAGATCCATATTTAATGGGCTGAAATAGTTTTTTCTAGTGGGACCACATTACTAGGATTCCTATGATCAGAACATATCCTTTATTAGGCTCTCTGGTTAGGCTCATCTTTTATTTTCGAGCTGTTACTTTGCTTGGTTTGAATTTCAAATATGTGATTAGGCCATGTGTCATGTGTACAATTATCTTAGCCCTTGGATGCAAAATCTCAATCTAGATCTTTACTTTTGATCTAATATGATCATGGGGCACGTTTCTGATCGGCTAAAGGAACATTTCTTTTATTAGGTATAAATATATGAAGTTAATTCAATTAGGCAAGCGTCAGGCCTAAGTACAAGACCTAGATTAACTAGTGGTTAGGAAAAACAGTTATTTTCTTTAATGAACACTCTCATAATGCCTGATTATTCCTACGCCTAAAGTAATGCCATTTGTGCTACCACAAAATATTACTATCCATGGCTTAGAGTCTCACAAAATGGGATTATGATGGCCACATCAGTGATTAGGCTCGGAGGGAAAACAAAATTAATCCAGATGGAGATACAATCATTGTCGGATCTATGTTCATTCAACATCATTAATTTGATGAATAACAAATTCTTATATTAAGCTCTTGAAGAGTTATGTATATGTTTGATGAATGCATAAAGCAATCAAGCCAAGCAACAAATGATATCAACATGATATGCTGCTATAACTTCAAGGCATGACGATTTTGATACGAGAATCAAGTGAAGGAACCCATTACAAAGTTGTAGGCTCTGTATTATATACCAAGATCAACAAAATTGGAGTTATCAGATGAGAAATATCATCAATTGATAGAGTGGCAATTAACAAAATCAAGGATATTCTGCTATTACAACTTCAAGATAATTTATGATAAAAATATAACTTGAATCAACTATAGAATTTATTAAAAGATCTCTAGATTTTATTCAAAATGTAGATAATTAGTTTAATTGGAGTTCAGATATGAAACTTATTGCATTTTTACTGAAGTATTGGAGGAATGAAAAAGTAGACTACATGTAGAGCTATTGGTAGCTTAGGATTAATTATGATTAGACAGAGTCTACATGCACATCCACTAGGACTACCGTTGAGCCACACAATAGCTTAGGAGCATATATGAAATGTGGTGCATTTTATTTGGAATGTTTTGAATTATTTTTTGATTGGATTTATTTCCAAACAAACCAAATTGTACAAAGATTCTTTAGAATTGATGGTTATGATTAAACTTCTATTTCATCGATGGTTAAGATTAGTTGAAGAGGTGAACAATTATAAAAGAGTTTTGAAGAGATTTCATTTAGATATCTTTGAAATTTTTTGAAGAAAATTGGAGAAAATGAAGCAGCCTATGAAGAGAGTTTTCGAGGTTCTTCTCCATCATGAACTGCACTTTGCAAAGACGCATTTCGACTTCAATTTAGATATTCACAGAGTGAAATAGCCGGATTTCATTATCTTCATCATCTTCTTTATTCTTCATTCACTATAGTTTGAAGATGACTTCTAAGAGTTATAAGATTGTTCTGTTTGTATTTAATGGATATTAGGTGCGTAAGTATCAAACCTATTCCCTTTATAGTCGTGAGATTGGTACTTTTGGTTTACTCAAACTAGAGACATTATGATTACAATCTTCTGATTTGGGGTGCATATGGCATACTCAAGCCATGGAAATTGAGGAATATTAGTAGGGCTGGGATTATATTTTGTATGGGTAACTTTGCAGGGATGACTAGTTAGGTTGACTAGGATATGGTCTTCTATTATTTGCTAGATCGGGTTTGTAATTTAGGTTTTGCTCATAGCATATGTCGAAACACTCTTGGTAAGGAATTTTCCAAACTACTATAATATCTTGTGTTCTGTGGCATTTATTTTTTCCGTAGTTTCTTTTTAAATCTCCTACTTGTAATTCTTAGTTTATTAACTAAGATTATATTTATAGCAGCCCTATTTACACCTCCTCTTCTCTCTAGGTTTGCCTATCAATCCCAACAGTCCTTTTCATATAAGAAACTGTAGCTTGATCAGAATACACTTCATCATTTTCAAGATGTTACTAATGGATCAGCCAAGGTATCCACTTGTAATAATAGATTCAAGATCATGACATAGCCATGCTCCATAGACATGATAGATTCATTCCTCATGCTCCTTGGACATGACAGATTCATTTGGGAGGCTGGGAGTAGAAATCGATAGTCATAGCCCTTTTTATCCGCTACAGGCTTAATTGCATCTGGAGCATGCCGAGATCTAGGCATGGCTATTGTAATGACCCAGAATTATAAAGTTCAAAATAATAATAATAATAATAATAATAATAATAATAATAATAATAATAATAATAACAATAATAATAATAAACAAGATATTTACCTAACAAATCTAATTTTTCTTTTAACTTGTAATTATTTAATACTGACTAACTAGATAATAATAGATTTAGTAGGTTTATATTTGATATTTTGTTTAGATTTGATAGATTTGGTAGGTTTGGATTTGATCCTAGAGTAATAATAATAAAATAAATAATAATAATAAAATAAATAATCATAATGATAATAATAAAAAGGGCAACGGAGAGAACTTTTCTTGCTGAACGCAGGAGAAAAAAAGAGAGAGAGGGAGAGAGAGAGAGAGAGAGAGAGAGAGAGAGAGAGAGAGAGAGAGAGGAAGGAAGGAAGAAAATAAAATAAAATAAAAAAGGCGATATTGCAATCAGTTTTCGGAGCGGCATTCTTGAGGTAAGTACTAAAACCCTTGACCTCCTCTCACTTGTGCATGATGAATTGGTTTAGGTTTTTATTATATTGATCTCTTACTTAGTACTATTGTGATAATCTTTGTAAGGTCAATATATATATATATATATATATATATATATATATATATATATATATATATATATATATATATTCTTTTTCATTCTGGTAGTAGAATGTTATTTTTTGTGATTTAGCTGGATCTTTAAATAAATAGTTTGTCCTTGACTTAGAATTTTAAGACCTTTAGAAAGCTACGTTATTCTAACATTTATTTATTAGAAATATAAATAGTGATCTAGTGAGAATAAAAGAAGCTGATAAAACAATAGTAATTTTAAAGTCAAGATTAAAATTTCTGGAACATTAAAAAGAAGCTGTAAGCAAATAGAATACAAAAGAAAAAAAGGAACTAAGTATAATAAAGTGTAGTAATAATAGAATGCAAAGCAAACCTATAATAGTTAAAAGTTCGAAACAATGAGACTAAGAATAGATTAGTGAGACTGTAAAGATTAAACATAAACATATTAGTATGTATAAAAAGTAAAATAGAATGTGGTGAGTGTGATATATGAAATGATAAGAACTAGTAAAATAAAATTAAAATAGTATAAACTTTGAGTTAAAAAGTAGGAAGATAGAAAAGAGGCAAAAAGCACTGTGATAAATGACATTTAGAATAGAGAGTCATATAAACTAGATAAATCAATTTTGGAGAATAGTTAATAGCAAAGTAAAAGACAAGTCAATGCAAAATGATACAAAAAAATAAATAAATAAAAATAGTAGTATGAAACGTAACAGTAGAAAAAAAAATGATATTATAAGTAACAAGTACGTAAAAGTGAAAGTAACAATAAATAAGTAAAGCAGAGTCGTAGTGAAGCAGAATAAATTAAATGTACAAATTAGAAGAGTAGTACAATTGGTGTAATAGTAGACTGCATGTCCAATGAATAGAACACAGTTCTGTTCACTGAACAGAACAACAGTATTGTTCACTGAACAGAACTGCAGTTTTATTCTCTACAGAAAAAAAAAAAGGAGGCGATGCTTATGTACTTCGTGTTTCAAACCGGTTGTGCATGAGATGCGTGAGTGAATAACAAATAGTATATGATAGTATAGTACCTTTGTGATTAGCCCATGGTGTTCAAGTGTGAATAGTCAAAATCACACGTACGCTAGCTCTTCGTATGTCCTAGGGCAGTACCAGAAATCATGGCTGTGGTCCCGGGTATGCACGGGATACTCGTAAAACATGTGTCACACTACTTCTGACAGTTCCAAGTAATTAAACAAATAATAACATAGTATACATGTTCATTTGTTATATTGGTCTCTGTTACAAGATTATTCATAACATGTGTAAACAGTTGTACTTCCTTACTATTATCATGTTCAAAATATCTATACTTAGATTCATGTTCTATTTTGTTCTAAAGACTTATACTTCATCAATTATCATGACTTTTAGTATTTTTAATTAGTTTCATGCTTTGCTAACACATGTAAATATATTTATATACATAGCGTGCCTGTATATTATTATATTCCTCTTATAGTACTTGCTAGGTCGTTCTAACGACTCTTGTTTGGCAAGCCCAGATAATTTGCAGGATACTGAAGGAGAGGATCCACCACAACTGGAGCAGTATTTCATAGAGTTAGCAGACAGTTAGTTGTGATTCCATTACATGGCATCATTTAGGAGATCCTTTATTTCAATTCTTTCAATCTTTTCCTTCTACTTTGGTTTGTTGTTTGCAAAGCTCAAATTTGAAGTTGTAATAAGTGCTACCCTTCTTTGGATATTTATTGATCTATTTAATATTTTGTTGGAATAAAAAAAGTTTGTTTATTACCTTCCCATTTTTTTCTCAGTGCATATATATGTGGTTTAGTGGCGGTAATATTCAGTTTTATTAAAAGTACTTTAGGCTTAGCATATTTATTTATAATACATCGCCGAACGCTACCCGCATCTTGGGTGCGGGGCGTTACAGTTGGTATCAGAGCTAAGGCTCGACGCTCACTTCAAACTAAAAACCTTAAACTAGGATTACTGCCACAAATACATATGAATGAAATACAATTATCTTTGATTCTTATTCTTGTCCGATTTTTTTCGATTCCTTATATTTTGCCATTTCGCCACCCGATTTAATCCAAATCCTTCACCTTTCAGAGAAATGGCCAACCGTCGCATCACTCCCTCCCGCATTCCTTCACAAGCTGAAGATCCCAACATGGAGTTGCTTAAGGGACTTATTGAGAATCAACAATAACAAACTGAGATATTGCGACAAGAGTTAGTAGCTTCTATACGGAAGACAGGCAGTGTGTCAAATTTAAGAAAGTTGAATCCATCACCTTTTTATGGGACTGAGGAACCCATGAAGGCAGAACAGTGGCTGGTGGATATTGAGAATCTGTTGGGTGTGGCACGAGTAGTGGATGGAGACCGTGTGGAGGTGATAAAGATACAATTTATGAACATTGCTCGCACATGGTGGTTGGCCGAGGAAAATCGGTTGGCATAACTGATAACATGGGAGACCTTTAAGGAGAGCTTCTATACGAGGTTCTTCCTCCAGACGGCACAGTGAGATCTGGAATGGTAGTTTATCCATTTGAAACAAAGAAATCGACAGTAGATGATTACGCGGCGAAATTTGTCAGATTGAGCAGATTTGCCCCATTGTTGGTGACTCAAGAAATAGATAGAGCTCGAAAGTTTCAGAATGGATTGAACTTTGAAATTCAGGAACGCATTTGAAACCTATGCTCAAGTTTTGAATGCTGCAAGGGTGCAAGAGCAAATAGCGGATAGGAAAATAAAAATTCATGTAGGGTTCCAGAAAAGGAGTATGAGTCAGATGACCAGAAGTACTAAGGGTGCTCTAGCACCACCACAGAAGCGTCAGGCTACGCAACATGATCAGAATGTGGTTTGCAACTACTGTCTCCGACCTGGGTATGTTCAAAAGGACTGCAGACGAGCCCATAACTTGTGCTTGATATGTGGCTCGGCGGATCATCAGATTGGAGGGTGTCCATGGCGACGAGAGACAGGTGACATTGCCAGAGCACCAGCATCACAGCAACAACAACAGAGACTTGCAGCACCCCCTCAATAGCAAAGGTTACCGGCGCCACCTCAGCAGAGACCTACGGGATCTAATCCAAGGGGTTCTGCACTGGTCACTAAGCAACAGGCTTTCCAAAAGGCTTAGGAAGTAGGAAACCAGAGGCAAGGACATGCTTTTACACTGACGTCAGAACAGGCCAGTGGGAACAGTGATGTGGTGACAGGTACTATCTTAGTGCATGCTACACTAGCATTTACATTATTTGATTATGGCGCATCTCATAGTTTTACATCATCTACATTTGTTTCCCGCCATTGCATTCCTTGTGATAATTTATCTGCGGGTTGGAACATTAATACTGGAAATGGGATAATTTTATCTAGTAAAGAGTGTAAATTATGCCCTATAGTTATTTGTGCAAGGGAATTATATGCTAACCTTTTGGTAATTGATTCTGCGGGTTTGATATCATTCTGGGAATGGATTGGCTAAGTACATTCTATGCAGTGATAGATTGTAGAAAGAGAAGTGTGATATTCAAAATTCCTAGGCATCCGGAATTCGAGTTTCTTGGTGGCAGTAAATCTTTGGAGCCAGCCATATTTAGAGCAAAGCCGACAGGAAGGGTTCTCACAATTTTAGATGCTCAGGATATGCGGACCCCAGTGGTGTGTGAGTATTTGGATGCTTTTTCTGAAGAATTGCCTAGGTTCCCTCAAGAGAGGGAGGTGGAATTTGCTATAAATATTATACCTGGTACAGTACCTATTTCGAAGGCACTTTATCGAATGGGACCTGCGGAGCTGGCAGAAGTGAAAAGGCAATTGAAGCAGTTGAAGGGTTTGAGTTTCATTCAGCCGAGTACGTTACCGTGGGGAGCTCTGGTTCTCTTGGTAAACAAGAGTGATGGTAGCAAAAGACTTTGCATTGACTACAGAGAACTGAACTGAGTCACAATCAAGAACAAATATCCGATGCCTCGGATTGATGATTTATTTGATCAACTTGGTGGAGCCAAGGTGTTTTCTAAGCTAGACCTTAGATCTGGATATCATCAAGTGCATGTGAAGGCAACGGATGTCCAGAAAACTGCATTCAGAACCCGTTATGGTCACTATGAATTTTTGGTGATGCCATTTGGTGTGACGAATGCTCCAGCAGTATTTATGGATGTGATGAATAGGGTGTTTGCACCGTATTGGGATCAGTTTGTGGTAGTTTTTATTGATGATATTTTGATTTATTCTAAGACTCGGGAAGACCACGAAACACATTTGAGGATAGTACTGCAGACTCTAAAAAAAGAGAGACTTTTTGGAAAATTGAGTAAGTGTGAGTTCTGGTTGGACAGAATATCTTTCCTGAGACACATAGTCTCAGGTGAAGGAATCTCAGTGGATCCCAAAAACGTGGAGGCAGTGAAGAATTGGCCTATTCCCAAGTCAGTGACGGAGGTGAGAAGTTTTCTTGGACTGGCAGGGTATTATCGGAGATTTGTGCAGAACTTTTCCAAAATAGCAGGACTTCTGACTAAATTGATGCGTAAGGGAGAGAAGTATATATGGACTGACGAGTGTAACAATGCATTTGAGTAATTAAAGTAGAAAATGACTACCGCACCAATATTAGCAATACCAGATGGATCCGGAGGGATAGTGGTATATAGTGATGCATCGGGAAGAGGGTTAGGATGTGTCCTTATGCAAAATGGTAGCGTAATTGCCTATACCTCAAGACAGCTTAAACCTCATGGAAAAAATTATCCTATACATGATTTGGAGCTAGCAGCAGTTATCTTTGCCTCGAAGATCTGGAGGCATTACCTATTGGGGAATAAAGTAGAAATTTATACTGATCATAAGAGTTTAAAATATATATTCACTCAGAAAGAGATTAATATGAGACAGAGAAGGTGGTTAGAATTAATGGCTGACTACGATATAGATTTGCAATATCATCCAGGTAAAGTCAATGTCGTACCAGATATATTGAGTAGAAGACCAATAACTATGTATCTTACACAACAGAAGGAGTTAGTAAAGGATATGATGAATTTGGGTTTGGAAGTGATTAAACCTAGCTCTGATACCAACTGTAACGCCCCGCACCCAAGATGCGGGTAGCGCTCGGCGACGTATTATAAATAAATCGCCAAGTCTAAAATACTTTTAATAAAACTGAATATTACCGCCACTAAACTACATACATATGCACTGAGAAAAAAAATGGGAAAGCAATAAACAAACTCTTTTTATTCCAACAAAATATTAAATAGATCAGATCCAAAACTTCAAATTTGAGTTTTGGAAACAACAAACCAAAGTAGAAGGAAACGATTGAAAGAATTGAAATAAAGGATCTCCTAAATGATGCCATATAATGGAATCACAACTAACTGTCTGCTAATTCTATGAAATGCTACTCCAGCTGTGGTGGATCTTCTCCTGCAGTATCCTGTAAATTATCTGGGCGTGCCAAACCAGGGTCGTTAGAACGACCTAGTAAGTACTACAAGAGGAACATAATAATATACAGGCACGCTATGTATATAAATATATTTACATGTGTTAGCAAAGCATGAAACTAATTAAAAATACTAAAAGTCATGATAAGATTGATGAAGTATAAGTCTTTAGAACGAAATAGAACATGAATCTAACTATAGATATTTTGAACATGATAATAGTCAGGAAATACATCTATTTACACATGTCATGAATAATTTGTAATAAAGACCAATATAACAAATGAACATGTATACTATATTATTATTTGTTTATTTATTTGGAACTGTCAGAAGTAGTGTGACACATGTTTTACGAGTATCCAGTGCATACCCGGGACCACGGCCATGATTCTTGATACTACCCTAGGACATACCGCTAGTTACTGATGAACATGAACTTTGATGAGCATAAATTCCAGGCGCGCAGCCCTATATACTGATGGTAATTCAGTAATCATCCAGAACCCCCATGGTTGGGTCCCTAAATTCGGTTGTACAACCTCATGAATATTAAACTCCTAAAACATGTGTACAGTTCCTTCTTCGAATTCCCCCTTAATCTCATGAATTAATTACATATTTTAATTATATAAACTTTCAAAGCCATGCAGAAAAATTAAGATATAATATGTGTGAAACTACAGGGAATTTAGAGAGGCATGTACGGTTTTGTCAACAGTTGGACAAAAAACAATAATAAGAAAAAGCACAAAATAAATAAGTAAATAAATAAATAAATAAAATGACAATAATTTTCAAATAACTAAAATGCTATCAACTAACAGAACTAAGAAATAAATTATAACAACTATTTTAAAGTATTAAAAATTTCACGTTATGTATTTTATCACAACTAATACTAAGAGCCAGCGTACGTGTGATTGTGACTGTGACTGTTCACACTTGAACACCATGGGCTGATCACAAAAAGACCATACTATCATATACTATTTGTTATTCACTCACGCATCTCATGCACGCACGGTTTGAAATACGAAGTACATATGCATCGCCTCCTTTTTTTTCTGCAGAGAACAGAACTACAGTTCTGTTCAGTGAACAGTACTGTAGTTCTGTTCAGTGAAAAGAACTGTGTTCTGTTCATTGGACATGCAGTCTACTATTACACCAATTATACTACTATTCTAATTTGCATATTTACTTTATCATGCTTCACTACGACTCTTCTTTACTTATTTATTGTTACTTATAATATCATTTTTTTTTTACTGTTACGTTTCATATTACTATTTTTATTTTTATTTTTTTTTGTATCATTTTGCATTGACTTGTCTTTTACTTTGCTCTTAACTATTCTCCAAAATTGATTTATCTAGTTTATATGACTCTCTATTCTAAATGTCACTTATCACAGTGCTTTTTGCCTCTTTTCTATCTTACTACTCTTTAACTCAAAGTTTATACTATTTTAATTTTATTTTACTAGTTCTTATCATTTCATATATCACACTCACCACATTCTATTTTACTTTTTATACATACTAATATGTTTATGTTTAATCTTTACAATCTCACTAATCTATTCTTACCCTCATTGTTTCGAACTTTTAACTATTATAGGTTTGCTTTGCATACTATTATTACTACACTTTCTTATACTTAGATCCTTTTTTTCTTTTGTATTCTATTTGCTTACAGCTTCTTTTTAATGTTTCAGAAATTTTAATCTTAACTCTAAAATTACTATTGTTTTATCAGCTTCTTTTATTCTTACTATATCACTATTTATATTTCTAATAAATAAATGTTAGCATAACGTAGCTTTTTAAAAGGTCCTAAAATTCTAATTCAAGGACAAACTATTTATTTAAAGATTCAGCTAAATCACAAAAGATAACATTCTGCTACCAGAATGAAAAAAAAAAAATATATATATATATATATATATATATATAGACCTTACAAAGATTATCACAATAGTACTAAGCGAGAGATCAATATAATCAAAACTAAACCAATTCATCATGCACAAGTGAGAGAAGGTCAAGGGTTTTAGTACTTACCTCAAGAATGCTGCTCCGAAAATTGATTGCAATATCCCCTTTTTTTATTTTATTTCCTTTTCTTCCTTCCTTCCTTTCTCATATCTCTCTCTTTCTCCCTCTCCCTCTTTCTTTCTCTTGCGTTCAGCAGGAAAAGTTATCTCCGCTGTCCTTTTTATTATTATCATTATTATTATTTATTTTATTATTATTACCATAGGATCAAATCTAAACCTATCAAATTTAAACAAAATATCAATCTAAACCTGCTAAATCTATTATTATCTAGTTAGTTAGTATTAAATAATTACAAGTTAAAAGAAAAATCAGATTTGTTAGGTAAATATCTTGTTTATTATTATTATTATTATTATTATATTATTATTATTATTATTATTATTTTGAACTTTTTAATTCTGGGTCATTACAATACTCCTGTCGCAATATCTCAGTTTGTTGTTATTGATTCTCAATAAGTCCCTTAAGCAACTCCATCATGTTGGGATCTTCAACTTGTGAAGGAATGCGGGAGGGAGTGATGCGACGGCTGGCAATTTCTCTGAAAGGTGAAATGGCCAGCCGTCTTCTTCAACCACTTCCTATACCCGAATAGAAGTGGGAGAGGATAACCATGGATTTTATGACAGCACTTCCTCGTAGCTCAAAGGGAAACAATGCTATATGGGTTATAGTGGATCGACTCACGAACTCGGCTCACTTTATACCATTCCGTGTAGGTCAGAGCACGGAGATTTTAGCTGATCGTTATATCCGAGAAGTGGTCAGATTGCACGGAGTTCTAGTTGAGATTGTAGCAGATAGAGATACTAGGTTCAGATCACAATATTGGATGAGGTTACAGGAAAGTTTGGGCAGCCGGCTGAGTTTTAGCACTTCTTATCATTCAGAGACGGATGGACAATCAGAAAGAACAATACAGATACTTGAGGACATGTTGAGAGCATGCATGATGGATTTTGGTAGGTCTTGGGAGGACCACTTGCATTTGGTAGAATTCTCAAATAATAACAGTTATCAGGAAAGTATCAAGATGGTTCCATTGAAGCATTATATGGGAGGAAGTGTAGATCGCCTTTGTGTTTGGATGATTTTGGTAAGAGGAGACTTTTTGGACCTGAGTTAGTAACTCAAATGGTAGATAAGATCAAAGTGGTGAGGGAGCGTCTCAAGGCAGCACAGGATCGACAGAAGAGTTGGGCAGATCAACATCAAAGACCTTCGGAATTTGAGGTTGGTGATAAAGTATTCCTCAAAATATCACCGACTCGTGGAGTTATTCGTTTCGGAAGGTGAGGGAAGTTGGGACCACGATTCACTGGGCCATTTGAAATTGTCGAAAGGGTGGGGGAAGTGGCTTACAAGTTGATGCTACCCTCGTTTTTAGAAGGGGTGCACGATGTATTTAATGCATCACAATTGAGGTGTTATGTTTCAGACGCAAGTCATGTCTTGGATTATTCGGAATTGGAATTGGATATGGACTTGTCTTTCAATATTAGGCCTATTGCGATTCTAGACCGACAGGAGAAAATACTGAAAAATCGGTTAATTCCACTGGTTTTAGATGCTTGGGACCGATATTCACGAGAAGATGCTACTTGGGAGCGCGAGGATGATGTTCGAAAAGAATATTCATACATTTTCACCAATGCAGGTAAATTATTCTTCCCGTATTTTAAAATTTCGAGGACGAAATTTTTTTTTAAGGTTGGTAGATTGTAATGACCCAGAATTATAAAGTTCAAAATAATAATAATAATAATAATAATAATAAACAATATATTTACCTAACAAATCTAATTTTTCTTTTAACTTGTAATTATTTAATACTAACTAACTAGATAATAATAGATTTAGTTGGTTTAGATTTGATATTTTGTTTAGATTTGATAGATTTGGTAGGTTTAGATTTGATCCTAGGGTAATAATAATAAAATAAATAATAATAATAAAATAAATAATAATAATAATAAAATAAATAATTATAATGATAATAATAAAAAAGGCAGCGGAGAGAACTTTTCCTGCTGGACGCAGGAGAAAGAAAGAGAGAGAGAGGGAGAAAGAGAGAGAGAGGAGAAAGGTAGGAAGGAAGAAAATAAAATAAAATAAAAAAGGGGATATTGCAATCAATTTCCGGAGCGGCATTCTTAAGGTAAGTACTAAAACCCTTGACCTTCTCTCACTTGTGCATGATGAATTGGTTTAGGTTTTGATTATATTGATCTCTTGCTTAGTACTATTGTGATAATCTTTGTAAGGTCAATATATATATATATATATATATATATATATATATATATATATATATATATATATATATATATATATATATATATATATATATATATATATATATATATATATATATATATATATATATATATTCTCTTTCATTCTGGTAGTGGAATGTTATTTTTTGTGATTTAGCTTGATCTTTAAATAAATAGTTTGTCCTTGAATTAGAATTTTAGGACCTTTTAGAAAGCTTCGTTATTCTAACATTTATTTATTAAAAATATAAATAGTGATCTAGTGAGAATAAAAGAAGCTGATAAAACAATAGTAATTTTAAAGTCAAGATTAAAATTTCTGGAACATTAAAAGAAGCTGTAAGCAAATAGAATACAAAATAAAAAAAGGAACTAAGTATAAGAAAGTGTAGTAATAACAGAATGCAAAGCAAATCTATAATAGTTAAAAGTTCAAAACAATGAGAGTAAGAATAGATTAGTGAGATTGTAAAGATTAAACATAAACATATTAGTATGTATAAAAATAGTGAAATGTATTCGTAGAAAAAAATGATATTATAAGTAATAGGTACGTAAAAGTGAAAGTAACAATAAATAAGTAAAGAAGAGTCATAGTGAAGCAGAATAAAGTAAATATGCAAGTTAGAAGAGTAGTATAATTGGTATAATAGTAGACTGCCTGTCCAGTAACTGTTCACTAAACAGAACTACAGTACTGTTCACTGAACAGAACTGCAGTTCTGTTCTCTGTAGAAAAAAAAGGAGGCGATGCATGTGTACTTCGTGTTTCAAACCGGGCGTGTATGAGATGCGTGAGTGAATAACAAATAGTATATGATAGTATGGTACCTTTGTGATCAGCCCATGGTGTTCAAGTGTGAATAGTCACAATCACACGTACGCTAGCTCTTAGTATTAGTTGTGACAAAATACATAACGTGAAATTTTTAATACTTTAGAATAGTTGTTATAATTTATTTCGTAGTTCTGTTAGTTGATAGCATTTTAGTTATTTGAAAATTATTGTCATTTTATTTATTTATTTATTTACTTATTTATTTTGTGCTTTTTCTTATTATTGTTTTTGTCCAAATGTTGACAAAACCGCACATGCCTCTCTAAGTTCCCTGTAGTTTCACACATCATTATATCTTAATTTTTCTGCATGGCTGTGAAAGTTTATATAATTAAAATATGTAATTAATTCATGGGATTAAGTGGGAATTCGAAGAATGAACTGTACACATGTTTTAGGAGTTTAATATTCTTGAGGTTGTACAACCGAATTTAGGGACCCAACCATGGGGGTTCTGGGTGATTACTAGATCACCATCAGTATATAAGGCTGCGCGCCTGGAGCTTATGCTCATCAAAGTTCATGTTCATTAGTACCTAGCGGTATGTCGTAGGACAGTACCAGGAATCATGGCTGTGGTCCCGGATATGCACGGGATACTCGTAAAACATGTGTCACACTACTTCTGACAGTTCCAAATAAATAAACAAATAATAACATAGTATACATGTTCATTTGTTATATTGGTCTCTGTTACAAGATTATTCATGACATATGTAAACAGATGTACTTCCTGACTATTATCATGTTCAAAATATCTATAGTTAGATTCATGTTCTATTTCGTTCTAAAGATTTATACTTCATCAATCTTATTATGACTTTTAGTATTTTTAATTAGTTTCATGCTTTGCTAACACATGTAAATATATTTATATACATAGCCTGCCAGTATATTATTATATTCCTCTTGTAGTACTTGCTAGGTCGTTCTAACGACCCTTATTTGGCACGCCCAGATAATTTGTAGGATACTGAAGGAGAGAATCCACCACAACTGTAGCAGCATTTCATAGAATTAGCAGACAGTTAGTTGTGATTCCATTACATGGCATCATTTAGGAGATTCTTTATTTCAATTCTTTCAATATTTTCCTTCTACTTTGGTTTGTTGTTTCCAAAACTCAAATTTGAAGTTGTAATAAATGCTACCTTTCTTTGGATCTTTATTGATCTATTTAATATTTTGTTGGAATAAAAAGAATTTGTTTATTGCCTTCCCATTTTTTTTCTCAGTGCATATGTATGTGGTTTAGTGGCGGTAATATTTAGTTTTATTAAAAGTACTTTAGATTTGGCATATTTATTTATAATACGTCGCCGAACGCTACCCGCATCTTGGGTGCGGGGCGTTACAGCTATGGATGGGAGCATGAAACCCTGTTAACAAGAGCCAAACCAACCTCTTTGTTGCTGCACACTCTGGCAAAAAGGCGTTCAGATCAAAGTCTCCTTATACAAAGCATATTTTCAACATTTTGTGGGATAAAGAAATTTAATTGTAGTTTTTATATTTAAAAAATAAAAATTAAGTATAGTTTCTTAAAGTTTATCCTTCTGCCTGTATAAAAATGGTCAATATGAAGATTGAACTTTTTGAACTTATGCAAATAGATAACTGTTGCGACTGACAGCAAACATTATTCATTCATAAATTAAATATTAGATGCTAATAAGAATATGAACTTTGCTATTTTACAAGGATGGAATCAGGAGCAGCAAGGGATGCCATAGAATTTGAGATAGGTGATTAAAAAGCATATATATATAATTGGTGTCAACTACAGGACAAAAAAAATATATGCAAATTAAAGTTGGAAATACTATGGTGGTACGAAGTACAATAGTTAAACACTATCAGACAAGCAAAACTTTGCTGGGGGAGGCGTTCACAGTCTTTACTAGCATATCTCAGGTTTAAAATTAAGTGACTAGCCCTTTTAGTTGGATAGTCCTCAAGCATGAACTGCACAATCAGCGTTCTTATCTTGCCACAACATTTTATGTTATCTTCATGAAGGCCAAAAGAGCCCTTGTTTCAAAATTTTTGACTTGAATAATACTAGCATTACCATAAGAAGGTTTCGGACTGCACAAGTATACCCTACTTTGCGAGTTTACTCATTGTTTATGCTAAAAAAAAAAATATACCCTACTTCAAATGGATGTCTGGAACAGAATAATTTGGCATAAATATTAGGCCAATTAGTCGATTTCGTGAATTATTCTGACATTTACCACCTTCTCTTTCCCTTTGGATACGAACTTAAAGACACATCTATCCCCTACCTGCAACTTGTTCCCTCGAACAAACTCTTGCCATCCCTTCCCGATATGAGTTCCCGATCCAGCAGAAGAGGATTTTTTCCGGTGACAAACATTAACGTCCCATGACCGGCCCTGTGGATCCTCAAGCCTCAACTCCTTTAAACATGCAATGTCGCTACATTTCTTGATAACTCCAACCGGAATATACTGCATCCACCCATCACCGCACTTAACCGCTAATACACTTGTTATATTCTCATAACATAAACAAACCAATCGAAATTACTCACCAAGTACTGGTTGCAGAGGTTATATTTAGAAAGTTTAGACTCAAAGCATACACCATGCAACGATACCCTTCTCCTCAAGGACACTGAAACAAAGAACATTCACAATCAGAGTTAGCAAATACACCATCTATTTTTCATCGACATCTGTAAACAGAAAAAGGAATCAAAGAGCCATAGGACCTGAATTTTGATCTAGGGTTTTATCGACTCGCCTCTTCTTCTCCTTTAAGGAAATTAAAGGGGTTACAACGTTCCGCCTCTTCTTCTCCATCAATGAAATCTTAGGGTACGCAATCTCGCAAGTGCTTAGGTCATACGCTCGGAAATTAAAGACCATGTTGCCTCGATAAGAAAAGACCAAGAAGTAGCCGGCCTTTATATCGTGTGCTTTCAAGAAATGCACCCAAGAATCTCCTGTAAAGTATACGTCTTGCTTAACTTTATACACATGGATGCGCCATGATCTCCCATCTGGGTTCACCAATTTAGCCCTCTTCTGAGATTCCTCCATGGATAAGCGTTTGACGAAAGCACGTGGCAGTGACTGCATGCAAAGGAAAAAAAAACAAAAAATAAAAATAAAATCCATTAGCACTGTCAGATTGATCAAGGAGGGAACACTGAGATGAGACGAGAGATTACTAGTTTCTTGGTGAAGCCTGGCAAGAGAACCCTAAAGAATCTCGGGGTAGATACGTTGCCTCCATCAGCCATCTCTTGGTAGAAGAGGAGAAAGAAAGACCGCTGGGTTTTTATATACTCTTGATTGGAAAAACCCTAGGAAATTCTTTAGAGTTGCAATTTACAAATAAATGGGGATGAAATTTTCGTTAGTGCTATTCATTGAGGAAGAGGCGGCTGATGAGTTATTGGATCCCTTTTTCTGATTGTTCAGAATTTATAAGAGACACAAATTCCCCGTTTTAAGGGAAATTATCACCAAAAAACCCAAAAAAAAGGGATATTTACAGATCTATCCCTTACCATTTATAAATTATAATTTAGTCCCCAAATACTTTAAGTTACTACAATTTAGTCATTAGTTTATATTTTGACCCGATTTTTCCGTTTTACCTCTGATTTCCTTCACTTAATTTCCCCTTTCCTCTTTCCCATCTCTTCTTAATTCTTATTGGATTCTCCCATTCTTCTTCTCTTCTTTCTCTTCATTTATTGGGTTCTCCCTCTCTATATAGAAACCAAATATATTATTCTCCACTAAATGTATTAAACCTAGAAATGAATTTATCCAATATAGAGAGAACCCAATAAATGAATTTATATTGAGACTTAAAGGTTTAATACATTTAGTGGAGAATAATATATTTGGTTTCAATATAGAGAAGGAGAACCAATAAATGAATAGAGAGAGAATAAGAGAATAAGAGAGGAACCCAATAAGAATTAAGAAGAGAGGGAAAAGAGAGAAGAGAAATTAAGTGAAGGAAATCAGAGATAAAATGGGAAAATCGGTCCAAAATATAAATTGGGAGACTAAATTGTTGTAATTTAAAGAATTTGGAGACTAAATCCTAAAAATGAAGATTTTGGGACTAAATTATAACTTACAAAGATTTAAGAGACAGATCTGTAAATACCCAAAAAAATTTGTCCTTCCCATTAAATAGTTTCTATTTTGTTTTTCCAAGTGGTATCCATAAATAGCTAGGAATCCAAATTCTCTGCAAAGTCAAATCCTCTTGGCATGGACTGCCGCCTGTTCTTTAAAAATAAACATAAATTTGTTGGAGAATTATTTCTGTAAACATCTTCTTACTAAAAACTTATTTTTATTATGTATATATCCGTGTAGCTAGCTAAAACCTGTTGTTTATATGTTCACTAGTGAATTGTCCTTCTATCTCCTCTCTTATTAGATCCCTCTTGCTCCTCCATTATTCAGTATATTGCAAGTAAAAAAATCCTAAGCAGCTAGCCGCTTCAAATCCCAGAAATAAAATGAAGAAAATAGCGAAATCTGACCTTAAATTCTTCGTCTAGGGTTTTTCTTTGTCTCAATCTTTGACCATGATTATCAGTAAGAGCTAGGACTAGTCCCCAACCATCTAAATCTAACAAGAAGGAAAGTTGAAATCGTAGCAGCCCCATTCTGTTCCCAACTCCGAGATTCACTTTGAATACTATCAAAGATCTCTCTCAGCTATTGGTTCCCTCCCAAAATCGATCCTGGATTCATCAAAGTAGTTAGATTAAGTCCAAAGTCAATTATGGGAGCGAGTGTGGACTCACCCATATCAAAGGGTGGGCAGTTGTCCCCCTCCTTTTTTTTAATCTATAATGTTTATAAGTCTCTCCTTGCACAAATTTTAAGTCTGTCCTCCCTCAGAGTTAAGACTAAAGATTATTTTTGACCCTCCAATATTGCATTTTTTGGCTCTCTCTCTAGAAACTTTTTTTTTTCAATCAACTAACCGAAATTAGGTTACGTTTTGATCAATATATTGATCTGCAAAATTATAATTTTATCATCAAATTTATATTGCTATAATATAAGAAATTTTGGAGGGGCTCCCTCCGCACCCTCAGTAGCGCCATCTCGTCCCAGCACCCTTGACAATCTATCCGAGCAACTCTACCTATTCGGGTGTCTAGGTTCACCTCTGGCAGCGAAGTACATCCTTGTCAAAAAAAAAACAATAATAAGATTTCCAAATAAAAAACCTTGGAATTTTATGAAATTCTTGATACCTTCTGCTACATTTTTATAGGTCATATTTCTAATTTTGAGATTTTTATATTACTTCTACTTGTTCATCTATATTGTCAAGGGAATATTGCTATTTTTCATGTTTATTGTGAAAGAACTATCATTCATTAATAATCCATACATTAATTTTTCATTCATTTTCTATCATAATTTTTTTTACATGAATTCTCTGCATTGCTTATCTTTAAATGATGCAATTTGCTTTCTGAGTAATCCAACCCATATTGTATAATAAGTATCTTGACCAATATATTAAAGGTATACAATTACAAAACTATGGATATTGTAGAATAAGGATTGAATAAGCTAGTAGGCACGTCCAAGGACCCCTAGGGTACAATAGTTGTGCATGTGTGCATAGCTTTAAAGATGCCTAAGAAGATGAAAGATGTGATTTGGAATTCAATATTATTGTACGAAAATACGGTTCCCTTTTAAGCGAATTGACTTATTCTATGGTATTTCTTTTGTATATTATGAAATTAGCTGTATCAGAAATATGAACTGCACTTAATAAAGTCATAAACATCCTAATGCAACATTTTGATAACTATAATTTTTAAGCACGTACATCCTGTTTGCATACGGTTATCAAGATTAAAAGGTCTCTTCGGTAAAATTGCATGCAACTGCAGACGACCTAATCGCAAGTAATTTACCCTTGGATTGTATGTGGTGAACTTCGCCAAGTTTCAAGTTTACTTTCAATTTGGAAATAATTGGAACTAAAAATATCATTTCTTATAAATTTTGACCTAGTAGTTCATTTACGTGTGTGTTAATTTCATGCAGAGCTTATGTTGCGGATGACCTAGTAATTGAGTGGGTTTGGTTGTATTACAAATCACTTTTTTAATAAGTTTGTTAATCTTTATTTTTATTTGCTATCATTTGAAAAATAAAATCTTATTTGCTATTTGGAGAAAAGAAAGTATGCGATTTATTTCTCACCTCTAAATAGTGGCATGTGTGTTCTTATATATTCCCCTACCTTTCATTTTTAATTCTTCTTTGTTTGTTTGGAATTGCAGAAAAACTAGAACCTAATAGTGCTAATATTGCAATGGCTGGGACAGGAATTTATCAGCTTAATTGCTTACAAAAATCTGTCTGCATAGTTTTACATTTGTTTAATATTTTTTTGTGTGCATATAGTTTGAGATCTGTTAAATACATGATTACGTCCATTAACAATATTCAATAGAAGCATTTGCAAATTTTCCCTGCAATCCATATGAACTATATTCACAGATTTTTCTATTACCATCTAGTTTTAAAATTATATTATTTATAAAACTCGGCAACAATCATAAGTAATTAATTATAATTGCTTCCAGTTTATGATTTCGATGTTAATTTTGATTGTGGTGTTGATACTTTTTAACTTTCAAAGTAAAGCCTAAAGAAAACTAGTGTTGGGAAGCTTCTTTTTCTCTCTCTCTTTGTAAGGTACTTGGAAGTTAAATAATAAAATTTCAAGTTGTAAAATTGTGTTTACCAAGTTATATTCATGTTCTTTTGGGATGTTAGACATATATCTCTTATTTGATTATCACAAGTAGGGGTTGCAATGACTGAGGAATATATGACAACTCATAAGTGAAGAAATTATGTAAGGATTGGAATTTTCCTGGCAATAAGCATAAGTAACTACATATACCATTCAACTCTCACTCAAGCCCTTCCATTCGACCAACTTGTAGCTTGAATTTTGATATTATATGTGCAAGTGATATAAAGAGTGTAACTACTATAAACCTATAACAACTTAGTATAACATTTAGACTATCTGTGGTCATTTTTAAGTTAAAGAAACAAAATTGCTCTTTGGTTTTTTCTATGAATTTAGCCCCATTGAGAAGTTCTATGTGCAGCGATATTGATATAAAAAAATCATAACACATAAGAAGTATCATATATAACTTAAACTGAAATCTGGTAATGATTTTCATTTCGTTGAGGAGTTATCTATAAGTTAAACTTTCCCATAGTAGCATATATTTCATATGTTAGTAGTGGAGTAAATTGCATATCTTACTATATCTATATATGTGTTTATATTACTATATTTGTTGTCATACTCTGTTTTTATAGCTACTTGCTGAAACAAAGTATGCAAATGGCATGTAATCTATAAATCAAAACAGAATGCCTGAGGACATACATTGTGTCCACAATGTAGGCAATTATCATATTAGACGATAAAGAAAAAGAATCTACAATTATTTATATAATGTATGTTATCCAGTTTACAAAATATAACTATATAACTTAATAACTAGAGATGCATGAGTAAATCAAAAGAACAACAATAGTATTCGGATATAACAATAGAAATCCACAATGGATGATCCACCGATCTACCACTAGACTCGTCTGTAAGGTGTGCTTTACTCGATCTTGACTCCCAGGGAATGAGAACCTAGGGGATTATTCCCAACAAGTAGAGCACAAAGAAAGAAGAGCAAAATAGATAAAATGGTAATATGTGTAAAACATGCATACCAAATTAACTAATCGAAGATGTCCAAGGTACCAATAAATCATGCGTAATTGTAAATTCCATATATCAAGTGTCTAAGTGAATATGATATAATTAGTATTCAACAATAGTGATCAATAATATGGTTACTAATTAACATTCAACAATAATGATCAATAGCATGCTTACTAATTAGTATTCAGCAATAATGATCAATAACATGGTTAATTAGTGATCAGCACATATATAATAACATATTATACAACATGAATATATGGGAACTATTATAACCACACGTACCATGTATACTTGGGAAAGAACCAGAATAACCTTTGTTATGCATCATATACTATGTAATGTCGTAGATTATTTAGATAGCTTCCATAAATTCAAGAAGTCACTTCCCTTGGTCCGCATAACACTTGGTTCTAAATGGCTTGCTTAGTTCTCATTTGATATATAATCTCATTGGGGCACTAAGTTATTTCTTGGATGTATTACATAAGATTTTAAACTGAAAATAAATAAGTGGAGATAATATCCATTTTAGGAGTTCTCAATCGGTTCATACCACGTGGACACAACACATAACTATGCTAATTTCTACTTGGAATATCAACAACATATTTACACCAATTATAGCTTGAAACAACAACAACACAAATTTTGGTCTGGAATACCAGCATTATACATAATCTGGTTCTGTCAATTACCTTTCACAATCTCTATAGTCAATATTCAAACAAATCATTAGACTATATGTATAACATATTAATAGAGTCAAATAAGCATGTATCCAGTTAATCATATATCAGTATTATATTCCATGAGTCATGTGTCAAATACTTCCTATAACCTATGTTACCTATCACGTATTATCATGTAAACAAGGTGTATAGCATGATATCCAACAATTAACATGGTATCAAATAGAAACTTTCATGGCATTGTATAAATGTATGCACATATGAGTTAATTACTCATTCTTTGATAGTAAATTTATGCATAACCCTTGATTCACAAAAATTGAAGTGGGGTCTCATGCTGATATGGCCAACACATGATGTACGAGGATTTTTAACTAAAACTCTAGTTATGTTAAAATAACAACTTTCAAAATTTTAGTATGAAATACATTGATTTAATATTTTTACCAATATTAAATTTTCAAGCAAAACTAATCCCTTTAAGTATGTTGGCACTCTGCACTATAAGAGTAATGACTTATATTGATCCATAACATGCAGCTACAGCTAGAATAGTTAAGAATTTATGAACAAAAAAATATAAATAATTGAGTTATATAACAATAGAAAAATATTAAGAATTAATGAAATGTATTTATTATTTTTAATCTCTTTTAGAACTTAGGTCTCTATTAAGAAATATTCTTTAATAACATGAGTAGTATCTTTCATGAGCCAAAACCTATTGATATGGTTAGCATAATCAAAGGAAATGCAAATAAAACTTGAAGATAATAAAAAAATTATACTCACAGGGAAATTTTTGAATTAATTGAATTCATATACTTTTTTAAACCTATTTTAGAACAATGGTTACTCATGCAGGATATCAAAACAATAGTAACAACAGATCATGCAATCCAAAACATGTATATCTAGTTAGAATTGTCAAAAATAATACAAATAATGACCCTAGATAATCGAGATATCTAACTAAAAGGTTTTAGAATTAGTTAATTTTGTTTGATATTTTTGTAACTACCCAAAACCGATATGATATATAAAAAAAATTAAAAAAAAATTAACTAATAAATAATTTTAAGGCCAAAAAATATTTTATAAACTATATTTCTTAAAGAAAATAATATTTGAATTATCTCATTTAAACCAAAACCCATTCTCTTAGTCCAAACTCAAGATGCTTATGGTGGTGGTGGTGATGATGATAATAGCAATATTAATAATGTCTAAGTCGTAATTTAAACCTAATACCAACCATTCACTAGTCTTATATCAAATCACTAAATTAACTTTTAATTTGAAATAGGAATAATTTCAGTTTGAATCTTCCATTTCTACCTTTCTATTCATTTCCACCATCATTCAATTCCCAAAATCTTTCATTAGTCAAATATATTAATGAACCATTTGACCCATTTGAAATTAATTTAAAACTTATCTTATGTTGGCAGTGAAAATTTCTAAGTAAATAGAGTTTTCTGGAACAGAACGCGGAGCTAACTCAGTAGCTCTGCGTTTGACTATATTAGCCTCGCATTTGAGAAAAACGCGGAGCTAATCAATAACTCCGCGTTCTGGTTCTTTAGCTCCGCGTTTTGATGCGATTAGCTCCGCTTGAGCAGATAACCAGAATATCAAATTGATTGAGATTATGATTTGGGCTTATCCAAATACCCAAATTAAGTCCGATCAGGACTCTAAATCAAGAGATTTAAATCAAAACTAAGATATTTGATTAGAATCCTTGATGAGAACAAATTCTATTTAGATAGAAACTCTCAAATCATCCTAAGGCTATAAATATCCTCTTGAGGAAGCCCTAGGGGTCTTCTTTTCGGCATCTGAGATCTTTTTCTAGAGTTTTGGAGAAGTTCGAGTTACGCATAGAGTCTTGAACGAATCAAGACCAGAGGAGATCAGCTCTACAATAGGCTGCCATCTTCAAGAGAAGAGTTTATCGTCAGATCGTCCAAAGGAACTACACCGATAGATCCCATCGCCACACAGATCCCACGTTTACATTGTAAAAGAGAGCGATATACATATAAATCCTCTCGTTTGTTCTCTTTTTCTTTTGTTCACTTTCGTTGTAAATCAAGTTATTTCAATGGAAGGAATTTCTGCTGCGAACGAACTGGCGACCATAGTGGGAGCTGTCTCTTTCACTAAAGAAGAGATTGTGGTGCAATCTGATATCGATAGGATCGGATCCGACGTAGATATGTTGGTCGTGGAAATCGACCAGCAGAACTATGAGGAGTATTTCTTCTCTGAATCAGGTAACCTGAACGAAACGCGACACTATCATCGCGTGCGCTCAAATACCCGAGGAACGAGTAAAAAGGTATCCACCGAGGAACGGAGATCCTTGGAGACCGCAGCCATAGAGCCAGTATTTGGACAGGAAATCCTAGCAGAGGATGGCCTCTTTACTGCCGAAGAAGGCCTGGAAACTGATTGACCAGAACCCAACTCCGAAATAGAAATCGGAGAGCAAGGCGAAAAGCCCTCAAAGCCTGCCTTGGACGCGAGGCTAACGTCATAGAATGCGAGGCTATGGTCCCTCGCAAACTGGCTCGTGCTAATCGCAAGACCAGTATTATCACATTAAATGCGAAGTTACAACTTGCGTTGATCGCAAGGAAAAGCCAGCGTGGGATACTTCGCGCGAGGCTATTACTGAGCTTAGCGAGAAACGTGAAGCCAGTAAGATTTGCGCTAGTCGCAAAATTTCTAACACTCGTGATAAACGCGAGTATAAAATCTCCTTAAAATCAGCGTGTGATTCTCCACGCGAGGCTATTACTGGGCCTAGCAATAAATGCGAAGTCAGTACAACTTGCGAGAAACGCAAGACTTTTGACACTCACGATAAACGAGAGGATAAAAATTCCTTAAAGCCAGCATGTGATTCTCCATGCGAGGCTATTACTGGACTTAGCGATAAACGCAAAGCCAGTACAAGTTGCGAGAAACGCAAGACTTTTGACACTCACGATAAAAGCGAGGATAAAATCTCCTTAAAACCAGCGTGTGATTCTCCACGCGAGGCTATTACTGGGCCTAGCGATAAACGCGAAACCAGTACAACTTGCGAGAAATACAAAACTTTTGACACTCGCGATAAACGCGAGATAAAAATTCCTTAAAGCTAACGTGTGATTCTCCACGCGAGGCTATTACTGGACTTAGCGATAAACGCGAAGCCAGTACAAGTTGCAAGAAACGCAAGACTTTTGACACTCGCGATAAAAGCGGGGATAAAATTTTCTTTAAAACCAGCATGCGATTCTCCACACGAGGCTATTACTGGACTTAGCGATAAACGCGAAGCTAGTTCAACTTGCGACAAACGCAAGATTTTTGACACTCGCGATAAACACAAGGATAAAATTTTCCTAAAGCCAGCATGTGATTCTCCACGCGAGGCAATTACTAGACTTAGCGATAAACGCAAGATTTTTAACACTCGCGATAAACGCGAGGGTAAAATTTCTTTAAAGCCAACGTGCGATTCTCCACGCTAGGCTATTACTAGACTTAGCGATAAACACGAAGCCAGTTCAACTTGCGATAAACGCAAGTTTTTTGACACTCGCGATAAACGCGAGGATAAAATTTCCTTAAAGCCAGCGTTCGATTTTCTACGCGAGGCTATTACTGGACTTAGCGATAAACGCGAAGCCAGTACAAATTGTGATAAAGCAAGATTTTTGACACTCGCGATAAACGCGAGGATAAAATTTCCTTACGACCAGTGTGTGATTCTCCACGCGAGGCTAATACTGAGCTTAGCGATAAACGCGAAGCCAGTAGTACTTGCGATAAACGCAAGATTCCTCAGCTCCGCGTAAATCGTGAAGATGAGTGGCAAATTTACGTTAATCACAAAAATCGCGCTAAATGCGAAATTATCACTTGCGTAAATCGCAAAAGTAAGCCAGCGTGCAAGAATTTTCTTCCACGCGGGGCTAAGGTTCCAGAAGATAAACTTCTAAAGGAATGCCAAGCCAGCGTAAATGCGAGGCTAGCGTAGCAAAATGCGAAGCTAGTTCCCAGCCCCGCGACACAAAACGCGAAGCTAATTCTCAGCTCCGCGTGCCAGAACGTGAAGCTAGTTCTCAGCTCCGCGTAAATCAACCTGAATATAAAATCATGTTGATAATCACACTATTAGATCAGGACTTGACTCTAATGATTCCAAGAAGGTTCAGTGGGCCCCTGGACCCTCTCAACAGCCAGGTGGCCCCCACGATTTTTCGTCATCTAAGGTCACCAATCTCAGAAATTACTTGGCAAAAAAAAGAAATATGACTCAAGCTCAGCCACACTCAATATGTCATTATAGCAGCTCATAACAGCCATATCTGCTGTATTGGATAATTGTTGTTGTACTAAGAAGAGAGTGTCTGTATTTAACAGAATAACTGAGTCTCGTCAAGATACTCCAAAGAAGAGAAAGAATGATCTGAGATACAAAATTAAAGAAAAAAATTAAATGCAATGACCTCAAATATGGTCGGCAAGGGCAAAAAAATCGTGGAGAATGAATATGAGTCAGATGCAGACGATGAAGAACCTCATCATTTTACCTGGCTCAAATTAGGCGGTGTCGCTCCTCGGAATTACAAGAAACTTGTAAAAACTTCTTATAATGATGACAGCGATAATTCAGCTATAGCTTCCCCACAATCTTGTGCATCTTTCCAACCACGAAAATCAGCATTGTACGCGGTGGACAGGTCTGATGACATTGACCAGAGGATAGAAGCCCAAGAGCGATGATTCGAGGTCAGCAAAAGGCTATTGATGACCTCAAACTAATGCTTCTAAAAAAAAAGTGGTCGAAAATATCCAGAAGATAGCCGACGATAAGGCTAAAACTTCTTCGGAACCGCCACTTAAGACAAATGAAGAAACTAAAGAAGAAAAGACTTATTCGATACATGAGAATGATGACAAATACTCTTTCCATGATCCTCATGGAGAAAAGATCGAGAAATTGCAAAACCAACTGGATGCCCTAATGTACAAGAAAGAATTGAAAGAATCGAGGGTTTCAAGACCATACCCGCCTGAATGGGATTTGGCACCGTATCCCAAAAAGTATAAACCGCTCAAATTGGAGCCATATGACGGGAAAAGATCTCCCAGTCAGCACATCTATTACTTCTTATCGCAAGCAGGTCATCTGATGGGAAATGATCCCATAATGACTAAGCTATTTGCAAGTACCTTACGAGGGCCTGCCTTTACATGGTTCATGCAATTGCCCCCAGGTACTATCAATAACTGGTATGATGTCGAGAAATAGTTCTTGGCACGTTTCTTTGAGGATGATACCGAAATATCGGTTCATTCCCTCCTTGCGATGAAACAAGGAGAAGAAGAAACAATTAAGAGTTTTATTGAACGTTTTAGGGAAAAATCCATGTATTGTCAACATGGTATGACCCAAGAAACTCTGGTGGAAACCTGTAAGCATAACTTCAGGACTGGCGTGCTGATAAGAATGGGAGCTGTAGAGTTCAAAACTTGGAAAGATCTGCTGAGGCAGGGAGAGCAAGCGGAAGATATAATTCGCCGGATTGAGAAATCTCGTAGCACGAGAAACTCTATAAATAACAGGCCATATCCACAGAATCCTAAAAATAAAGGGAAAACTGTGTGGCGTCAGTTGCAGATCCGAAACCAAGACCTCAGAATCTGAGAGGTGCATGTCAAAATAGGCCCCGACAAGATAGAACTTATACATTCAAGACGGAGCAGACAGGTACTCTATTCCATCTCCTCCTCAGGAAGGGTATGTTGAAACTTTCGGAGAATCAAAAACCGGAAGACGCTAGTAAAACCAATGACTCTAACTATTGCCTATACCATCGGAATGTCGGGTACCCAACTAAGGGTTACTATCCTCTTAAGAACCGAATTTAGGCATTGATAGAAGCCGACATTCTCACACTTAAAGAGGAACAGAAGAAAGTTTCTGCAAATATGGCAACTTTGGCTGTAGGAACCAATGAGTTCCCTGCTAGAGCAACCTTTGTACCAGTAGGGAAGCCAATATCGACACCAAGCACGGGCAGCCCGCACTTGCAAGCTGGCCCCTTGGATATGCTCCGAACCACAGCTGCGATTGAATCGTCCTCATTGGTTAACAGCCAGGTTTGGCTGAGGATGCCGAAAACATTGACGATGATAAATATCATGTTTCTTCCGCTACTCATGCTAGCCATTGGAATGGCTAATTGAGTGCTATAAAAAAAATTGCTCAATGCGGTTAAAGCAGCGAGAAGAGGAGATCAAGTTCCTCGTTAACCCTATCATACTAGGGGTAAAAGTATGAAATTAACTACCTGTTAAAGCGGCGGGAAGAGGAGATCAGGTTCCTCACCAAATCCATTTATAGCTGGGGGTTTGCTAAAAATTCCGTGGACCTGTCATGTTAAGTTTCTACCTCTGATAGTGAGATATAGTTCAAGCTACGCATGAGAGCCTTGAACCGCCTCCACTTGTTCAAGTTATGCATACGAGCACTTGAACTTCTCCATCAAACTCTAAGCATGTGCAATTAAGCACCTCTGTCAAAATCTGATAATCGTCACTTGATTATCTTGGTATGTGCAATTCAAGTTACGCATCAGGGCCTTGAAATCCTCCATTAAAACTAAGGCATGTGCAATTAAGCGCCTCTGTCTAAGTTAAAATGATCCTTATCCGATTATTTCAGGTACTAATAAATCTAAGTTACGCAGATGAGTCTTAAATTATTTTACCGAAACAATGAGTTATTTATTTGTTGAGCAAGCAAGATTTTGAAGCCAACAGATAAAGAGAAAAAGAATTGTTTTTATTCATAAAACAAAGGGATTACAAAAGAAGAGGGAGTTATATCTCTCCCAAAAAGTTTCAATCTATTAATCGACTCATCAATAACCCGACGACGAGTTTCCTCCATGGAGTGTTGAAATTTCCTGGTTCACATGCAAAAGATCTCCTCTGCAAATGTCAACTATGATCTGTTTAAAAGTTCTTAGTGGATCATCTGAAGATACTACTACAAGAATCCTAATGAAGATACACAAGTTGAATTCGACATGCTACAGGCCGTAGATGATCATCTCTATCGCTTTGGAAAGAGACAAACATTGTCATCTAACAGAAATAGTCCTCAAGAAAACTTAATGAGCTGCCGCAGAGTTCTTGTAACTCCTTCAAGAGTTTATCCTTTGGAGCCAGAGCTTGAAACCTGCAACTATATTGTAAAGCATATGCTTCTGGCTTCCTTAGAGTTACTTTTACTGATGAAGACTGGTAGAGCCACATGCACTCCTCTTAAAAAAGGATCTGGTCCGAATACCCCACTGCAAAAAGAAGAATCAAGAGTTAGAGAAAACTCGAAAAATCTTCTAAGTATAAAAACGCGGAACTAAAAATAACTCCGCGTGCAGTTAAGGAGATGGCCTTGCGTTTCACTCACGAAACTAAAATTCATAGCCTCGCGTTGAAAACGCGACTTCTAGTCAAAATAGCCCCGTGTTTCAAACGCGAGGATGACGCGATAACTTCGCGTAAGAAGAAGACCTGAGTTTTTCTCCGTCTTCTCCTTCCTTCCCAAGCCTTACGGCTGGAGAACGGTGACCTCGCCGGTTCAAAAATGGTTGGTCAGTTAAAACGAGCCAAAACACTCCAAAATTATTCTAAGGAGTCCAAAAGTTGAGATTTTTATCTCCAATGAGCGCGATATGAACTTGTTCGTCATTGTGTCCGCTCCCTCGGCTGCTGCCGCTGCTGCTAGCGCTGGCCGCTGATCGTAAGGAGGCGTGCGACACCGTACTCTTCTTAGATGACATCTTAATGATGAAGATCTATGGAAAATCGAACGAAGTTCGATCAAATGACCGCTCGTTTGCATGAGTCGCCCGATCGTCGGAGCTCCAGATTTTTGGATTCTTCGAATGAAGTGAGGAAGAAAGTCTAAAGCCTCTATTTAAAAGAGAGAACCCGCCTCTCGGTATTCGGCACAAGGTTCGGAGTAATTACTGAGCAATTACTAAGTAATTACTGAGTAGTTAATAAGCAATTATTCACTGAAAAGCGAAGCTACTTAACTTCGCGTGGTAACAAAACGCGAGATAAACTTGATATTTTAACTCTGCGTTTTCTGTTTGAAGATCCAAAGTATTTCAAAATTCACTAAGTTCTAAGTTTGAAAACTTTGGAGGGGGTTCTGTTGGCAGTGAAAATTTCTAAGTAAATAGAGTTTTCCACAACAGAACGTGGAGCTAACTCAGTAGCTCCGCGTTTGATTATATTAGCCTCGCATTTGAGAAAAACGCGGAGCTAATCAATAACTCCGCATTCTGGTTCTTTAGCTCCGTGTTTTGATGCGATTAGCTCCGCGTGAGCAGATAACCAGAATCTCAAATTGATTGAGATTATGATTTGGGCTTATCCAAATACCCAAATTAAGTCCGATCAGGACTCTAAATCAAGAGATTTAAATCAAAACTATGATATTTGATTGGAATCCTTGATGAGAACAACTTCTATTTAGATAGAAACTCTCAAATCATCCTAAGGCTATAAATACCCTCTTGAGGAAGCCCTAGGGGTCTCATTTTCGGTATCTGAGATCTTTTTCTGGAGTTTTGGAGAAGTTCGAGTTACGCATAGAGCCTTGAACGAATCAAGACTAGAGGAGATTAGTTTTACAGTCGGCCGCCATCTTCAAGAGAAGAGTTCGTCGTCAGATCGTCTAAAGGAACTACACCGATAGATCCCATCGCCACACAGATCCCACGTTTACATTGTAAAAGAGAGCGATATACATATAAATCCTCTCGTTTGTTCTTTTTTTCTTTAGTTCACTTTCATTGTAAATCAAGTTATTTCAATGGAAGGAAGGCAAGGAATTTCTGCTGCGAGCATCTTAAAAGCCTCCTGTAATCAATTATAATTATGAGCCATTTGAATTATTTCAAATATGTATTTTTTAAAATCTCTCTAAATCTATCCCATTTATTAGCAATTTGAATTATTTCAAATAGATATCTTTAAACCTTCTAAGTCAACAATATTTATTAGCTCTTGACTTCATACTTTCCTCCAAAAACCCTTTTTAATTCCATTAATCCCTCCCCTAAAACTCTCATCCTAAAACCAATTTCAACCCCTCCGTTCATCTTACTTTTCTTCATGTTAAACAAACTCTCTTCTCTCTCCTTTCTCTCCCATCGACTGTTGGAGTGTCGTCGACTACCACCAGGAACCGCTGTGACAACCAAAAGTCATCACCAACAACAGCCCTAAAAAATCAATCAGAGTCTCGAGCTAGCCGTCGTTGCTCTTATACCTTGCCGACACCGTCCCTTAATTGTTGGACCCGCTATTTCTAAACACAACTCATTCTATTCCTTGAAATCCATCAAGAGATGGTATCCTTTTCCATTCCTTAATGAGTTTTGTCTTATTAGATCTAGATAAATAACCCATAATAAGAGCCTAACTAAAATCTTAAATTATACAATTTGTCTATTTCAAACCATTAACCTTTGTGACTAAATAAAAAGAAATATTTTATACTTTCAAAATTCAAGAGAATTTTCTTAAAATCACAATAAACTAGATTTGGCTATTTTAATACTTTTGTAATGACTTGTAGATATTTAATTTGACCAGAAATTTAAAAGTGGATTTATTTGACGAACGTATTGCCAAGCCAAGCTAAGTTCCTTCTTGAACTTACTTTATCATGCACTAAACCTATTATATACGAATAATTAGTATTTCAATTTTGTTAAATAAAATTGTTTATGTATATTCATAATATAAAGTATTATTTCTTTTAACAAAAATTGTTTACATAAATTATGATTTTATTTCCAAAAATTATCATACTCTTGTTTTACACTTGACTAATTACAAAAATTATCATAATTAGGTGTTATTTAATTACATGGAATTTGATAGTCTTTCAACTTTATTTAAATGAATCATAGATCATAAACTTGACTAATGAAAATATTTTAAATAATAAATCAGAATGCTAATTTATAATGGTAATGATATAATATTGTATGGCAACGGTACCTAAAAAAGAGTTCTAAAAGAAATTTGTTATTTAATTAAAAACTGTTTGCACATAAAACCTCCCACTTCCTTCCTCTAACATGACAGTGTGTCATTATGATATGCAGTCAGAAAATCTCCTAAATTAGTAATTGGAATTAGGATACCAACTTAAAATTATAAACTTTTTTCTAAATGTTACTTAACTATGATGAACTTGAACTATATTAAAACTCAAACTGAATTAAAATTAGATACTAACTTAAATGTACTATACTAGACTTGACACGTTTTTAATAATTATAAACAATTTAGAATGAGAAAAATTGAGCAGAGTTCGTGAAGGGAGAACAATTATTCTAGCCTCGCATACCACAAGGCTGGCCCCAACCTCGCGCACTGCAAGGCTGGCCCCAGCCTCGCACGCCGCGAGGCTTGCCTTAGCCTCACGTGTTGCTAGGCTATTTCTAGCCTCGCGCGCTGTGAGGCTAAAAAACCTGGCCATCTACAAATTCTTGACGAGATTCTGGTTAAGATTTTATCAGATCCATAACTGATTTGAGTGCAGAATCAAAACCAAATATAATGAATCTCTAGACCAAATCTAATCAGATAGGAAACTATACATTTAATGAAAATTAAAATAAGATTCCATTTTTATCTATAAGGAAACCACCATAACAACTTCATACATATAAATACCTATGCATGAGGCTCAAAAAAGACCTTTGGCAAAATCTCTCTCGCGCAAAAGTCTACAACGTTCCTCTGACCAACAGCTGAACGGAAGAGCCGACTCTAAAAATCTCCACCATCGCCACTTTTCAACATCGGATCGTCAACGAGCGTCGAAGTAAACGTCACAGCTACCGAAATATCCCACAATCTTCTGTAAAAGAGAACGACGATTTATAATTCCTCTCATATTGTTTGTTTATTTTTCTTTCATTGTAATTGATTGAGATTATTGTAATCTTTTTAATGACAATGAAGAAAATCCAAAATTTCATCGAAAACAAACTGGTGACCACAGTGGGAGAAATCTCCTACATTAAAGAGGAGATGATGGTCCAATCTGATATTAACAAGATTGAAAAAATAGGGGAGATGTTGGTAATTGAAGTTGACTAATAAAAATATGAGGAGTATATATCCTCGGACTAATCTAGTCCAACTAAGAGACGATCCTCACGGAAAGGACACATGAGGGTTATGAACCCAAATCATCAAGAACCACTCGAATCAAAAGATGATTTCGTCGTTTTGAATGACGAGGAGGCTTTTATCCATCAAGAGCCACTTGGATCTTCAACCACCAATTCATTAGAACAAATTGTGTCTCTTCCAACCTTTTGGGAACTTGCCATATTTGATGCCAAAGGAGAACCAATTGCTATACAAAAGCAAACTCAAATTTGCAACCGAAATCAGAGAGCACATTGTAGGGCACTCAAGGCCCATTTTTAACATAGGGCTAAACAAAAGTACAATGTTGCATGGCAATCTCGAGAATGTGCAGTGGCTTGAAGTGAAATTGAGTGTTAGGCTAAGTTTCAGCCTAGCATAAGTAAAATTGAACGTCAGGCTAAATTTCAACATGGCATAAACAAAATTAAACGCTATGCTAAGTCTCAGCCTAGCTAAATAAAACTAACAATCAGACTAAGTTTTAGCCTAGTGAATAAAACTAAGCCAGTGTAAGGCTAATCCAACATGCGAGACTAATCTAACTAAACTAGTATGCAAGGTTAAGCCAGCATACGAGGCTAATCCAACTAAACTAGCATGTGAGGCTAAGCTAGCACGTGAGGCTAATCCAGCTAAGTCAGCATGCGAGGCTAAGCTAGTATGCAAGACTAATTCAGGATATAAAATTAAACCAGTACGCGATACTAAAACTAAGCCTCAGCCCCGCATGGAAACTGTAGGACGCGAGGCTACTGAATAATGCTTTGCAAAACATGCTAAATTCAACACTAGACACCATATCAATTCATGGCCTGACAAATGTGACCCTCGAGACTTCTCAGAGTCACATACATGGTCAAATAGGCCTTGTGCAAGAAATATAGCCCACCCACAAAGAATGGTCATCTCAATGCACTAAGAAGAAACCGTGGATTTACGAGAGTACCTGATAAATTAAAGAAGGACCGTACAGCCCCATTGATCATGCTGTTGCAAGCAATTAATTACAATAGTCCTGACTCGTTATCATTGTGATACCCCATGACTATCTGTTTTTAGCCGTCTATCTGCGCCAGAACCCAACACTCCAAAAAGGAGGCACGTACAAAGATAGGACTTTGACTCAAATGAAAACTTACCCGCCATAACATCAAACATGGTAAATAAAGGGAAAAATCTGATCATTGAAAAGTATTCCTTTGATACAGAGACAGAGGAAGCACATCATCACATATGTCTTAAGATAGGCGCAATGGCCCTCAGTGACTACAAAAGGTTAGCAGGGGATTTAGGTGAGGAGTATGAGGAACATAGTGATTATTCGGTCATAGCAACACCACGATCACATGCCTCCTCCCAGTTCAGATGGAGAACAGTTCAAATGGCTGAACGATCAACCGAAATGAATTAAAGGATAGAAGCACAACAGTGGCTTATCCAAGAACAACAAAAGAGTATTGATGAGCTCAAAGCGATGCTCATAAAAATTTTGGAAAATACATAAAAATACACAGAAGACGGAGCAGGGGGTTCTTCTTCTAAAAAAGGCAAGAAGGACAAACAGATATTAGATTCAGATGGTGAAGGAAAAGGTGGGGAGGAAGAATTCATCAATGACCCCATGCCGAAAAGATAGAAAAGCTCTAGAATTAGGTGGAAGTATTGATACATAGGAAAGGTTTACAAGAAACAAAGATTACGAGACCCTACCCGATAGAGTGGGAGTATGCACCTTTTTCCGAAAAAGTACAAACCCTTGAAACTGGAATCATATGATGGGAAGGAGTCTCCAAACCAACATATGTATTATTTTCTCTCCCAGACTGACCATTTAATGGGTAATGACCCAATAATAACCAAAATCTTTGTAAGTACTCTAAGAGGGCTTGCTTTCACTTGGTTTATGCAACTGCCTCGGGAACTATCAAAGTCTGGTCTAATGTAGAAAGAGAGTTCTTGAGTCATTTCTTTGAAGATGATACCAAAGTATTAGTCCACCCCTTCTGAAAACTAAACAAAAAGAAGAGGAGACTATCAAAGTTTTCGTCGAGCATTTTTGTGAAATGTCGGTATGCTGCTCGCACGGTATGTCTTAGGAGAAACTAATAGAAACATACAGATATAATCTGCAGACCAAAATACTGGTCAAAATGGGAGCTGTGGAGTCAAAAAACTGGAAAGAGCTAGTCAAATAAGGTGAACTCGTAGAAGACATTATCCGCCATTTAGGAGAACAGCATTTCACAAGGGGTGCTCCAATAATGAAGCAATATCCACAGACCTCTCAGTAGAAGGGAAAAGAGGTCATGGCAACAGGGATGACTCCACAACAGAAGTCTAAATATCAAAAGGAAAAGAGTGTGTTCAAACCACGCCCCACACCCACGTATGTCTTCAAAGATGATCAGACAGTAACACTATTTCAATTGCTCAATAAGAGGCTAATGCTTCAGTTCCTGACCAATCCAAGGCCAGTGGAAGCGGGGGAGACCAACAATTCCATGTATTACCTATATCAATAGCACTTGGGGCACGCTACAAAAGACTACTATACACTGAAGAGTAAAATCAAAGCGTTAATCGAAACTAAAGTAATTCAACTGAAATCAGAACAAAAGAGGGTTACGGCCAATATGGTTACCCTTACGGTCGAAATAAATGAGTTTCCAGCAGGAGTATCTCCTATACCTACAAGGAAGTTGTTGTTGGACAACTATGACCTACATGATATGAGGCATAAAGGACTTTCTCCATTTGCTACGAAGAAAAGGAAAATCATGTGGGTGTACTCAGATCTGTTAAATGATGAACAGTGGTCTTTGTCAAGTAAATAGAAGAAGGATAAAGGAAAGACCTACTATGCGATTTTTGCAATCATCGATGATGACCATGTCGAGACAAATGCATTGATGGATTCGAAGACTGAAGCGTCAGCGTTGCCACTCATCCCAATAAGGTAGGCCCATCAGGAAGCCGGACTAGTAAAAGTTATCTCAAAGACTACTCAAAAGTGCAGCTTGACAAACTCGCAGTAGCAAACGAAGAATCATCCACAAGACAAAAAGAGCTGTGTTTCCAAAAAGACTCAAAAAAGAATAGTGAGGCAACTGGTGCACCTTTTCAATTTGATGTGCTTGCTCAGTTAGCCAACATCCCAACATGCATAACGCTTTATGAGTTACTACAATTGTCGAAAACAACCAGAGATGCATTAGGAGAGGCCTTAGCCAACTCTAATGCCTTTTTGGCTCAAATCGTAGAGTCGTTTGTAGACAAAAAGATTCCTGCCCTCGCTGCCATCAAGTGACAAAGCAAGTCCCATGCATCACGTTTTCACCAGAGGACATGCAAGTAAAGAACATCAAGTATAACAGACCTCTGTATTACAGGAGGTATATCGGTTCTCTTAAGGTGAACTGAATCTAAGTGGACCTGGGATCTGCTCTAAGCATTATCCCACAGAGACTGATGCAACTGTTTGGGATCTTGGTTAATCGACTGACGCCCATCAATACCACTATCTTCAGTTTCAACTCCAGTGATAGTCATCCCCTAGGGAAAATTTGTCTTTGCTGTCAAATTAGAAGTTGGAAATCAGAAGCCACATGTTATATTATTGATGTGGATACTTCATACAACATGCTCCTAGGGCATCCCTGGATCACGCCAATATGGTGATGCCCTATATTTTCCACTAATGCATGAAGTACTATGATGATCAGAAAATGGTCCACACTCTGATCGCTGACAAACAACCTTTTTAAGGGGGTGGAGAGTTACTTTACAGATACCATGCTATATAAAGACACTGTAGAGGCATCTACGGCTTGACAGAAGATGCTAAAGGAGACTGTGACAGCAGGAATGAAGCAGATATTGAACCCCAACCAATGAATGAATAAGATTTTGAGTTTGAAATAAATCTACTTGTAGTAGGCATTGATATTCCTGATGTAGTCGATGCCTCTAATGAAACAGATGAATGGTTTATTAATGAAAACCTAGATTTTGCTATGTTCCTGCTGTTAGTTCAGACTCTATACCGTCCTACACTAGCAAAGAAGTAGAAAGCATGTCTGGATGGAGGACTCTAGCAATCTTCCATTTACCAATACGGTTATCATTTACTGTACAGAATGAGATACATAGTGCAAATGGGTCTGCTTTTGAGGTGCCCGCTCGATGGCCAGACCAATAACTGATAATATTCGGAAGAGTTGAGTCGTGGCCCGAGCTAAGAACAGATAGTGAAAGTGACAATCAAGCGGCACATTAGTTTAGCTATTATGAACAAGTTTTTCATCAAATGATGAAGAAAATGGGTTACGACTTGCCCCGTAAATAGGGTTAAATTTTGGAAAGGGACGACGACCTCTTACGTTCATTCGTCACACAACGAAAGAACTTTGATTATTATCACAAAACCCATAGGGGGGTTGGGGTATATTACTACCTCCGCATGTTCAGAAAGAGAGTGGGAGGAGTCAATTGAATCGGAAAATTCCAAAGGAATAGTTAAATGGGATTCCGATATTAATACAAGCACGGTGTTCCAATCTCTCACTGGGAACATGGTGTCAACAAGTCATGAAGAACCAGATGATACTTGGGCTCTTCACATGGACCTTCAATAGGATATCCGATTTGAGCAGCTAGAGCCACCTACTGAAGATAAGGTGGTCCAAGTTAATATGGGAACTGAAGAAAATCTGAAATCCATCTTTATATGTGAGGATTTAACTCCTCAAGAGAAAGAAAATTTGGTAGCCCTGATAAGAGAATACATTGATGTCTTCGTGTGGAACTACGAGGACATGCCTGGTCTACACCCGCAAGTTGCTATGCACCGACTCAATATTAAGGTGGATGCTAAACTCGTGAAGCAACAGCAAAGGTGTTTTAAACCAGAATTAATAGAGGCAATAGAGTCTGAAGTAAAGAAATTGATAGACTCGGGGTTCATTCGTGAAGAGAAACATCCAGACTGGGTAGCCAACATTGTTCCTATGTCCAAGAAAAACGGCAAAATAAGAATATGCATAGATTTTCGAGACCTCAATACTGCATATTGGAAGGATGAGTTCCCACTACCAATTACGGATGTTATGATTGATAACACATGTGAGTTCGAACGAATGCCCTTTATGGATGGTTTCTCAGGATACAACTAGATTAAAATACATCTAGAAGACAAGAAATGTACGGCATTTAGAACACCGCTTGGGATATATTGCTACATGGTGAGTATCATGAGTGTCATCTTTCAAGACTATTTGCGTAAAATGGTCGAATGTTATGTGGATGACCTCGCCATTAAAAATAATGAGAAAGAAGATCACCTGTAAGATTTAAGAGTGGTGTTTGACATTATGAGGAAACATTAATTGAAGATGAACCCTACCAAATTCTTTCTCGGAGTATCTAGCAGAAAGTTCTTAGAATTTGTGGTAACTTCAAAAGGAATCCACCTCGACCCCTGATAAAGTTAAGGCGATAAAAAAATGTAGCCGCCATGAAACTTGAAGGAACTCAGGGGGTTGCATGGCAAGCTGGCGTATATCCGACAGTTCATAGCTAATCTATTGGTAAGATGCCAACTGTTCACAAAATTAATGAAGAAGGGAGTCTCATTCGTCTGGGATGAAGCTTGCCAATAGGCTTTTGAAGACATTAAAAATTACCTGACAATGCTGCTTGTATTGATGGTACCAGTCTCAGGGAAACATTTCCTTATCTATGTATGAGTAATAGATCACGCTCTGAGTACCCTATTGGCTAAACATAATGAACACAGGTAAGAGCAGGCAATTTATTACTTGAGCCAAACGATAATTGGTGCAGAACATAGGTACAGCCCAATCGAGAAAGAATGTTTGGCACTAGTATTCGCAGTTCAAAAGATGCGACACTATCTAGCTGGCCAAACGATACACGTCATTTTCTAGGTAAACCTACCAAAAGTGCTTATGACTAAGCCGGGGTTATAAATGGCAGGCTCGTAAATTGGGCATTGCTTTTATCTCCCTATGATATGCATTTTATACCTCAGAAGGTAACAAAGGCCAAGCCATAGAAGATTTCCTCGCATAGCAGATTTCCTCGCAGAGCATTCCAAACTCGATGGCAACATTCCAGATGAAGTCACGGAGATCAAAACAGTCTCAGAAGGACAAATGTGGCAATTGTTCTTTGATGGGGTAGTAAGAAAAGATGCAGCCGACATGGGGGTTGTCCTAGTATCTCCCCATAAGCATGTGGTGCCTCAAGAATATTCGTTGACTAAGCCATATACAAATAATGTAGCAGAATATAACGCACTTATAGTTGGCCTTCAAATTACTTAGCAATTGGGGGTAAGACATCTCGAAGCATATGGCGACTCAAAATTAGTTGTTAATCAGAAGACCAGAGAATATGAGGTAAAGTATGAAATCTTTATACCATATCATCGAACAGTGATGCAACTGGCGAACAAGTTCAAAGAATTATATATTGACCATGTGCCAAGATATGAGAATACATACGCTGATGCCCTTACATCATTAACTACAACTCCAGCATTACCCAGTGAGTCAACCAAACATGTTACCATCATGAGCCGCGAACTTCTGCACCCAAACACAATTATGGGAGTAGATGAGGTATGCCAAGCTGGAATAAAATTTGAACCACGGGACTAGCGCTTTCCGCTTGTAGACTATGTATTATATGGTATTCTTCCAGAAAACCCTAAAAAAGCTGCCTCCATAAGAAACAAGCAAATTAAGTTCTATTATAATGCCATGCTGCAAACTTTATATCAAAAGTCTCATGACGATATCCTACTCTACTGTTTACCAAAAAGAGAAGCCTAAGAAGTGGTTAAAAATACTCATGATGGAACTTGTGGGGCTCATCAGCCATGGCCAAAGCTCTGAGATTGAATTAGAAGATTGGGATACTTCTAACCCAAGATGATAACAGGCGTGGTAGCATATGCAAAGCGTTGTCATATCTGTCAGGTATATGCAAATTTTATATACCAACCACTGGAGTATTTACATATATCAACTTCTAATTGGTCATTTGAGACATGGGGCATGGATGTTGTCGGGCAAATCACTCTACCATCCTTCAAAGGACATCAATTTATACTGGCAATAACTAACTAGTTATCCAAATTGGCAGAATTTGTCGCTTTGAGGGAAGTGAAGATGGCAGATGTAGTTAAGTTTATTAAACATCATGGGTTTTACCGCTTCGGTTTGCCCCGACAGATCGTCCATGAAAATGTGCTGCAATTCGTTAGTCAAGGCATCGTACGATTCTGTAATAAATTCAGAACTCAAGACATAATTTCGATGCCATATAATCCAGCAGCTAACGGGTTGGCTGAGGCTTTTAATAAGACTACTGTAAAATTCCTCTAAAATTTTATTTTTGCAAGTCGCCATGACTATGATGAGAAGTTGGCGAGTGTCTACGGGCTTATCATCCCACGGTGCTAGCCCCAACCAAAACTATGCCCTTCTCTTTAGTGTATGGCTGTGAAGCCATTTTTTGACTCGAAATTCAAATCTCATCCCTACGTGTGGCACTGGCTATGAAGATGATGACTGAAGAAAATATCGACTACAGCTTCAAGAGTTGGAAGCTTTGGATGAAAAGCGCTTGAACTCAAACAAGAAATTGAGTTATATCAAGCGCACATCTCAAGAGCGTTTAATAAGAAAGTAAAACGAAAAACTTTCAAAGAGAGAGACTTGGTCTTAACTATCAAAAGACCAATAATCATGACCCATAAAACTAAATAAAAGTTTAAGCCCAAGTGGGAAGGGCCCTTTATTGTGGAAACTATCTACTCAAATAAAGCCTATCGTTTGATCAACCAAGACGGTGAAAAAATGATAATGCCTTTCAACGACAAATTCTTGTAAAAATACTACATATGATCATCTTCGAAAAGAAAAATGTCAAAATGATTACATGGATATACATAATAAGCCCTGTTGCCCAATGTTGTCAAAGCAACGGAAAGAGGAAACATTTGGCATGTAAGCCCAAGTAAACTCCTCGACAACTCACCATGCTGAGGGGATAAACATGGCTAACCCAACGCAAACGGTGATTGGTAAAGGCACATCAAATCTATTGATAGTTGGAAGTTTGCTAAAAATTTCATGACAAACTTGTCGCGGCATTCTTATTTAAGGATACCTCATGACTCATAGCCGCAAAGGCAAGGGGAGAGGAAATCAAATTCTCGACAACTCATCATTCTAAGGTAAAAAGTATAAACAATCCATAGCCGCAAAGGCAAAGGGGAGAGGAATTCGAATTCTTGACAACTCCTCATGCTAGCTAAAAAGCATGAACAACCTATGTCCACAATGGAAAATGGGAGAGGAAATCGAATCCTCGTCAACTCCTCATGCTGAGACAAAAACATGAACTGCTCGATGTCGATAAGGCAAAAAGAAGAGGAAATCAAAATCCTCACAGACCTATTATGATAAGGAGTAATGTGCGAATAGCCAGCGCCTTCGACGTAAGGAGCAAGAGGAGGCTAAAATCCTTGACCAATCCTATCATACTGGGGGCAGAAACATGAATATTAACTACGCAACACTGAAAAGGCAAAGGGAAGAGCAAAATGTTTGGCATTTAAGCCCAAACAAAACTCTTGACAAACTCATCATGCTGAGGAGAAGAGCATGGCTAGCCCAACACAAATGGCGATTGGTAAAGGAGTATCAAATCCGTTAATAACTGGGGGTTTGCTAAAAATTCCTTGAATCTATTATGTTAAACTCCTACCTCTGACAGTGAGATTTGAACCAGCTCACCTATGTACTTCAAAACGATCAAACATGTCATTTTAAACTCCTAGCTTAGGCAACGAGATTTGAACTATCTCACCCATATCACTTCAATATAATCAAAGTTGTCATATTAAACTCTTATCTCTAACAGTAAGATTTGAATCATCACACACACTACAATAAGCAATTTTCTTCAACCCTAACCCAGTCATGTCAGCATGTTTAATAGTACACCTCTACCGAAACCCCATGTATTCATTTAACAGTACACCTATGCCCATGATTTTTCGACCCTAACCCGGTCATCTCGGCATGTTTAATAGTATTCTTCTGCGAAAACCCCATAGGTATGCTTAACAGTAGACCTCTGCCCATGATTCTTCAACTCTAACCTGGTCATCTCGACATGTTTAAAGTATACCTCTCCAAAAAAATCCATAGGTACATTTAACAGTATACCTATGCCCATGGTTCTTCGACCATTACCCGGTCATCTCGGCATATTTAACAGTACACTTGTAACGCCCCCGTTTTTCAACTACTTCCCAAAACGGAGGACGTTACTTATTACTTACACTAGACAACCCAACAGTCACAGGATCTTGGAATAGCCGTAACTACTTCCACAATCAGATTAATAAATAACATGTCTGAAACTTGAAATGATTTCATTTATGCAAAGAGTTCATTACATAACATGGCACACTGCTTTAAATATGAACACAAAAGAGTCAAAGAGAAAAGCAGTGCCCAAACAAAAGGAAATATAAACAAAATATACAAAAATTCTCCAGGGGTACTTCGATTTCCTATTGTCACTCGATCTGTCCAACAAAGTACGAATCTTCAATTGGAGCTGGATCCCCTTCTTCACGTTCCAAATCTGGGTTCAAAATCCAGGGGATTAAACCCGGCAAGTAATACATTTAAAAAGAGAAATTGTGTACTATCATAGTACGGGAATATCAGTGTGCATGAGCATGTTTATATCAGTATTGCTTGTGTGCATATAAATTAACATGAAGGTAACATATAAATTAACATGAGGCAACATATAAATTAACATGAAGGCAACATATAAATTAACATGAAGGCAAGTATAAAAAAATGCATAAATAAATAAACATGACAATAATTACTTTATCTATTTAATCATATATTCTATTGGTCTTAGTCATCGTCCAATTTAATTATAGAAACTGTATTAATGGATATGATAGCGCTATTCTCCATTGTCGTATAAGTGCCCGTGCATACCCGGGACCCGGCCACAATATTCTTGGCGCTGAACCATGACATGCCGCAAGGCACTACAATCAAGTTCTGTACTGTATTACAGTAACGGACATACCACTCTGGGTAAATATCAATTGGTGATCCAGTAATCACCCAAACCGCTGCAGTAAAAGAATTCCGGCCCTAACAGTACAATCAACCCTTATACGGTAAGGCTCTTATCTATCATATAGTTTCTCCCGCCCCGTGATCATAATGAATTATGCATATAAAATTTTTATTTTTCATTTATTTGTTTACTTATTGTTTTTCAATTTATGATAACATGCTTGCATTTCCATGACTGTACATGATATGTAGTATTATAGCACATAATCTGTAATATTAAAACACATGACTTGTAATATCAAAGCACGTGACATGTAAAACACATGACTTGTAATATCAAAACTCATGACATGTAAAACACATGACTTGTAGCATGATAAATTAACACATGATATATTAGTACATATGATTTGTAATATCAAGGCACATGACTTGTAGCATGATAGATATTAGTGCACAATTGTACCACAATGCATATCATCAAAAATATTACAATAATCTGGTTTCATTCTCAGTGTCAATTAATAACCCAATTTGGGAATAAAGTGAATCATATAATAATACTACATTATTTTTTAAACCCAACGTATGCATTTATTACATTTCTAGGCTCAATTATATATATTAATATGCATTTCTCTTTTAATTAAAATCTAATTTATTACTATTATTAATTATGTCCAATTAATCCAAACTAAGTCCAATTCAAATCTCTTAATTATTTAATCCATCAAGCCCTAAGTCTACTAAATTATCACTTTTTCATATCTTTATTTTAATTTTATTTTCCTTTTCTTTTCTGTCCAGCCCAGGCCCAAGCCCACTCATTTTTATTTTCTTTTTCTTTTACTGGGCTGGGCTGGGCTGGCCGGCCCAGTCTATTATTATTTTTTTTATATTTTTTTTGGACCAAATTAAATCCAGCCCACTTTTTATTTTATTTTATTTTTCTTTTATTTTTACTGGGCTGGGCCAGGCCCAGTTCCCTATTTTTAATCTTTTTCTTTTTCTCTTCTTTTTTCTTTATCTTCTGGACTGGGCCAGGCCGAGTACTCTCTTTTTTTTCTTTTTTTCTTTTTTTTTTTTCTCTTTTCCTTTACTTTTCTCTCTACTTGTATACGTGAAGGCCCACGGTTTGCATGCAAACCGTATTTTGCATGATTTTGGCATACGTAAATTTCCTTTTCTTTTTTTCAAGTTAAAAATAGTAAATATCACAATATCTATATATGTTAAATTTGACCCACTAATATACTTCAGTTATTAATATCAGTTAATGGTGCAAAATATGAACCAAGCATTTTTACAAGATAATTTACGTACACAAATTTAAATTAAATAAAGAAACGAACGAAAATAGATATAAATAAAATAACGAAATGAACGAAAATAGCAATATTACTTGCCACGGCTTAATCTCGAATATTCGGTTTGAATCCTCGGTTCGGTTTCATTTCCTTTTCTTTCTCTTTTATTTTATTTTATTTTTCTCCTCTCTCTTTTCTTTTCCTCTACTGCTGGTTTGGCCGAGAGGATTCATTTTCCTCTGTTGCTGGTTTGGCCGAGAGGGGAAGAAAGGAGAAGTGGTGAGGGTGAGAAAAGGAGTGGAGGGTTTTATAAAGAAAATAATTTGAGGGCAAATTTATAATTTTAATAACTTAATAATAATCTGTTCACCCACGTAGCCTCCTAACCCGCCACACTAATTTTCCACTCGACAGCACAACCAAATGGCCTGCCACCCTCTTCATACTCTTCATAATCACGACACCTCATTGATTTTAATTTATTTATTTATTTATTTATTTATTTAATAATTTAATAATTTTGGTTTTGTATAACATTCTCCAAATACTATCAAATTTATGTAGGACGTAGTGCTCGACGAGTGGAACACTACAAAATTATCCATTTGTTATTTCGATATCCGAAATAAATGAACCGAAATTCTGAAATAATTAGAAGAATAATTTTAATAATATTAAATTGGCAATTTTGGGAGTATTTTTCGGCCTCGTAAGAAAACTATCCAAAAATCATAAATATTACAAAACTAATAATCGCGAAAATCGAATATCATTTGGGTTTGTGGATTTAAAGTTATGTTAACCAAAAGTTATTTCGGTGTCCAAAATTGACTTCGGTGGACTTATTCGGCACCACTGGTCTCAAGAAAGTAATACATGTAGCTCAAAATTTGTATTACATCCTACCCACCTAAAAAAAATTTCGTCCTCGAAATTTAATTGGTGTTTTTGATCATGAGAAGGGGTATATATATTCTATCCTGATGTCCTTTTCAAGCTCCCCAAGCTGAATCTCTTGGTGATTGTATATCCTATAAAATAAGAACTAATAATGTTACTTTATCTTTCAAGACTTCTCCCATCGGTTAATGAACCTTACATATCACTTCTCATATTTTAAGCCTGAGCTCAAGTTTACACTATTTTGTACTTCTAACTAAGCGCTTTCTCAATTATGATATATATAATACATCATGAACGACTTCCGTTTTTGATAGGAATGATAATGGATAGTTAGGATTCCCAATTTATTCTTGAAGTTTTATTTGGGTGAAAGAACACAAAAGTAAGACGGAGTTTAATCAGAAATAGCTGCTACAATTCGGTATGCCACGCCATCCTGATTAAGTAATGGAAAAGATACAAGTGACAAATATTTTTTTAAAGTTTATTCTGAAGGTCCTATTACATATTGTAATCGACTCTAGAAATGAAAAAGAATCTGAACTATTATAATATCGATGTAACAAGACTATGAATGGTAGGGACACAAGATAAGAAATAAATTCATGACTAATTACAAAATTCAATCACATACAACGATCTTATTAAGCGACTGCAATTACTGGCGCTAGAGAATATCTCCTTACAATTGTCTCGCCGACTCAATAAGACTTGTGATATACAAAGACTCAAGACATGAATTGTATTATGATAATATTAAGATATAAGACACAAAATGTCAAATGGGAATGATCAACAAAAAGTAATGGAATAGGATAATCATTTGGAAAGATAAACTTAGATTGAGTAACAAGATATAATGTCATATTTTATTTTGATAATATACATACATATATATATATATATATATATATATATATATATATATATATATATATATATATATATATTATAGTTCATTATCAATTTCTTATCCTCTACCTTCTACTTAACTAATTCTATAAAATTCTCAATCTTCTAAGATCTTTTTATATTTTTACACTTATTCTTCCATAGTTTTTTTTTTCTAATTCTTTTGACTTGTTAATCTTGCCAACTATAATTACTCAGCCAAGTCTACAAATATTGATTATTGTAATTCATCAACATTTATATCTCCTCAATCTTCAAGAAAAAAATACAAGTATAATATTATTTTTAATTTTTTTAATTTTTTTTTGGAAGCCTAAAGGCAAGTTTCTAATTCAATCATCCTTCCATTTTATTTCAGTATATCATATCCCTGTCCATTTATACCTAGCAAGTTGGCATAAAATTCTCTATCATTACTCACTAAGGGACATATGGGTTGAAAATTAGATCGATATTATTCCATAACGAACAAGATAGAAATCAATAATGGAATTCCAAAGATAGATGTTTCAAATAAATTTGATATAGTAGGATAGGCACGATACTAGAGCAGATAGATATCAAAGAATAAGGAACAATTATAAATAATGAGTCACAGACATGATCATATGTGGCAGTAGTCATATAGTCTTTCACCTAAATCTAGGCTCTGATACCACCCTCTTCATAATCACGAGACCTCATTGATTTTAATTATTTATTTATTTATTTATTTATTTATTTATTTAATAATTTAATAATTTTGGTTTCGTGTAATATTCTCCAAATACTATCAAATTTATGTAGGACGTCGTGCTCGACGAGGGGAACACTACAAAATTATCCGTTTGTTATTGCGATGTCCGGAATAAATGAACTTAAATTCCGAAATAATTAGAAGAATAATTTTAATAATATTAATTGGCAATTTTGGGAGTATTTTTCGGTCTCGTAAGAAAAATCTCCAAAAATCATAAATATTACAAAACTAATAATTGCGAAAATCGAATATCATTTGGGTTTGTGGATTTAAAGTTATGTTAACCGAAAGTTATTTCGGTGTCCAAAATTGACTTCGGTGGACTTATTCAGCACCACTGGTCTCAAGAGAGCAATACAGATAGCTCGAAATTTGGGGTATTACAACACCTCTACCAAAATTCTATGGATACATTTAACAGTACACCTCTGCCCATGGTTTTTCGATCCTAACTAGATCATCTCGGCATGTTTAATAGTGCACCTATACCAAAACCCTCTATGTATGTTTAACAGTACACATTTGTCTATGGTTCTTTGATCCTAATCTGATCATCCTGGCTTTGCTTGTCAGCCAAACGAGTCACTATTTGATCTCAAACTGATCATCTTGGCTTTTCTATCAGTCGGACGAGTCATTCTGTGAACTAAATTCCATCATACTGACATAACAACCAAAACACTTCGTTTGCTAAGGTGTTCCCACACCTTTAATAAGCTTCCATTCTTCATCGTTTCCATTCGCCAATCCTGAAAGTAAATCCATTCACTAATCCCAAAAGAAAATCCACTCACTAATCTCAAAAGAAAATCCATTTACCAAATTCAATCCCAACAATATTGTCATCAGGATATCGTGAACATTTATTCATTCCATCATTCTATACTATGTGTCAAGAAGATAGGAAAAAATGTAACAAGATTGAGAGGCAAAATAAGACTTCCCTTTATGTATGAAAGTACGAGCTCTTAGCCTCAATGGTTTGTCAGAGCTCTTAGCCTCTCCTCTACTTCCCTCAAGCTCTTCAAACGAGTTTCTTCAGTAGCAGCGGTGGCTTGATGACGTAGCACATCCTCATTGTTGATAAGGCATTGCACTGCTTCAGTACATACATCCTCCAATGTCTTGTTCCGCGTGGCTACTTTCTGATGTATCTGCGCCTGCTGGTGATTTAAAGCCTCACAACATTTCATAATCTCGTTAAACTTCAGCTCTTCGGCTTGAAGGATAGCCTGGGTGATAGCAATGGCCTCACAAGTGCGGGAGATATTGTTCTGTGTGGCCTTCATTTCAAGTTCAGCCCGCTCAAGCTCATTGCCTGTTCCATTTTTGAATATTGGCCAAATCTTGAAGCTCTCGAGTGCATGCCTCTTCCTTCTTCTTCAGCTCCTCTTGGAGAAGATGTAATTCATTGATGGCACAAGTTGTTCAGACTCTCCAGATGATGATCCAGTGCTTGGATAGAATGGTGAAGCCATCAGGACCTCGAACATCTTGAAATTCATCCCCGTAGTTACCACCTGGAAATTCTGGAAAGCTGTGATATATCTGGTAACTTTGATTACTCTGAAGGGTTATGCGAATGGCTGGCATATAACAGCTCATCAAGTCGGAGTTCTCATACCTTTCTACATATGGCAAGCTAGCTAATTCTTCAGAAATCAGGGCCATTAGATATGTATATGGAAGCTCAACTCGAGAATTTTGAGTTTTGTAGACCGTCTCCCCTTCGTCATTAACAAACGTTTCTACCTTGCTGAATTTAGAATGGAGTTCTCTCAAGTCATATAGGCTATAAACCATGGTCGAGAGAAGTTTGAGAGATCGGCTGTGAGCTAAGAGCACTGTCGGGTATACTACATCAATGGCAATGGCCTCCTTAGGAAGAGAAGGCACAACGCATCTCTTGAGCCAAAGCATTAGAAATCCAATGATAAGCCCTCTGTCAGATATCCAATGTCTAGCTTGATAATGGAAACTCTCAAACTCACCTTAAACCCCTCTTCATCAGATTCGATGACATAAGAAGTGGCCCCAAGTTCTGAAATTCTTTCTTGTATGGCGTCATCACTCAATCCTTCATGCCTTACCACTTTAACATGGACTTGGTCCAGGTTACAGAAAAGATAGAATGCCCAAGTCTTCTACCCGACCCCTTGGCCTCTCATCCCAAAGATCTCAGCGCAAATTCTAAAGTGGCAAAGTATCTCCCAGTAGGTTTTATATGCAGAGATATCCTTTTTCTTTTAGCTGATTCAATTCCTCGAAAGTCGGTACATATTCTTCATATTGCAACTCCCCCATCGACAATACTGAGACTTCAAACATTTCGTAGAGAGCAAAACCTAGCTTCCCCACCAGAGTAAAGAAGGTACCAGAAGATAGATTGTACATCTTGAGGATGCTATATGAACGATAAGCGTTGTACGGAAAGCCGAACTGGACGTTTCTGATCGCTCTGTAAAGTCCAAACTCTTGCAAGATGTCTCCGAAAGCGCCTAGCACAAAATCTTCCATTCTGCTCTACCACATATTCTTTGTCGAATGAATCCAATCCAGAGTTCTGAAGTTCTGAGCATGATACTGGCATGGGTAGAGAGAAATTTGTTAAGAAGAATGTTAGCTTTGCATGGTACCTCACCCATAGGGTAATTCTTATTGAATCTCCCCAAAAGCAACCTAGTAATAAACCTACTGGGGCCATCTTGATAAGCATTCAGAGTGCCAAAGTTACCCACCACTATTGCATCCTGACCACTTGTAATGCTCCAAGATGTTTGACGAGGATTAGAGAGTCCCCGGAGAAAAGACAATGGGTAGCTCCTCGCCATGTCAAGCAAAAATACTCTGAAATGGTCTATCTCCCGAATCCATTTGTGTCCATCTACATACAATGGTTCATCTGAAGTCTCGACACGATCACAAAAAAGGAAAGTAGATTTCTCCAATAAACTACAGTTTGACCCTTCTAAGGGAGCATCAGTGATCAATTCTTGGAGTGTTGCCGGACTGCTTTGGAAAAGCTTCTTGACATGATCCTTGTTGTTGCCAGGAGTATATGTTGGCACGAGCTTCCTGAAATGGAGGTGAACGGTGCCATCGGGTTCTCCTCTATATCCAAAATAGTTGCGCTTGGGGAGTGCATCTTTGTATTAGTTAACTGCCAAAGATAAGAAAGCAAAAGTCAGAAAGATTCACAGAGAAGAATCAAAGAAAATTTTTCTAAATCTTTCTACATGTGAGGCTAAATTAGCCTCGTGTAAATAATAAAGGCTCGTGAGGCTAAAATAGCCTCGCATAAGAAGCTGGATTAGTAGCTTCACGAGTTACCCTCACATAATTTTCTTAAGTTCAAAGTGGGTTAAATAGCTTCACGCGAATGACAAAAGAAAAAACTTATTGAATAAAAGCTAAGTAAGATAGGCATGACATGCGTGTAATTTCTATTTTGTACGCGAGGCTTTTACCCTCGCAAAGCCATAATTGGTATGTGAGGCTAATTTATCCTCGTGTGAAATGAAAATCAAAAAGACCATTGCCTAGTGGCTGCAGCAATTGTCATCGCCCTACTCTCCTCCAATTAACGGCTGAAATGCTGCCACCAACGGCCCTAGAGCGGCCAATCCGCTGCTACAGCTCGAAGGAGAGCGCTGGAAACCATGGAAGGAAGAAATTGGCAAAAATTTGAAGAAAAAGAGGTGAAGAACTCTTTGGGTTCTCTGGAAAATTGGAAGAGAAGAGGAAGGAGAAGAAAGAGAGTGGAAGGCATCTTAAATAGGTGGAATGCCCATTTTGAAACAGGTAGCCCAGATTCAAAATGTGGATCATGAGGGAAGTTCAAGAGGCGGTTATTCGCGGGTCTATTAGCCTCGCGGATGAACTTGCAGACTCGAGGCTACCATAGCCTCGTGAAAAATAAGTGTCAATGTAAGAATGAAGGCGAGAAAATTGAATTTTGGAAGGAAAAATCCAAAGTATTTCAAAATTCTACTAAAATAACAGAGCAAAATTTTGAAAACTTTGGAGGGAGTCTCGTAGAACAAAACAAAATTGGGCAAAGTTTGCGAAGGGATAACAATTACCCTAGCCTCGCATGCCACAAGGTTGGCCCTAGCCTCGCGTGCTGTGAGGCTGGCCCCAACCTCGCATGCCGTGAGGCTAGCCCTAGCCTCGCGCGCCACAAAGCTAGGGAACCTGGCCATCTACAAATTCTTGACAAGATTTTGGTTAAAATTTCAATCAGATCCAAAATTAATTTGAGTGCAGAATCAAGACCAAATACAATTAATCTCTAGAACAAATCTAATTGGATAGGAAACCATATATTTGATGAAGATTATAATGGGATTCCATTTTTATCTATAAGAAAACAACCATAACAACTTAATGCTTATAAATACCTATGCATGAGACTCAAAAAAGAACCTTTGGCAGAATCTCTCATGCGTAAGAGTCTATAGCGTTTCTTTAACTAGCAGCTGAACAAAAGAGCTAGCCGTAGAAATCTTCAATATCGCCACTTTTCAATATCAAATCGTCAAAAAGGGTCGAAGCAAATCTCATATAGCTACCAAAATATCCCACAAACTTCTGTAAAAGAGAGCGACGAACTATAAGTCCTCTTATATTATTTGTTTAAATTTTTTTTCATTGTAATCGATTTAGATTATTATAATCTTTTTAATGGCAATGAAGAGAATATAAAATTTCACCGAAAAAAAACAATACTGGATTGAGGGAGACACTAATTGATGTCAATACTGTATTTTGATTGCACTGTTATTGTTAAGTTATACAACTAATTTTTATGCACACCCTGGGTGCATGGTGATTAGCTTAATCATATCAAAATATTACTATTGCTGTTGTGCAGGTCCAGGTCAGCTCCAGACAATTCTGTGACTATTTTTCTAGGTCTGTATGAGGTACAATCAACATACGGATATAGAACATCAGTTAGATTTCTCAATAATATATGACATGTTAAATTAAAACAATTGACATATAGATTAAAAGATAATTATAATTAGAATAAACATTATGAAAAATTAATAAATTAATTAATTCATATTCTATATCTATATTCATATATACTATTCATGTTTATTTTTGTTGCTTCTTTATCTTTTCATATTGTTATTATCTTTATATTTGGTCGCAATCTGATGACCTAAGTGTGCATGCTCAGATTTTGAAATAGATATGAGGAAACAAATTGAAGGTCTTGGTGTAGCTGAGCCTTGTAGGCGAACGTTCTATTTTTTCATCTGGTACATATTATTTAGGTTCCTTCCGCCTAAAATATTAACTTTGTCCTTAATTATTTCTCTATCTTATTTTCATCATTATCCATTTTAATCTGAATTTGTTCTTTGAATAAAAGTTCTATTTTTCTTTAAAATATTATTGTGTATTTAATAATGATAATGGCTAATATTGTGTTGAGGTTTAGCATATTTTATGAGTACGCTGACGAACAACTCAGCTGTCAAATATTTTGGATAGCGAGTCGTTACAATTTTTAAATAATTTAGGATGTAGATTGTTTTTTCTAAACAACAAGAATAACCAAAGGAAAATTTATTTTTAATAGAATTTGATATACTTTCCTTAATCCTTTCTACTGGTGCTAGGAATTGTTGTTGACTCTCCCTCTACTGAATTTTTTTTACTAGAGGAGAAGGTGAGGAGAAAATTTTTGCCTTTCTGAAGGGAGAATGAAGAGGGAAAATGAGAGAGGAGTAAGAACCCACATTTACATTTGTTTACTAATTTCTCTCTACTTCATTCCTTCATCCCTAACATCTCTCCCTCATGAGCCAAGCAGTTCTTAGTTTTTCTGTATATCCTATCAATAAACCAAGAAGAAAAGAACAATATGGATAAGTGAAAGAAAATTAAAAGGGGAAAATAATTAATTAATTATTGATTTTGGGATTGAAAATCTACGATCTCAAGAAAGTTCAAGAAAATTACAGAAGATGGAATTTCTAAAAGTGGTTACAATGCAATTTGCAAAATTGAAATTCTCTATCTGAAATCGGATAAAAATCAAGGAAGCTAGTGACCTAATCTGAATCGTACACTCTCAAGTTCAAGAATCGATAAGTAATAATTTGGATGGTAAATATCCAAAATCGCTCTCCTGAGGATCTTTCGGCTATTGTGTTTCGACACACATAAAATATAGGCTACAAAGTAAAGAAGGTTGATGATTAATTAATTAACTAAATTGGTTGAATTATTAAAACTAAAGAAGATTATCAGTCAGATGGGTTAACGCCCTGTAGATTGAATTATTGGATGAGTTTATACTTAATTATTTCAATTATATAGATCACGTGATCTCATATAACCGGAAAATATATTATTGATTACGAAAACAAAGAAAGTGGTAATCTTAATATCATGGCTTTTTTCTTCAATTAATTCTATATATATTTTGAGATGATCTAAGTATGTTATATGAATAAATAATATCTTACAGTCTAAGCATGTATTGTGCCTAAAGAGTTTACGGTGTATCAAAACTAAGTAAAAAATATATTATCAAACTATACATCATCAAAATCTCAAAATCATATTTAGTGCCTAAAAAGATAGTGGAGAATCAAAAACATCAAAAATATATAAACAATTAACCCTAAAAATAAGCAATAAACTCGTACTAGTTATTTATATACGGTTTGTTACCACATCTGAACTAATACAGAGAATTAATTATGTATATTCATCATAAACATCAATAATTGAATAAAGTAGATTATTTTATTAATAACTATGAATGAGTATAGGAAATTTCTCTACAAAAAATCTCTTTTAATTCTCTAAATATCTATTTTATATTCTATATCTGAAACTCTCAATGATACATCCTCTCAAAAATGCTAATACAAGAACTCTATTTATATGAAAATTTGATTTCAATAAAACTCTCATCATTGTGCAAATAATCGACTGGTTGTTCACAGGTGCTTCAACAACAGCTGGATGGCTGCTCCTGGGTCGTTGTACAATTATATGGTTGTCGACAACTATCAAATGACTGTACAAGTAGACCTATCAATTGAAAGTTCTAGACTGATATGCATTGATACGCTTCTCATTTGATATCTTTCATATTGAACCTTGAAAAAAGATCATAAAATATTAGAAAAACAATAAAATAGAGAGTTTAATCAATAAAAATAATTTGTTATTAATTTCTCATATTAATCAATAAAATTGGAGTACGAGTGTATAAAATATATACAAAATATTGCCCTAACCCTAACCCTAATTACACCCCTCAACTTAAGTTTAGCCAGTTCCTAACAAACTTAGTAAGATGAAAAATAAAAATAAAATAAAAACCTGACTCGCTTTCGTAGGAATTATAATTGCACTTAGTATGTGTAATAAGTCGTTAAGCCCCTAGTGAACGAGTATTGTCTCTTGAGACTTTACGATGATGTTGCTCATAAACATCAAGAAATGATGGTTTAAGAAAATAAATAATATGAAAAATAATTATAAGTGTAAACTACAAAATGAAGAAAAATAAGAAAAATCTTTTTTAGTTTTACATTTCTTTTTCTTATCAATGTCAATTAAAGACATGCACATGAATTACATATAAAGCTATCAATCTTAAAATTTTACTATTAATCTAGTATCCTATTATGATCACTTAAATCTTGTTGAAGATATACCTTAACTTTTAATTATTCACTCATATACACTCTTGTGATCGTATAAACCAGTCAAGTTTCAAACTCATAGGAATCCTTTCCATTTTTATTATTATTTTATTTATATATACAATAAATATATTATATTTTTTTTAATAACAAAGACTTGCCATTTATGTGAACAATTATGCTTTTCGAGACACAATTACCCAGTTACTTAGTTTATATTCATGATAAAAGTCCATAAGTATTATTCATGTGAATATGCACGTTTACCGAGGTACATGACCCAACTACTTAACAATTTCTTCTTTTTATTATTTTTCTTTTTTATTTCAAAGATTCTAGCTTTAATACCAGGCTCACTTCATTTTTCTTTAAAGATGATAAGACTTCCTTTTAAATTCTCTTTTTATTATAAACTTTTCATGACTCATCAAATAAATGTGTAGAGGGCATACTTGGTTCAAATCATAAGTATCAATATATTTTACTGTCGGATTTAAGATTTCAATCAAAAATAGCTATGAAATACTATCAAATAGCTATCAAATTTAAGATATCAAATTATAAGTATTCAACGTAAAATGCTTTAACTATCACTTTTTATGTCAAGGAAGGAAAACTTTTTCCAAAAGTTTAGTTAAAATTTTTAAATTTTAGTTATAAATTCTTATACATATGATACAATGAAAATTTTAATGCAGTATTTCTACCCACCCTCTAACTTAATTTATGTGATATCTTCAGTGTATCTGTAATATAAACAAAAAAAACAATATACTAAGACATAAATAAAAAGTTTATAGTTAGAAAACACCTGCCTATGTCGGTCCTCTTATTACACTCTACAAATAGTCGATGTCATTAATATTGCTGCACTTCTCCATTGTGCTTGCATCTTTGACACCAACTGAATCATGTGTTTCCCTAGTTCGTCCTCCTCATTTGATATAATGGCTTCCTTATAACTATATGTTGGTACATCCTGATTAGGAGCCGGAGGTTATGTTCTTGACGTTACTTAAGGTGCGTTTGTCGTGTCTTGATGGTGTTCAGCCTTGTACTGAAGGCACTGAACATGTTTATGATTGACTTCAGTAAGCTTTCATCTGAGCTGTTGATTCTTCTCGATCTTGATCTTGCCCTCCAAGGTGGCTTTGCTAAATAGTTTCTTCTACTCGTTCTTGTCCCATTGTTGTAGGTGTTCCATTCAGGCATTCAAGCTCCTCCCCGCTATTGTGTCAGTGAAGGGCTCCATGCAGGGGTCACGGTATCACTAGACAACAAATCAACTCCATTTTTCAAGCAGATCTTTTCAATCAGAGACAGCAGAATCAAGACTGGCTTTGCTGCACTTAGATGTTGAATACAGTGTCTTGCCTACCACATGCATGGATTATTGAGGTGTACATGATTGAAGCAACATTGAACGGTTACCTCTACAAGATCATAGTCATCAGCACCACATCTCTTGAGTATAGTTCTGTTGTTGTGGAGGACGGTGCGATATTGAATTTCATATAGAGAAATACTAGCACGGGCTCCATTGTCAACAAACCCGATCTCATAGATGTAATTGTGCAGGCATAATCACTGAGGTTCACGCATAACTCCCTGAAGGCTGAGGACCTGATGGTGTATCATTCACTTTGCCAAAGAAAGATGGTTTTTCTTTGGGAATATCCGGAATTGGAGTTGTTTTGATTATCTCCTGCCTCATGAATGGGAATAACTTGCCTCTAAATATTATATGTGCAGGTTGGTCACTGATAAGTGCCATATATTGCACATTTATAACCTCCATATTATCTATTTTTGTATATAAATAATACTACTAGGGTATTTTTAGTGTATTTTTCAGGTTAGACCTATTCCTGCAATAAGATGGCATAAACTCAAAAACAGATAAGGAAACCAAGTACAAGATGAGCTAAACGTGAATAAAACTACAAGAACTTGAAACTGCAGAGAATTAAAGTCAAATATAGTCAGTTAAAAGAGGAGAAAAGACCATAAATTCATGTAAAAGATATCAGCGGCCACAATACCACTATTTTGCCGCCTAATGGCGGCTGCCGCCATTTGGAGGCAAAGTAAAGTCCAAAAATGCAGATATTTTTACAAGATTTTCAATGTAATTTCTTAGCTATTCAGTTTTACTCAAATTAGGGTTTAATACTCTAAAGCCTAAATACTGGTCGTATCCTTATAAATTAGGGTTTAAATGTAATTTTATACTTTTGGTGATTAATAATGATTAGGGTTTTTCCCAAGGGGTGACGGCCGCCATACCGCGCTCCAGAGGTAACTCCATTGTGTTCAAGTGCTTTCTAGTGAGTAGAGATATTTTTTTTTTTGCTCTTTAGATAGATTTAATTGCTTTCTAGTGTTGATCTTTAATTGCTTTCTAGGAAAAATAGGATTTTAGTTACTTTCATGAATAAAAATAGGATCTTATTAATTAGGTGTATGAATAACTAATCTACTTAGTCTTAGAATGAAGATAAAACGAGGGATCAATCTCATATTATTCTATTGTGTTCTTTCTAAAATAAAAATAAAAAAGATTGGATTTTTCTATAAAATAATAAAAATACAAGAACTCGTAGATTAAAATTTTGATAGGTTATACTTAATTTAAGTATTTTGATAGTCTATACTTAGTTAGAGTTTAGAGTTGTTGATTTTTATTCGTTTTGTTGAATTAATTTAATGATTTTTTTATTTCTATTAAAAATAATTTCTTTGATGGATTATACTTGCATATAACTTGATAATTCATACTTAAGATGCTTTAAATAGAAATTAAACTAAAAGATCAGATTCTTATAATAGAAAGAAGATGAAATAGATAATATTTAGTTGTGAACTAGTGGATTTCATATTCTAGGCTAATTAAAATAATAAATCATCAACTTAGAACTCATAGTTAGCTTGTCAAATCAATAAAATTAGCAAGATAGCAAAATACTTTAGATCTTCGTGTGAACGACCTGTTTACACTATAGCTGACACTATATACTTGCAGTAGATTTATCACATCAAGTTTCTAGTGTTGTTATCGGGAATCAACAGTATTTTCTTGCATTTCTAATATTTTACGGATTAACAATATGTGTTGAGTATGTAGGGACTTGAAAGTTCAGATACAGAAAGTAAAAAAGGAACGAGAGAAGACTCAAAAGTGCACTACAGAAACCAGGAAGCCAAACTCTCTAATTTTGCCGCTAAATAGCGGCAATAGCCACTATTTAGTGGCAAATTTGGTGAGTCTCTCCCCCTATTTCTCTCTTGTACTATGTTTTGGGTCTCTGGTTCTATAAAAAATTGAAAAAAATTAAAAAAATAGAAACTATAGGGGACATCACATTTTTCTTTGATTATATTTCTTCCACTGTTTCATCTCACCACACCTCACTTCTTGCATTAGTTTAGAAAATTCATGCATCCACTCACGGTCGTTGGTTCATGCCACATTGGACTTATGATCAATTTGATTGACTAGTGAGATCAGATTTGTTCATGGGAGACAAGATGATCCTTCAGGATCGATGTTACCCAATGCACACATCACTACCGTACATCATGTATCAAACTTCCACATGCAGCAGGTAATCACTATGAAATAAAATTGCAGTACATCAACATGTTTCTTAAGTTCACTAGTTCTGATTCTGAGGATGCATATCTCTTTATTAGTAAATTTTAGGAAGTGTGTATGATGATTAAATTGCAACACTTGTCGAAAGATGCAATTAAGCTCTATTTCATTCCATTCGCTCTCAAGGATAACGCCAAGAAGTGGTTGTATAGTATGCCTACTAATACAATCACTACTTGGGATAAATTCATTACAGTTTTTCTCAAGAAGTATTATCCTACGCAGAAAACGGTAAAAATTCAAAATCAAATTAATCAATTCCGTTAAGAGTTGGTAGAACTCTTATGGAAATACTTAGAATGATTCAAAAAATTATTAGCTCAGTGCCCCCACCATGCAATATAAAAGTAGTGGTTGTCTCAAATCATATATGAAAGACTCGATTACATATCCAAAACTCTTTTTGAGTCTATGTATCAGAAGGAGTTTATGTGAAAGAATGAGGATGAAGCATGGAACTTCCTTGAAAGCCTATTGTGAAAAACTATGCAGTAGGAGAGTCTTGCTGAGAAACCCAATGCATCAATTTCTGCACATAAGGATGGGATCCATAACGTCGACAACTCTATAACTGCTGAACATAAGATTGCAGCCCTTACAAGGAGAATTGAGGCATTGGAGATTCCTAGCGCTCCACTGGTAGATCAAATCAATCAAATTCAAGTTCTCACATGCTTTAATTGTAGAAATCCGAATCATATTATGGAGGAGTGTCAATTATTAATGAATCTCATAGGTCCAATACTTGAGCAGGCTAACACCTTATATCAACAATGCATGAACAATCCTTACGTTCCTACATATAATCTGAGTTGGAGGAACCATCCAAATATCTCATGGGGTCAAGGGCAATATCAGGGAGCCACCAACCTTAACATGCAAACCAATGGTCAGTTCCCGAGACCTAACATAGGTGTATCTCAACACTCAAATGCTTCGATCAAGGAAACAAGTAGAATAAACCACTTGCACATAATCAATCATATCAATAGCAGGGGTCTAATAATGATTATAATAGACGGCTAACAATACTTGAAAGGAATGTGGAGAACTTTTTCAAAACAATGGCCAATTCAGACACACAAATACAAAATTTAATAAAAGTGTCTACTGACTTTATACAACAGACCGACCAACAACTTATTACAACTTCGCAGTCGATTAAGAATATAGAGTAGCAGGTTGGACAGTTAGCCACATAATTGAGTGAGCGGGGTTGGGTACCTTTCCGAGCCAATCAATAATGAACCCCAACTCTAACTCATTTCAGTCTGTTTTATCTCATGTTCACCAATGCAATGTCATTCACAAGCTCAGATCTAGCAAGCAAGTGGATAATAATATAGCCATGCCTTATAATCTCCCTCCTACTATTTTGCAGGCTACACCATATTTTCCATCTCTTTCTCCACATCCATCTCCATTACCTCCATTACCATCAAACGCTCATTTGGAAGAACCTATTTCTAAGCCGAAAGCACCATATCCCAATAGGTTTAGGAAGCTTTCATCATAAGTAGAGAAGATTCTTGAAATATTTCTGCAGATGAAAGTTAATATTCCACTCTTTAATATTATATAATAGGTTCCTACTTATGCCAAGTTTTTTAAGCATTTGTGTACTAAGAAAAGAACAAGAAACATTTCTAAAAAGTTTTTCTTACTGTAAATATATCGTAAATTCTCTCTAACTCCTTACTTGTTAAATACAAAGATCCAGATTTCTCCACAATCTCATACATTATTGAAAACATTACATTTGACAGGGCGTTGCTTGATCTAGGGGCAAGTGTCTATTTGCTTCCTTACACTGTTTATCAGCAACTGGGGTTAGGAAAACTTCAACTTACTAAAATCATATTACAGCTAGTTGATCGTTCGATCAATAGACTTCTTGGTATGGTTGAAGATGTGCTCATTAAAGTCAACGAGTTCATCTTTCCTGTAGACTTCATTATCTTATAAACTGGACCGATTTTCAATCCACAGAATCAAATTTCCGTTATCTTTGGCAGACCATTCCTTATAACTTCAAATGTATTAATTGATTACAGGAGTGACCTTATGAAGCTATCATTTAGGAATATGTCTATGGCATTAAACATATTCAATATGGATGAGCACACAACGAGCTCTCTCATTGGGGTCAATATGCTGCACATTGCACTCTCATTCTATCTCTTGTGCTAATGATGACTCTCATTTGAGCAAATTTTTGAAGATGAGCTCATATTATTAGACGAATTGGTATATACTAACTCTACATATGATGATACTTGTGTAAGTATGTCATTCATTTATGAGCAAACCTTTGAGAATTTGTTTGCAGAGGAGCTCGCATCACTTCAAGAGTTAGAAGGGCACCACAATTCATAGTTGGTTCGGTTGATCATGCTGCACTCTTCACACCTCACGATATTCCTACATGTGTTCTTGTTACTAACGATAATTGATAGGTTTATAATAAAAACCCAATTATTAATACTTACATGTGGACAAAGAAAAAATGAGGACGGTATAAGAAATATAAGGTAATTTCGTAATTTATAGGAGAATGATGAGACACAACAATGCACCCACTTCATGTTTAAAATGCATACATTATGAAAGTGGGAAGCAATCGAGAGATCGTAACCACTTTTCATGCGTTATTAGGCTGACCATATTGAGATTGTGATTTTTCACGACTCTTATTAGTTGTATATTATTTTTTAAATAGTTTTTATCTTTATTGTGTCACCTTTGGTTCGTGTATGAAGGCATACACGAGTTTAGGCGTGGGGGAGGTTAGGAGTTTTTTTATATTTTCTTTTTAGGATTTTTTATTTTCTTTGTAGTTTTTTAAAGTTTTTTAGAATTTTTGGGTTTCTTTATTTTGCATTTTGGGTAGTTTTTAAGGTATAATTTAAAAAATAAAAGAATATGAAAAAAAGAGGAAAAAAACATGTTCTTCAATAAATCAACTTAATTACAAATTAAAAAATAAATTTAGATTTGAAATTTGATAGGATAGTAGATTGGATAATATACTTAGAATTTTATAAAAAAATTAAAATTCGAAAAATAAATACTACTAATAGTAATTTTGAGGTGAGTATATATCTATTTTTCACTTCACAATAGTTTATTAGGTTAAAGATAAAAATGATAACAATTGAGTAGTTTTTTATCTCTAAACAAGAAAAAAGAAAAAATAAAGAGGTGATCCTGGTATTTAAGACAATTATCATTAAGAAATGAAAAAAATAAATTCAGAGTATGATCCGTATAATCGAGCATTTATGATCCGTGTAATCAGGTATTTGTGCCTAAGTAAGTGCAAATCTTTGCATGAAAGGTGAAATATTCATAGTATAATCGAGTAATGGGGTATTTACACCTAAGCAAACGTGAATCTTTGCATGAAAGGTGAAATATTCAATAAAAAAAGAAAATTAAAAACAGGGGGAAAAAGAATTGTTTAGAAGAAGAGATGAATCATGAGTTAAAGTTAGAGTTCAAAACCAAAGTAGACTATCACACGTCCACGTAGATGTATAAGAGCCAATGAATTATTTATTAGTGAGTATTAAAAGATAGGATTTGAATTTTTGATTAAAATAAGAGGTGAATTTGATATGATGTTTGACTTGAAACTGATAATCTAAATACATTCTTGAGTTTGTATATTAGTGAGATTAATTGTAGAAAATATCAAAAAGATTTCTCTTTCTTTTGTATAATTTTTTATTTTTCTTAATTTTTGGTTATCCTTATTTTCTTTTCTTTATTCCTTAATATATTTTATTCACGATGTTTGTGGGTAACATCTTTGGAAACCCTCACGATATGCAACTCTTCTACTAGGATAACCTAGGGGTTTAACGGTTTATTACAAGTGCTAAGTGCAACCGCAATTCTTACGAAAATGAGTTAAGATTTTTCTTTTTCTTTTTAGGTCTAGATTTTGCTCAAGAACTAGCAAAAGATAAGTGTGGGGGTGTGATAAGTTTCATATATTGCATATTTATAGCTTCCATATTATCTATTTTTGTATATAAATAATGCTACATGGATATTTTTAGTGTATTTTTTAGGTTGACATATTCCTATAAGGATATGATATAAACTCAGAGATAAATTAGGAAACCATGTTCAAGAAGAACTAAAAGTAAATAAAGCTACAAGAACATTAAGCTGTAGAGAATCAAAGTCAAATACAGTTAGATAAAAGAGAAGAACAAGGCCAAAACTTCATGAAGAAGAGACCAGAGGCCAGAATCCCACTGTTTTGCTGCCAAATGGCGGCAAAGTACAGGGTCTTTGATGTAATTTTATAGCTATTCAGTTTTACTCAGATTAGAGTTTTGTATTATGAGGCCTAAATATTGGTCGTGTTTTTATAAATTAAGATTTTAATGTAATTTTGTACTCTTAGTGATTAATAAAGATTATGGTTTTGCTGAAAGAGTGACGACCGCCATACCGCACTCCAGAGGTAACTCTATTATGTTTAAGTGCTTTCTAGTGAGTAGAGATATTTTTCTTTACTTTTTAGATAGATTTAATCGCTTTCTAGTGTATATTTTTAATTTCTTTCTAGAAACAAAAGGATTTTTAGTTGCTTTCATGAATAAAAATATGATCTTATTAATTAGGAGTATGAATAACTAAACCACTTAGTTTTAGGATGTAAATGAAACTAAGGATCAGTCTCATATTATTCTATTTGTGTTCTTTCTAAAATAAAAATAAAAAAGATAAGATTTTTTTATAAAACAATAAAAATACAAGAACTCGTAGATTAAAACTTTGATAGGTTATGCATAATTTAAGTATTTTGATCGCCTATACTTAGTTAGGTTTGGAATTGTTGGTTTTTATTCGTTTTGTTGAATTAATCTAGTGATTTGATTTATTTATATTAAAAGTAATTTCTTTGATAGATTATACTTGTACATAACTTGATAGCCCATATTTAGAATGCTTTAAATAGAAATTAAACTAAAAGAACAAATTTTTTTTATAATAGAAAGAAGATGAAATAGATAATATTTGGTTATGAACTAATGGATTTCGTATTCTAAGCTAATTAAAATAACAAATCATTAATTTAGAACTCATAGTTAGCTCGTTAGATCAATAGAATTAGCAAGATCGCAAAACACTTTTGATCCTCGTGGGAATAACCTATTTGCGCTACAACTGACACTGTGCACTTATAGTAGATTTATCACATCAATAACCAATTATCGGTTCCAAGTGTGCATAGAACTCTTGGACTAATTCGTTATATGCCAGCAGGTGCTCATGTCTAGTATAATCTTCCAAAGCCTGAAGAATTGGAGAGAGGTTCTCGTGAATTCTTGAGTTATTCACCACTCGTTGGGTCCAAAGTCTGAATTGCTCGAATTGTTTATATATTTTCTTATTTGTTGGCCCAGGAATCTTATATTTCCCTTGTTGAGGGGACAGCCAGATGTTTCTGGGCCTCTTCATCGTAATCTTGCGTGTACTCATCCTGAAAATAATATCCAAAATATTTTTTTAATCAAATAATTTTATCAAAGTTATGAATATTGTTTTTTATCAAAATTATTTTCAATTATTTTTCAAGATGGTTTCCTATTTACGATGAAAATTACTCCAATATATCAATCATCGTTTTGATCTATTTTTAAAGCATGAATTTGGTATATGGTGTGTAATTTAGCAACTCATTAATTTTTATGCTAATAATTTTGATTTTTATTCAATTTTTACTGGCATATTTCATCAATAATTAGGAAATTCATCCAAAATTCCTGAAAATTCACCATGAACTCCCAAATCTACTAAGAAGTAGTATCCATACTCAATTTTCTCAGTACTTCAAAATATTTGTAGATCTTGAAATAAAAATCTACTTTTAATGCAAAATTACTGATGAAAATTGGTGAGGGACTTACTTGCTTATGATTTGATAAAATATTTGAAGAAAAATTGCATGGGAGTAGCCTTGGCTATTGAAAATTTCCTCTAGGGTTTGCTTTAAAAAGGTGGTTTTGGGTATGAATAGAAAAATCAGCTATTGAGACTACTTATCCCTGAGGACTGTTATCGACCACTATTGATAACCACATCGACAGTGGCTTCAACAAATGCTCTTGGGTAAGATTTACCCTCAGCCTACAGTGAACGGTTGTCGATAGACGTTCTCTAGTTGAGAACTGTCAAGCCTAGTTTTTTTTTTTTTCGAGTGAATTCCTAAATCTAAATAAATAACTAAACTAAAACCTATTAGTAGTCCCTAATTCTAAAGTTAGTAACCAAAATAAAGGTTAGTAGAAAAAAATTGAAAACATTTTTGACAAATTTTTGGAGAAAAACTAAAAAGAAATTAAAAATTTTGAAAATTTTTAAACTTCATGGGCAAAATATCTAAATTAATTTCATAAATATCCCTTAACTTAAAATACGCATCATCCTCAACGAATTAACGTAGCAATTGAAATTCATAGAACAAGCGAAAATAAGGAGAGACAGTAATAATATTACCTCGATTTCCCATACATTACATATCAAACTACAAACAAAAATCTACAAACAAAAATTATTAACACAACATAATATATATAATATACAAAGTGTAATCATTAAGGGGATCCATCAAATCATGGGATTCCTCCATGTGTGTTGGAAATTCCGAGAAGTGTTTTAATCTTTTTTCATTCACTTTGAATATGTGACCACTTTTAGGATTTTTGATGTCAATTGCACCATATGGATAAACAATTTTAATAATGAATGGTGCGGTCCATCGTGAGTGTAATTTTCCAGGAAATAAATGGAGTCGTTAATCATATAATAGCACTTTATCGAATAGATTAAAGATATGACATGTGATGTGTCAATCGTCTCATATTTTTTATTTTTTCTTAAAAAACATGAATTTTCATACGCATCACGTCATAATTCTTCCAATTCATTAAATTGAAGTTTTCGTAATGGGCCTGCAGAGTTTAAATCCAAATTAACTGTTTTAATTGTCCAATATGCCTTGTGTTCGATTTCAACTAGAAGGTGACAAGCTTTTCCATATACAATATGATATAAAGAGATGCCTAAGGGTGTCTTATAAGTGGTTATCCCATAAAGCATTGACGAGTAGGGACAGTACTAGGATTTTGAAATGGGAGGGGCCAATAATAAGAGTCTCAACCTGTATTTATAAAAACTTGCTATAAATTTAAATTAAAAATATATATTATTTATTATTAGTAAGCAAAAGTGCAGAAAAAAAATTTAAATGCTAAGTTTTATTCTACTGATCTGATTGACTTTGTAATATATAGAGTATTTCGATTTTTATAAATAAGAGACATCTACTTATCTATCTAACTAAAAAAAACTACTTATATATTTGAAATTTATCTTTAAGTTCTTACTTACGCATTTCATCAAATAAGTAAATGACGACAATACATGGACAATATTACTATTAACATATTTCATTTAATACTAGATATTTATCTTGGTAATCAAATGAAAAAGAATAACAATAATCGTTTATGGTAAACAATAATTTCGATGCACCATTAATCAACCTGCTAATCTAATCTTAAAAATAAAGTAAGCTAGAATATCACATTTGAGAGAGAGATATCCAAGATAAGACTAAATAACATGTTAATTCTCAGTCTCGATAATTTTGCCATTTAGAAACCTAGTCTCTCTCTCTCTCTCTCTACAAGTGACACTCTCAGATGAAGAAATATGTTTTCTTTTGAATGAAAATAAAGCTAAGGTGCAAGCAACGGTCTTAGATGAATTTCTTCCCTCGGAACAAAAAAAAAAACAAAATAGTGCTTCTTTCTAAACAAAAGAACAAAGCAACGCTATGGGAGAAAAAAATTTAATTGGATGAAAACAATAATGTGATGTTAATTGATTGATCATATCAATTATCACTATTGACTTTATTAGACCAAGAAAATTCAATACAAAAGGTCATTTTTACTATATTTTTTTAAGCCCAATTAGGTGGGCCATGGCAAGTAGCCATGTGGGGCCTCCATCCAATGGATGGAGGGAGGGAGGGAGGGAGGGAGGAGGGAGGGCGGCCATGCCTCCCCCCCCCCCCCCCCCCAAATAGTCTCATTGTGGTTCCATCTCTGTCAACAAGCGACAAGTTGAATTGACCAATTTTTATGAGACGGATTAACCACTTTCTCAAATATTTATTTTATTATCCTATTAGCAAGCTCAACTTATTTGTTTGATTGAAGATGATATGTCGTGGAAATCTTATGTATGATATGGTACTTTTTTTATCAAATTCTCAAAAGCTTTATTATAGAAATATAAACTCTCATTGCTTATTATAGTTTTAGGAACTCCAAATTTTAATAATATATGTTCTTTGAGAAACTTGATTATGATTTGTTGATTATTATTTCTACATGTAGCGGGTTCCACCTATTTAGAGACATAATCAACCACTATAAGGATATAAGTATATATGTTAGAAATGGAAAACGGTCCTATGAAGTCAATATCCCAACAATTGAATGCCTCAATCATAAAAAAATTGTATCAAAGGCATATCATTATTCTGAGTTAGTGCACCTAACTTCTGACATGACTCGCAATCCTTGAAATATTCTTGCATATCTCTAAATATTTGTGGGCCAGTAAAATCCACATTGGAGAATTTTGGCTACAGTCTTTTTGGATGAAAAATGGTCTCCACAAGTTTCTGTATGACAAAAAGGTATAATGCTCTTAATCTCATCATCAGGCACACAACGTCTAATAATTTTATCTGAACAATATTTGAATAAGTAGGGATCATCATAAAAGAAACGACATATCTCATGTGGAAATTTTCGTTTGTCATGCACATTGCAATGTTGTGGCATCTTACCTGCAACAAGAAAATTAATTATATCAGTATACCATAGAGTAATTTTAATAGAAAATAACTTCTCATCAATGAATTAATCTCTAATAGGTAGCTTAACATTATTGAAAGTTAAGCAAGAAAGATGGTCACTGACCACATTCTCTACTCCCTTATATCTCAAATTTCAGGATCAAATTCTGGAAGCAGTAATATCCATCGAATCAGCCATAGGTTTGCATATTTCTTGGATAAGAGATGTTTGAACATTGAATGATCTATAAAAACAACAATATATGAGCCCAAAATATACGGCCGAAATTTATCAAGAGCAAAAAGTAAAGCTAGAAGCTCTAGCTCTATTGTTGTGTAATTTGTTTGCACATCACTAAGGGCCTTTCTAGCATAGTATACCACGCATGGCTTCTTGTCTCCTTTTTACTTAAGAACTATCCCAATAACGTAATCACTTGCATCGGTGCAGTGATGAGCATCTCTTTGAGTGAACCAAAAATTGTTTGGTATGCCTGCATCCAGTCAAATTGCATATTTTGAGAAAGAAGATGAGAAAGATGTCTAGTATTACTTAAATCATTTATAAGCCTTCTGTAGAAGCTTGCATGTCCAAAGAACTACGTATATTTTGGAAATAACTTGTTTGATCCTTGACTAAATCGGCAATTTTAAGCATCAAGAACAACACTAATAATATATGCAAGTATTGTTGTAGTATAGTACCAAAATGTTGTCACGGTAGGCAAAAGGAACATGTGTCGCAAGTATTTACAGGTTTGTCCCTTAAATCTTTATAATTATGATTTAGTCCCCCAAATCTTCATATTTAGGATTTAGTCTCCCAAATCCTCTAAGTTACTACAATTTAATCCCTCCGTTAGTTTTTCCGTTTAAATAAACAACAAAATTTAATTTTTACTTTTTTAAAAATAATAAAATGACTTAAATACCCCTATGAAGAAAAAGAGAGGAAGAATAGAGAGATAGAAGAGAAGAAGAAGGGGGGAAACTAATGAATCCAATAAAGAAAAGAAGAAGAGAGGAGGAAGAGAGGAGGAAGAGAGAAGGAAAAGAGAGAAGGAAGAGGGAAGGAGAAGAGAGGAGGAAGAATAAAAAAAAGAAGAAGAGATGAGGAAGAGGGAAGAAGAAATTAAGGAGGGGTAAAATGGAAAAATCAGGTCAAAAAATAAACTGGGCTAACGAAAGTTAGGGAGGGGACTAAATTGTAGTAACTTAGAGAATTTGGAGAGCTAAATTCTAAATATGAAGATTTGGGGAACTAACTTATAATTTATAAACATTTAAGGGACAAATCTGTAAATACCCCTAAAATTAATAGGTCCATTTGCACCCTCCAACTAAAACTAGGATCATGGAAGACATATTTGCATACTGTTGTATGAACCATTAATCTGGCTTACATACTATTATAAAAGTGTTAAAATTTTCCATTATTAACTAAGAGAAATTTACTTTCCACGTACGTGATAGTGGTATCAAAGGTAACAAGTACCTCCCACTGGAACAAAAGGAATACATCCTATCCATATCAGTTTATATTCAAGAATTTACCTTTATATAAATCTTCTTCTAAGTAGCTTTTATATTTGCAGACTGTAATAAACAATAATTTTGTTTTAGCTCGTCATGGAGATAGTATGATCTTTTTTATAGCAAAAACTATTTTTACTTGCATGTGCAAAATACTAGTATTACAATTATTTTATAGCAAAAAATATTTTTCTGACAAAATTGACTCATTATTTTATGGATTATTGTACTTTGCATCCTTAACTTTAATAAAATCAAACTTTAGAAATTTATAGCTTATTTAGACTTTTATCAAGTAGATACAAAATGTTTATTTATTGAAAACTGTTAAAATTTGTATCAATTTGATAGAGGATAAAATTAAAACTAAAACTCAAGAAATTAGGTACAAGTGAATCCTAAAGGGTCGAGATTATAATTCAAAATAAAAACTAAAAAAAAAATTATTGGAGATAGTAGATAAGAACTGCAAATCAGATAATTTGGATGAGTTTTCAGCAAAATTTTTATTTTTCTATTATTTTATAAATGTACCTTCTTAACTGCTTAATTATTAATAATTCATTCAAAATAAAAACTGCATATAATATTACCAAATAAAGTATTTGGTGGTTTGACATTTAATAATTTATTTCGGGGGGAAAAAAAAATCATTTTCATTAGCAGCAGCTCTGGTCAATTTGCACGTGTTATTGCCAAAAGAAACTAAAAAAGTATAGAACTAGACCGAAAGATTCCGGGCGGTATTTAAAGTCAACAAACATTCGACAGCTCAGCACGTGGCCCAGCCAAGACCCAATGGCTCCAATATATTTTTTGACATTAAACGTAAGACTTGAAAATCCCATCACTGTTACATTAAAAAGATAAAAATAAAACAAAATTTTAATCCTGATATATCAGTATAAAGGACCTAAAAGAATTTACATTATACAATATTAAGATAAAAGTACATAAAAAACCAGTTATAAACTGTAAAAACCAAAATAGGTCTAACCCTCCGTAACCAAGTGATAGATTCGCTATATTTCCCATTGATCCTCCGGAGTATCTGCTACTCCTCCTGTAGTGGTGTGCTCTCCAATTCATTTTTGGAGTCGTCCTCTGATCGCCAATTCTTGTACTCCCAAAAATTTTTTGTAGATTTTCTTATATTGCTAATTTGATTTTGAATACAATAATAAAAGAAAAATTACAAAATAAAATCTAAGATCATAGGAATAATGAAAATTAATTTGATTCCCCTTTTAAATTTTTGTGGGTTTGGCAGTGGTGAAGTTTTGTTTTTGTACTCCGTTGACGATCCGACCTGAATTGAGAAGAAAATGATATTAAGTATTCTCTTCCTTTGAATTTCTAGACTGCGGTCTCTGGAAAAATCTCTTCTGGAAAATCCTCTCTCCAAAAATGAAATCCCTTTTTGAACTCCGCTCCTGTTTTTTATAGATTGAAGAGTAACTGTTCGCTTCAAATTCGGCTCAAATGCTCCCTTCGAATTCGGATCAAATTTACATAATTAATCTCTAAAAATTCGAATCACATAATCAAAGTACGGGAGTGAGCCGTAGTTGCCGCATGTGAGAATAATTCTGGCGGGTGCCAACTCATGAAAGAGCCTCTGCTCGTCTAACAGGATACCTGTCCATATAATAAAGTCATGAGTAGTAAGTTCCATGCACTAATCTACGTAATAATATTTCTCATTAAATACTCTATTAATTATTTCTCTCCAAATGTTCCAACGGAATACTACAGTAAATATCCTAAATCTTTAGTTTCGGTTACCCGTTAACCAATCTGTCCACCTCTTTACATCTGGCGTTACATCTAGGGTTATTATCTCTTGGAATAGTAGCAGTTAAAATGGCCCCAATGTATGTATGCAAATATTTTGCTTTGTTCTCTTTATCACCATCCCAATCGCTGCAGAACAAGGAAACTTTCCCCCCAAAAAGGGAAAAATCAATCAAGAACTCAGCCAGTCATGATACGCCTCCAGTGCCTCTCCAATCCCACAATATCCCCAAACCCCTCTCGTTGTATTTCTTCTTCTTCTTCTTCTTCTTGTTGTCCCGATCAAATTCCAATCAGCAATAGTGCCCGCATTCTCCCCTTTCGCTCCCAATCCACCAACCCAAGCTCTCTCTCCTCCACAAAACCCCTGCTTCGATTCTTCTGCAGGGCCTCTCTCGGCCGCGACAGCCAGGCCCACGGCGGCGATCAATTTGTTCAGGCCTCTCTCCTCGTCTCCGGTCAGTTTCTTGATTTTCGTCTTTGATTATGGATTATTACTGCGTTATGATAGAGATAGATTTGATTTGGACCGTAGACGCTTTAATGAGTTATTAATGCATTCAATCTTTATATCACCATTTGATTTGTATAATAAAGGTTTTTTTTTTTTTTTTTTTTTTTTTTTTTTTTTTTTTAAATATTACTTCTGAATTTGCATAGAATAAGGAGTAACAGCAAAACCCTTTTCATCCAAATCAAATGCTGATATAAAATCGAACCGGCAGGGATAATATTATTTTTGAGCAAATGTAATTAGTTTGACATAAACCCACCAATTTGGAGGAGGAAGTAGCAAAGACTTCACATTAACAACAAATTTCTCAAACCAATTGCTTTAAGAGCTTGAATTTCAGAAATTAACAACAAATGTGAGAATCTGTCTAATTCTCTGATTCCAAATCCAATTCTCATCAAAATCAAAATCTTGAGATGCCAAATCACGAATGGATGTTCAGCCAGAGCAAATAGCTGTGGCAACAGAGAAAATAAAGTATGACTACCACACAAATGATCTTTCCAAAATGCAGGAGAGGTTGCTTGATCAACTTTCCTGTAGGAGTTGCAAATATGACATAACTAACTCAGTCTTGTCGGGATAGTACATTTCCAAAGGCTAGTGAACGTTTGAGTAGATTCATTATCAGCCGATTCAATTATAATAATATAATCGCACTAGTCCCTTCTACAACATATCCCTTTGAAATTGAAGAACTTTTGCACCCTTTCATCTCCTTTAACGATATCATCCTCAAACTTCCACATTCGTTGGCTTCCAAAACCAGACCCTGATTAACCAAAAATGAGACTGCGATTTACTCCCTCTTATGTCTTGAGAAATTCCTTCTCATTGTCATTTCTCTGTAAGTAAGTGGTAAAATTACAACATATATGAAGGAATTGCAGGCATTCCCTTGGATATTAAATGCTGTACGGTGGCAATTTATATATTTGCCTCTTTGGAAATGTGTAGACTTAATGAATGAAAAAGGAAGTGTGTAAAGGGTCCCTTTGAGTATTGATAGAGGCCTACAGGGATTGTGTTGATTTGCAACAAGCAGAAAATAGTCAATAAGCAGGCCATTTAACTACAATTTTGCCTTCAGTACCAGTGTCCTCTTTCCCGTTCCCATCTTTTCGTTGGTCCTCTTTGAAACTTATGCATAGCGACATCCACTAATTCCTTTGTGCTCCGTCCTTTTAGTTCTACCTGATTGTGATCATTGTTAAACTTTTTGATGTATACTTATCTGGCTAGCCATATGTAACGTAGTATTAAAGTTCTGAAAGCTCTTATCAAGTGTGCAAGAGGTTAGGGGTTTCACTTGCATCAATTAAAGGATGGATTGTGATAGGGTTGGTTATGGCCTTTATTAAAAAAAGGACTTCATTCTCATTCTATATAAAGGAGAAATGGAGGACAGTGAACCAGAAATCATTACTCAAGCAGAAGTGGGGGTAAAATTGATAATATCTGTTCTCTTTTTCATTTTTTTGTATTACATCTCGATAAAGATGCATTTTGGGCCTTTAAACGTAAATCACTTGATGACTTGCTAGCCATTTCTATCTTCTATTCGGTGAGACAAAATCCTCTATGTTTATTTGTGGAAATGAACTTCTTTGGCTCTTCAAGCTTCCTCTTTGAAACTTGTTTATAACCACATACGTTGGTTCCCTTCTACTAAGTTTTTCATAAAATACCCTTCCCGAGTCTTCAACTATGAAATCAGGTTTACCTTCAATAATTCTAATGCTCATAGCATTATGTGGTTGTCTTACACATAAAAATGGCTCTCTGCATGTCTGGTGCTGCAAGTCCTTCTATGGCCATCCTTTGCTACCGCTATATGCCTGAATCTTGCTATGTTTTTGGATGGTCTTTATCACTAGTATAGGAAATAAATCCCTCCTTTCAACTGATGCACATTTTTTTAATGCAGAAACTGTCAAACATTACAGTTTGTGGAAACAAGGTTTTGTAGAAAATACAAAATGGCATTCACCGGGTCGTGAACATCAGTTTTCTTATCGAAGAAAGGGAGACGAGTCAAATACTAGTTCAATTGGACATGGAATTCTTCGAAACTTCCACAGTCCGACGATTTTTCTTAAGATTGCTTGTGATGGGGACTTATTGTTGCCCATTATTGTAGGTATACTTAATACAAACACTGAAATGTGTTCTGGAGTGGATGCATATTACTGTCTACTGATTAATCATTAGTCATTTCCGTATAATTTGAATGTGACAATCTTTTAAATTTGTTTCTGAAGGAGAATTTGCTATCATTCAACTCATCAATGGCTTGACTGCTGATGAGCATGAGGTACCGTTCTAATCTTCTGTTTCTAGTCTTCTGTTATCACCTCAAGCTGTGTGCTGAATGTAGCTTTATTGCAGGAGAACCTAGACCAATTTCATTTTGCTAAAAGTATTGTGGTAAAGTTTGGCTATGAGGTTAGAAATTTTTCTGCTACTGATGACCATATCCAAGTTAAATTCTGCTTGATAATAATTTATAGACTATCTGGGTAGTGAAAAATACTAAAATTCATTACCTTTTCAGTTTATATATCCGTAGGTTGACCACTTGACATGATGGTTAGGTTTTGAGCTCTTGAGCTGAGAGCAAGCAGTAGTTTTATTATTTACTTATGTTGAGTACAGGATAGATAAGTTTTCTCTATACTTAGCATTTTAGTTATTCTTTTTTCCCCTTTTCTATTCCTTCATTATCTATATATCTTGGTAAATTTGAGAGTCTTCCTATAAAGCCACATTTGTGTAAATGCATCCATCTTCAATTATACTTCTGTATACAGTTGGCCTGTGGCAATGAACTTCTCACGTTTACTCTTTGTAGCAAGGTTTGAAGTATTGGCTGATCTTGATACATATCAGCTGTATCATAGCAAATTATAAGCATGTTGACCAATTCAATGGAAACCAACCAATATCACAACACTGGCTAATAACAAGTAACAGGAGGAGATCTGTGTTAGGTGCTATAAGCCACTGTCTCAATTTTGGCTGTTTTCCATCGGATTGGATCAGTATACTTGAAATCTGCTATGATTCTCATGCAAATAAAGAGAACCAAGAGCGTGTGATATCAGGGTTTCAGTTCTAGCTTTTTAATTTATCTTCAAAACCTTTTCCTCCCCTGGAAGCAGCTGTTATGCAAGGCCATTAATCATGAAACAAAAAGGCAATAACCTGAGGGATGGTTCAATGTCAAATGTACAAGACTAGTGATAGATATAATACAACACTCTAATGTTCATTTCTGCTGCTTGAATGAATTTAACATTTGGTCGGGAAGTTTAGCTTAACCTTGCTCTTGCAGCTAGTATTTAGTCTGTTTATATTCATGTTAGCGTGAGAGAAATAAGGATAGAATTGGTACAACCACTGGTTGATATGCATCTGTTTTTTTTCTTCATTGGGAATGTTCTATCAGTGGCCAAAATTTCATTAAACAATAATACAAAACCGGACATCAGTTACAATAGTCAATTAAAATCTTTGCCAAATAAATGGAAGACTCAGATAAAGGTCACATCTTTATGATTCAATTGGATGTTCCGGATATCATTCTTAATCATTTTCTAACTAGTAGAGATCCAGCCATGGGGCATCGACACTGCCACTTGTATAGATTATACGGCACCACACTCTAACGACAGAACAATTATTTAACACTTTAAAGGCTGGCCTGGGACCTGGGGAGATGAAAGCATAATTTATATATGTCTGTATGTATTATATAAACATAAATTATTACGTGCATAATAGGACAGCATGATGGTTTTATCAATGTTGAAAATAACGCGTTATGAAACCCGTTATATACGTAACCTAACGAAGTCCCAGCGCTACGTAACAACTAGAAATAACTCAATGCACTGTAACAGTACGTTTTTTTATGTTATTTTACGTTATATTACGTAACGATACGTTAAATTACGCTATGTTACGTTATTTACAATTATTTTTTTAGTAATTTCTATATTGTTGTTGATTATTACTTTGATTATTAGTGAATTGCTGTAATTTTATTACTTAATTAGTTGTTGGCTTGTTTGATTGCTTTTGGAATTGCTAATTTGTTAATTTGCGATTATTTTCTTCGCTTGTAATTGATCTCCGATTGCTGAAATATTTTACTTGTTGATTGTATTGAATTTTTAATTGAACTGAAACCAACAATTACAAATAAAATAAATTAAATATTATAAAATATAAATTACAACAATAATAATAACTAGAATTGAAATGAAAATTAGAATATTATTTTCTTGTTTAAATGATTACTGGAATTACGGCTGCAGAGTTAATATAATTTATGAAGATAAATGTGAAATCTATTGTAAAATTTAATATAAAATTAGAATAGATTATGATTATAAAATGGTTTTATATTTTTTTAGATATTTTAAATTTATATTTTAATTTATAGAAATTATTTTATATAATTTATATTTATTTTTATTAAATAAGTAGAAAATTGCATAACCTACGTTATGCGTTACGTTATATGCGACATAACCTAACAGAGGCAAAACGTTACGTTACCGTTATCGTTATTTTAAACATTGGGTTTTATTATAAAACTTTTTTTTAACCTATCATACATTTCCTCATTACAAGGAATAGGTTTGGCCCTTAATCTTTCTACCGCTTTATGTATCACACTTCTCATATAAAAAATTATCTTTAATTTATAGATTTATCCAAGTCATTGTATCGATGCCATATTTCTTCTAAATGTAGCCTTCGATGTATAAATAAAAGTAAAGTAACGTGTGATGAGTACAATAAGAATGCATCAAAGACATGGCTAGTTAAGGTCCAAGAATTGAAATTGAAATATGTTTATGAATTATCAATTTGAAGACTAGTCGATGAAGTTTCCATGTATAATCTAGGGATGCGAAGGAATGTTGAGCTTTGGCATGTGCTCGAATTCACGAAAGTGCAATCTCTGGCATGTATGATCTTAGAGAATTATTATAATTTTTACTACTTTCTATTAATCTGTTCTATGGTGTGTGATCCTTTTGATGCTAAATGTTCTGTAATCTACTCATTACCTTTTTCTTGCAATATGGAACTTTTGGTAGAGTCGAAACTTTTTAGTTTGATAAGCAATAATAGCATCCTGAGGTTTTCTTTGTTTCTTGAATGCTATATTTTATGGTTTGTTACTTTGTCGAATAAAGTTTGCTCCCTTATATGTGGTACCCTCTTCCTACTTTCAGGTACAAATGGTGCAGATTACAGAGCAAGTAGTTAATACATACCATGCTCATATATATCTTGGAAAGGTCACTCACTTAAATTTGGAACATGTTTTAGGGAAACTAAATTCTAAATCTTAATTAATTGAGTTATTTTTTCATTTTAAGATATTTGACTACATGCAGCCTATGGATGATGTCAATATAAGCATAGATGCACATCCCTCAGATGCTATAAATGTGGCAGAAATATTCAAGGTACAATGTCCCAAGAAGCATGTACTCTCAAAACTTATTTATATGCACTATCAGTTTATACTTCTTGCAATATAGCATCATGTTTTCTCTTCATGTGCGGACATTTTATCTACATTTATCGTTTACATGTATTGTTAACCAAGATGTTAAGATATTAATCTAAAAAGACAACTATTGCATTCTTGCTTGATTTTCATGCACATAATTTATGATTCATGACCTTCAAATGTAACAAAGAACATTCTGCACCCTAGTTCACCTCCCTCTGGTAGATGGGCGTCTCCATCACTACTTGACTATACTTTCTGTACTTTTTGAGTGAGTCCCCAAATGGCTCTTACTTTATGTAACCTAGACTCTTATTGATTGTTTTTTTAATTTTAAATTCTAAGTGCATTCTATGGAAATAACTAATGAAAAACATCTGTGGTCATACCAAATTTAAAATAACAAAATCGAAACATGTAAAAGTTTTAATTCCATTGATAAAAGGACCAGATCAGGAGATATGTTATGTTGCAAGATTCTACAGAGTTTCTTTTAATTTGTACTTTTCTTTTATGTCAAAGGATAGTCATGAATTTAGACTTAAGATGCATGGTTTGGAAGTCAACTGTACTTGATTACAAAACTGAAGAACTATTATTTTAAATTCTTGCTGCTGTATTGAGTTGGGATGAGATAGCTCTGGGTCTGTCTCCCTCCAAATAGCTTTAAACTATGAAAATAACATGATTATCCAGTCATATGATAACAACATATCAATTCTTAGAACTCTACCGGCTCTGATAAGATAAATGCTGATAGATTCTTTTTTTGAGTAAACCTAATTTTATCATTTAACTTTCTTTCGTTCTTTTATCTTTATTTGTTTGCTTAGACTATATAACCTCGAACTTTTAATATATATCTTTAATTTTTTTGTACTCATAGCTTAACTCTATAGCCCATATTATATAACAATATTGAAATCTTGATTGTACCAGTTTTATGGAGTCAACTACACTATTATAAGCTTTCTCGTGCGCCATTCATTCATATTGTGCACATACATCCTTGCACACACATAGATGCAAACCATACACACACTCTTAGGTACATATTTCTAAAACTGCATTAATGTATTTGTGTGTATGTGTGTTTTTTTTTTGTGAGCATGGACATATACAGTTGCTTTGTCAATACACTGCAAAAGTTTTATGTCTTTGTGAGGGATGGAAAGAGGATGGGAAATTGGGAATGCACGTGAAACATGGTGATAGATTTCTCAGCATGATTATATTAGTACTTAATATAGTGTTACTCTTTTCATGATTTTTTTGCTCAAGGTTTAGATAAAAATCATGGTCTCATGTACAAGGTGGAACATTATTAATTGTTTTTTTGCAATTTCCACAGCTTTCTCCATAATTTGATGAAAAGTGGAATCATTATATTGCGAAATAGCTATTTATCTACACGCTTTTTTTGTAGTGCCTCAAAATTTTATCCCGAGAGATTTTGGTAGTATATCATATATCTAGGTAAGGCGCTATTGGCAACATGTAAACTTGAGTACACAAGCCCGAACAAACTATACCCAATTAGGTATAAAAGCTAATCTAGTATTATTCATGGCAATTACTTGGGGATGTAGTGGAGGTTACGAGGAAGGGTGATAAGATTTTATTAGTTAAAATTTATTTTAAATAGGGAGATTTTTAATATTAGTGCTAATGCAGCATAAGTAAGACTTGATGAATCTAATAACATTAATTTTGGAAGGAACTAGATGAGATGGTACAAGAAATACCCATTTGAGAAAACCTTTTTGTTGGTGATGACCTCAATAGATATGTAAGAACTAGTCGTAATGGATTTGATACTATACATTGAGGTCTTGGTTTTGAAGAAAGAAATGAAACAGGTAATTCAATTCTAGATTTTACTTTGATCTATAATTTGATTTTAGCAAATACTTAGTTTAAAAATAAAGTTTCTCACTTGATTACTTTTAGAAGTGGATTGAGTACGAGCCAAATGGATTTTTTTAAAATAGGAGGATAGATAGAGATAGTTGTATCAATTGTAAGATAATGCCAGGTGAAAGTATAGTAATCTAACATAGACTTTTAATTTTAGATATTAGGATTAAAAGGAGACTTAGAAAGATTAAATATAAGTTAGATTCTTGATTAAGTGGTAGCGGTTAGTAGGTAACCAAAAAGTTTTTGTAGATAGAGTGGTAGAAGAAGCAGATTGGAAGCTCGTAATGATTCAATATAATATGGAACAAAATGGTTAGCTGCATTAAGAGGATAGTTAAAGATATATTTGGTGAGCTGTAAAGTGGTGCTCCACCAAATAAGGACACATTACGATGGTAAGAAGAGGTAAAAAAATACTATTAAGATCAAGAGGGATTTTTATAAAGATTTAAAAAAGAATATTGATGAAGCGAGTCTTGTGCGGTATAAGCTAGCTAAAAAAAGAGGTTAAGAAAACTGTTCGGGATGCAAGAGCTAAATTATATAAAAGTTGGACAATAAAGAGGATATATATATATATAATTGTTTGAATAAGAAAAGAAAGTCTAGAGACTTATCTACTATAATGTATTAAAGATAGGATCAGAGGGTACTAGTTTGAGATGAAAAGATTAAAAAAAGATGGAGGGATTATTTTGATAGATTGTAAATAGTAATTTTACTTAAAATTTAGGGGATTTTATCATTCAATGTGAGGATATGAATCGTAGTTTTATGCATATAATTAAAGAATCTGAAGTAGAAGATTTTGAAAAGAATAAAATAAAGAAACGTTGTTGGTATAAATGAGATTCCTATTGAGGTATAGAGGTATTTAGGAGAGATGGGTGTAAGGTACTTGACACATCTCTTTAATAAGATTTGACAAATTAAGAAGATACCAAATGAATGGATGAAGAGTATTTTAATACCTCTATATAATAAGGGTTATATTCAGAATTGTTCTAAATACCATGGAATAAAACTCATGTCACACTATGAACATTTGGGAAAAGGTAATTAAATATAGATTAAGACATGCTATTAAAAATATCATAAAACCAGTTTGGGTTCATGTCATGGCGATCGACGACAGAAGCTATTCATTTGCTTCGTAAATTTATAGAGCGATTTCGAAAGAGAGGTAGAGATTTGCTTATAGTATTTATTGATTTAGAAGAAACTATAGTAAGGATTCAAAAGAGATGTTTTGGTGGACATTGGTGATGAAGAGAGTTTCCATCAAATATATTAATATAATTAAGGACATATATGATGGAGTAGTGACAAATGTTAGAAATTGTAGTGGCCTAACAAGTGATTTTTCAATCACAATTGGATTGCATCAAGAATTTGCGATGGGTCAATTCTTATTTGTCATAGTGATGGATGAACTTACTACAGCTATTTAGGATGAGATACCTTTATATATGCTATTTTTTATGATATTATCTTAGTCAATAAGACGAGATTAAGGGTAAATGCAATGTTGGAGTTATAGAGGTAAATATCGAAACCTAGAGGTTTTAATTAAGTAGGTCTATAACAAAATATGTGGATTGCAAATTTAGTAAACAAATATCCCGAGACATAGTGCTATAATATTGGATGAGAAAGCGATACAAATGAGTAATCAGTTCAGGTGTTTAGTTCGATTATTCAAAACGATAAAGAAATTGATAGTGATGTCAACTATAGGAACCAAATTGGTTGGTTGAAATGGAGGAGTGTAACGGGAGTTTTATGCGACCATAATATTCCGTTAGTGCCGAAGAATTTTTTCTAATAAAACTGCTATTAGGCCAATTTTGTTATATGACACAGAATGCTAGGCTATAAAGTGACGCTATTAACATAATATAAGTGTAGGAGAGATGCACATGCTTGTTGGATATATGGTAACACTATTAGAGATAAAGAAGAAATGAGAATATTCCTGTTAAAGTAGGTGTAGCCCCCATCAAAGAGAAGATGTGAGAAAATCACCTATGGTTTGGTCATGTGCGACATAGACCTATAAATGTACCAGTTTAATAAAGAAAGTTTATCAATGTAGGACAAGTTAAAAGAGTGAAGAGAAGACCGAAGAAAATATGAATGGATGTGATACGAAAAGATATGGATGTTAGATGTTTAAATAAAGATATATTGCACGATAAGAATGAGTGTAGAAGGATCATCCATGTGATTGATCCGGTGTGATTCTTTTGGTTCGTGTAGCCTGTCCAAGTACTTGGGGTAAAAGGCTTAGTTGTTTGCAACAAAATAACATTATCCATAAACAATATTGAAAAGGAAACATTAAGGCAAAGGTATAAGTATACAAGCGTGCGTTGCTTAAAAGAGTTTAAGACAATACTAAAATAAGGGTAACACATGAGTAGTAAAGAATATATAGGTTGTGTCTAAATAGATGGACAAATTAAAGAAAGTGAACTTATACATCATATATAAACCAAAAAAAATATATTCAACAAAAGGAAAGGATCCTACAAAGGTGCTAGTGGAACTCTGCCTACTCTTAGAAATATGGATCCTCGAGTGGTGCTCCTTGAAATATGGATTCTCGAGTGGTGGTCCTTCTCGAGGTCTAGGTGGAATTTAAGCGTATGAGGAACACTTGGGGGTCAAACTAGGCTAGAAACTTAATCAGAGCACGTATATGTAAAGAAATGCATGTAATGGTGTGTGATAACATAGTTGTGGTTCAAGTAGCATGATAACATGTATATAATGCAGGATAGGCATGGCATGTATGTAAAAGAAAAAAAAATAATGTAATTATAATTTCTCGCTTTAGGTTGGAAATGAATGTAGGGAGAGTTCATGTATTCTAAGAAAATCCCATACATAATAGGGATCATGACCACAAGTCCCGACAATGAACTTAACATACTGTTAGGTACTCAAGTCAATGGAAACACGAGGCCAACGTAACAAATCAACGACATAAGCCGAAGTAACGAGTCAATGACATGACCCGGAATAGTAGGATGAAATGAGTTAGTACACTATTAACTTGTTTTGGTTGATCAACCTAAATAATCCGAGAACTCTCACAATATATGTGCAATTCCACTATTCATTCCCCCCATATCCCACAGTTTGATATATAAATAAACATGCATATATCATATATCACTGGTGTCAAGATATGAAGGATAAACAGGAAACATGTGAAGGTGGTAATACATGTATGAAACGATATGAATGCACAATAACAGGCATGTACAAGAGTTCCTAAGCATGAAAATACACATATTAATGATTTTATAGCGATTGCATCTCTTACTGATTTTCTCAAGACAAATCCATGCATAAAATACATAAAATGATGGCAAGGCAAAGGCTTGGCATGTGGAAGGCATGACAAGGGAAGGGTAAGGTGTGGCACAACTGTGGCTGGGCATGTCCGACAATGGTGCAGGCCTGGTTGCATACGACCAGCAGTGGCTATGTGCACAAGGAGTGCAGGAACAGCTACTTAAAGCCATATCTAACATGGATAACAACTAATTCAGGAAAATGTTTCAAGAGAAAAGTTGTAGAGTGTGAAGTCAATTTTTAAATGAATCTAGAATCGGCTCAATCCGAGTTTTAATGGGAAAGATATTACTGTTTTACTGATGGTTGCTGAATGAGACAGATTCACCGTTGAGAATAAGGTGCAAGAACAACAATTTTAAGATCTAGTTCGATGCGGATACAACATGAATAAGAAAATTCCACCTAGGAGGAGGAAATTATAGGGCTTGGAACCAACTTTCCAAATAATTAAGAAATGCCTCCACCTAAGTTTGGACAAGAGAGATATGGATGCTTTTCTGAGAGCTTCTAAATCGGATATCTGGACTAATATGTGTACGAATTGGTGATACACAAATCCAGACCTTTTGTAGTTAATTCCATGCATTCATAAACTTATACTTGATATTTAAACATGTTTGATTCAAGGTTTATGTTGGAAACATGCAAGAATTCATATACATGCTGATTCATGCATAAAAAAAAAGATGTGCATGAGAGATGGCAGACCATGCATGATTTGAATCATATGGCATAGTAAATCCTATCAATCAACAAAGTTGACATTTTCTTTTCCAAGTTAGGGAGTTGCCATGGATCTTTCTATAGCTTAGTTACAAGAAAAATCACATTTATTAGAAAGAGCGTTAAGCTTTCTTGCCATAATTGCAAAGAGAATGAAGAAATGAAATCAGAAATGATGCTAGAACCCAACAAGTGCTCCAAACACCCAAAGGAATGGTCCAACCTTGCCTCCTATACTAGTTGCCCAAGCTAGGGTGGAATTGGAGTCTTGGATTGAAGATGGAGGGAAGATAGAAGTGTATATGGATGGATATATGAAGTTTGATATTTTTGGAAATTCATTGGGCTTGATTTGATTTTTGGAATCTTGAAAATGGAATAGGTTTGAAAAGAGAGGAGGCTAAGCCTCTTGCTACAATCATATGAGAGAGAAAGAGAGAGAAAATGAGTGAAAAGCATGCTTGGAAGAAGAAAGAATAAAGTAGAATGTACATGCTTGTTTGAAAAACAATATCAAAGGTTTCATGCATATTTACCAATATATTGGGTCCACATGAATTGCCAATGTCAAAAATAGGCTGTTAGGGATAAAATCTAAAGTGTAGGAAAGAGATTTGAGTAGGATTTGGGTTATATTAATATTATAATGCGGTACTAGTCAGAAAATCGATCAATCTGGAAAAATTCTAGAAAATACAAAAAACCCATAAAATAAGGGCAGTGATTCCTTTCTTGCAGAATTATTCGTTGAAGTCTGGAATAAAAAATAAAAATTAATTTACTTAGCATCTGGTCAACTATTGATATCCGGACTCCTGGGCTGATATGGACGATACAAAATAAATCAATACAAGGATATGGTGATTAGGGTCATTGCAACTATAATATGTCGTATTGCATTTTGAGAAAGTAAATTTCTAGGAATGTGACTTGATTATGCTGAAAGATTTTTTGAGCATAATATCAACACCTCAAATGTAATAGCCACCATAAGTTTCTTTAATCCTCTGCGCAACTGTTGTAGTCAAAGTTGAAACTTGAGTGTTAGATTCTTAAAAACTTGTATCTTGGGAATTTGCAAAGTCTTCTATAAATCATTATTTGGATATTAATGCCTCAGAATAACATTCCAATTGTTATAAGTCCCTTCATCCATGTCTAAAGTAGATACCATTATGATATGATGTGTACTTGTGTAGACCACTAATAAGAATTTGAATTCAAAATCTAACCTAAATCATGTCACGCCCTGCTCCCGATATACGGTATACGAGCATGTGTAATAGGTACCGAAAACATATTTAGTTTGAATATGCTAAAGCCTTAATAAATTTGCCACAATAATACTCAGTAATTACGATAGAAAAATTCAACAAAAGTTTGACTTTTCACTTATTGGAACGAATTTTAGATACAGTTGAAATAAAATACAATAAACTAAACAAAAGAAAGCAGAGAATCTCTAATTCGTTATTGAGTTTCAACCTGATGTTCAAAGTATACCAACTCCTGTATTAGTTTTGGTGTGTCCATCGGTAAGTCTGGATATACACACCCAGGTCATCAGATTGCGACTAAAACAAAATATACAGAAAGAATGTGAAATATAATAGTTATGTCCAAACATAATAATAATATAAGTTTTAGAAAATATGTAATGAGATGTCTGTAATAATGATGTCAATTGATTTAGGTGATTTTAATGTCATTTTAGTAAAGTCAACTTTATAACATGAGTATTTTTGTTTAGGATGTCATGTAATTAGAAAAACTAAGTGATGAGATACTACTGTTTCGATTGTCTCCTGTATAGACCTAGAAAATGGTCACATGGATTGTCCGGTGCTGAGTCAGACCTACTGTCAGGCAAACATGAATAATAGTAAGGTATGATCCAACAAATCATCACACACCCATGGTATACGAATTATTTAGTTGTACAACTTAACATGGTACTACCGAAACATAGTATATTTTCATAATTCAGTTTTCTTCCAATCCAATATCATTCAATATAGTTCATGTAGGTCTAAATTCGGGTTCTAATAACTTATATATGGATCATATCAGGTACAATATTTCAATTGGATTTTATTAATTTGTTAACAGGATTTATAGAGTTCGTTCAGTTTATATTTCATTCAATAAATCACAATTGGCCAAATCAAATTTTTACTGATTTGAGATATCATACAGATATCGGTCAGGTCAGTGCATGGATGCTGGGAGGTTTGCGTCGTACGTTACTTAATTAGATAACCAATATATAAGACAACTTTTCTAGACACCGATACAAAATGATATCACAAACAGTATTTTTCTATGATTATAACTTTTGTGTAATTTATCAAATATTGTATATATTATTTTTTCTAAAATGTAGCTATACCATGATATTTAACGATTTTAATAATAAGTACGTAATAAAAATAATAGTTTTTGATTATAAGAATAACAAATCAATTTCACAAAATATAGTTGAAACAACTATTGTATAAAATAGTATGACTAGTGAGTCCAAAAATGAACTCACCTGGATTTTGTTTCCCAATATCGACTAACGGAGCAATCTCTCGTCGGATTTGTAGTCAGAATAAAAGCTTCATCTTGCTTACTACCAGTCTGCTTGTTTTTAGGACTTCTCACTAGATGCTCGTTCGACCTGCAACGCAGACATAGGTGATATGTAATTCTACATTTCTTTCGTATGTGTCCTACCTTCTAGTAATAATTGCAAACAAGCTTTTCACATTTCTCATTGAGTTTTTTAACAAAAGGTGCAAACCCCAAATATAGAAAGAGGAAAAATGTGCTCTTCATCAGAGAAGTAGTGGCGGCTCTGGCGGTGGCTCCTATGGTGCTTCCGGCGGCTCCGTGGGTGGCTCTGGCGAGATGAGAGGAAGAAAAAATTTAGAGGGAAAATTTTAGAGGAAGATTTGTATCTTGAAGTGGGTTAGAGATGAGGGTTTATATAGCTTTCAAATGGGAGGTTTTAGAATATGAAACGTTTTAGTTTAATTAGAAAGTTTAATTTTGAGAATTAAATATGGAATTTCATTGTTGAAATAATAGAGAAGATGAAGAGTTTGGAGGTTAAAAGATGAAAACTTTAGGAGTTATAGATGATAAAGATTTGAAGGTTATAAAAAATGAAAGGTCATATTTATTATTTATTTATTTATTTAAGTTTAAAGAAAATTAAGAGTTATTACATCGTACTTCAAAACTTATCGGTTTACCTTTCCTACCTATAGTTGAACATTCAATTTTGGTTAGGTATGGAAGCCATTATCAGCCTCCGATTGATCTGCCAAGCTTTCGTTGCATTCTGGAAGAAGAATTCTTGCATTCTATTATCACGGTTTTGACTTTTGAATGGTCAAATTTCTTTACCCAAAATTACTCTGTCGACTTATCGACGAAGAATAGAAACCTGAAATTGTCCCTATCTCTTTATCGCTCTTTCTTTTCTCATGTCATTCTCTCCCTTCTCTCCCTCTACCATGCCGCTCTCACCTATCACACTCTCTTCTTCCAAATCCCACTCTCCAACTACAAAGACAGGAACCTTCCTTTCCACTTTATTCTCAAGGCCTCCCCAAAAATGAGTTTCATACTTTAAACTATAGACGTTCCACAAAAGTGAAGTTCGTATGGATCATATGATTGTTTAACTAGATTGGCAATCCTGACATGGTGCTTGATCTTTATATTGAGATCCATATTGCAAAGATATGATGGCAACACAATACAAGGACATTGATCCTCCAATCATAGTTGTCAATATCCTACGATATGCGATACATATTTTACGATACGATATGCAAGAAAATCGATACGTATTTTATTTGCAATATTATTGAGTTAAGTATCTTATAATATGGAAGTGTATCCTATGATATGCAATACGTATTTTACGATACGCAATATGTTATGATACGTTGACTTAGCTTATAAATAGATTTCAAACTCATTCCAATGAACTTTTTGAGTAAGTACGGAATACAAATTTCAAGTATGGATTAGACATTTAACAATAGAGAATATCAAATTTTAAAATACTTATTTTAGTTGATAAAAATATTTAAACAAATCATCAACATAGGTGTTCTATTAATTCGTAGTCAATATAAATTATTTAATTACTGATTCTCAATTTAAGTATTTAATGAGCTTATTTATTAAACATAATGAGCTTATTTATTAAATAATAAAATCTCAATAAAAGGAGGAATTTGCATAGATTTGAGAAGGTGAAGATGAAGAAATTAAAATAAAAGTTTTTAAGAATGATCATCTATAACGGATGAATAATTGATATTATATTATTTGTTTTAAATCTTTTTAGAGGTATAACGAACTTTTGCTCAATATTGTAGTTCTTGTGAATATAATATAACAATCGAAACTAAGGCAATAAAAAGGGACATATAATCTAATTTGACTATGGATAAATTCGATTATGAATGTATTGATAAAAAATAAGAAGTTTACATACTGAAAGATATTAATTGAATAGATCTTAATGCATATTTTAAGTTGAAGGAGAAACAATGAAGATACATAAAAGAAAAGGAAGAGAAGCTGTAATGGTAAAACTTTTAGTTTTTAATAGATTATTTTATAATTACTGGTAGGATACATTCCTACCAGTAATTATTGAAGATAATTACTGGTAGATTATTGAAGATACATTCTTGATATTTAGTTTTTAATAGATTATTTTATAATTACTGGTAGGACCTTTTAATTTAAATGTAATTGTAAACAATAAATGAGGGAAAAAAGAAAAATTATAATATATTAAAGCAGTTTGTGTGGAGTAAAAGAGATGAAGATAAAGAAATGAATGTAATTTTCATTTTTTAGTGAACTTAGCAATATATTTGTTAATATACTATAATTTTGATTAATGACCTCATGGTCATCTGGATGTTACTTGCCTATATATATATATATATATATATATATATATATATATATATATATATATATATATATAGCTATTGACCTATATTTAACATATTACCGGATTTAGAATTTGTCTTTATTTATTTGTTTACCTATATTATACATATAGTTGCTTATTACTTATCTATTATATATTGATCAATGTATCTTACGATATGATATGATATGCTATACGATAGATAGGGATAACGATACATTATATGTATTCCGGTTTGACAACTTTGCCTTCGATACTAAACTTCCGAACACTCATACAACGACAGCAACAATTGAAACATATTATTTGCTTTCTAAACATTTTTGAGGACGGCTATGTTAACTTTTCTTCAGCTTTTGAGAAGGATCATCTTCTCAATTAAATTAAGTACTACCGACCCATATTTCTTTAGTCCTACTCCAGTAACAAAGATCCTATCATTCAAACCAACCGTCAACTAGCAGTATTCACCATGTCCTTCACTTCGCTTATAGGGTAATTTGGCTTTGGAGAAGAAAAACAAAGGTTATAGATGTAAGGTTCTAAATATTCGATATAAGGTTCATATCGGATGGGAAATTTTCATATTAGATAGTGGAATATGGGGCATATGAGCCAATATTGGGCTTTCCTATCATAGCAGGAGATCCTCTCAAATGATATACTGTTGAGGATATCACAGTAGAAAAATAATGAGCAAGTAATCATACAAATATAGAGATTTATGTGGTTCATTCTAAATTGGACTACGTCCACAACTGCTGGAGGATATTTCACAATTTTAGAATAGGGTTACAAGTATAGGATGAGAATATATATATATACACACACACACATATGGTTAGACCGCAACCCACTAACATGTGAAAATATCTGAGGACCTTCCAAATTTTTTTTAGGGGCTACACGCTTGAGCCCTCCTTTAGGCAGGGGTGCTCTCCTCTACCATCTCTCACCAAGTTACCGCGAAGTTGGATTTGTGGAGCTGAGGATTGATGTATAGTACTTTCAGACTCTATAAAACTCACCGAATCTCCAAATTGGAGGCTGAACACATCCACATCCTCCTACTCCTTATCAACGTGATGAAACATGCCCTTGGTGGCACCCTAAAGTCTTAAACTTTTAGGCTAACTGAAGCTATGTATAGCTTCAATTTGTTAATAGTAAATGTCTTGGTTAACATATTAGTTGGAGTTTCTTTTCCTGGGATCTTCTTAAGCAATAACTATTCATCTTTTAGAAAATCATAGATAAAAGGTACTTCTTTCTTATATGCTTTGTTCTTGAATTAAATATTGGATATTTCACAAGATGAATAATATTTTGACTATCATTGTATAAAGTACTAATTCTTGCTCAATCATAAAGTCTTGCAATCAAATCATCTCCTTACTAGTCTCTATCATGCTATGTAAGCCTCTATAGTAGAGAGAGCAACAGTCTGTTGCAACTGAGACCCAACTAATAGTAGTACTACCCAATTTGTAGACATAACCTGTAGTACTCTTACTATAATTACTATTCCAGATAAATCAAAATCGATATAACCTTGCAGAAACAAATTTCATAATCAGAAACACAAGCTCATACCTACAATACCCCATAAATATCAAAGGATCCATTTGACGGCCTCCTAATGCTTCTTTCTTGTATTACTATGTGCCTGCTCTCAATTCTCACTGCATATACTATATCTGGTCTGGTGCACACCATAACATACGTAAGACTACCAGTATCATAGGCATATGGCATCCTATCCATGTGAGCATGCTCTACCTCAATTGTGGATGACTGTTATTTTGATAGCCGGAAGTGACTACTAAATAAGTGCTAACTTAGCATCCTTTATACTGAATATTTCTAAAATCTTTCTTACATATTCAGCCTATGACTATGTTAATTTACTACCCACTCTGTCCATGATAATTCACATTTCAAAAATCTGGTTTGCAGCTCCCATGTCTTTCATTACAAACTTACGAGATAACTGCGTTTTCAACTTATTCACCTCTTGAACACAAGAACCTACATCAATATATCACCATCATAAAATAGTAGAAAAATAAAGCTATTGTCATACCTTTTGATATAACAATAATGGTCTACATGACATCTCGAGAACTCTATCTCTTGTATGAACTTGTCAAATTTTTTGTACCATTGTTTCGGGGCCTGTTTCGATTCATACAAGCTCCTTTGCATCTTGCACATAAGCTTACTGTTGTTACGAGATACAAAACCTTGAGGTTGCTTCTGTAAATATCTTCTTTAAGATCACCATGAAGGAAAGTTATCTTCATATCCATTTGCTCCAATAGCAAATTCTTAGTAGCAATCGTACATACAACAAACATGATGGTAGTTAGTTTTGTAACTAGAGAAAAAATATCATTATAATTAATGTCTTCTTTCTATTGTAAGCTCTTCACAACTAATCTGGCCTTGTAACACTTATTACCATCAGTCTCTTGCTTCACCCTCCATTTGTTATGCAGTACCTTCCTGTCCTTAGGTAGTTCGGTCAATTCCTATGTATTTTTTGCTATTAAGGAATCCCACTTGCTTGTTGATCACTCTATAACGTCTCATCATTATATTCTCGTTCACCATTTATCAAAAGGTATGTGAATATCTATTTGAGGCCTTGTGCTGCCTGGTTGACCTACTCAATGCAGTACCTCGTTGACCTCTACATTACAGTACCTTGTTGACCTCAATATTGTTTCCACTCAAGATGAGAGTGTTGCATATTTCTTCCATGACATTCACCAACTACTTGTCTTTATCTTTCTCCAGCTTCTTGGGTGCTCGACAATTAGCTTTAAGATGTTTTGTACGGCCATAGTTCCAGTATGCCTTGCTCTTATTTTTAGACTTTGATATACCATGATTTGTTGACTGCTTCAATGTGGACCTATCCCTGTTCCTGGTGTTCAAACTGATCATAATGTCTAACCCAATTCACTCTTAAAAATTTCTTCGCTCAAAATTAGATCTCTCTTATCATTGAACTTCAGCATCTTCCCTGCAGAACCACCACTCGCTATTGTGGCATTACCATACCAACTCTTTGGCAAAAAAGTTAAAGAATTAAGGTGCTTACTGCATCATTGAAATAATATAAACAGAAGCCAACTGAATTGTAACAGTGTTAAACTCATTAAGGTGTTTGTCACAGAGGCAATTTTTGTCATTCTTAAATTAAATAAATAGCGTATAAGATGTATCTTATTCAAAGTAAATAGTTTTTTTTATACATGTTGGTCAATGTCTCCATCAAGGAGGTTATAGTCGTCTCTTTCACAATGTTGAATACAATGTTGCATGACAACAATAGATGCACTATTCCTATGACTTTTCTGTCCAACATGTTCTAGTTGTTTTAGACATGTTCTTTGACTTCTCTCCCGTTAGGGGTTAGGACAGATCTTTACCATATAAGTAATCTTCAACCTGCATCTTCCAAGCTCGAAGTTTGAGCTATCAAACTTCTTGATCTTTATCCTTTTATTTTCCACGGTCATTGCTCCTGCTCGAACCTATGACGCTTTGATACCAGTTGTCGAGAATATCACAGATTTGAGTAGTAATCGCAGAAAAAAATAAATAATAAGAAATCAGATAAATATAGAGATTTACATGGTTCGTCGCAAATTAGACACGTCTATGGTTGTTAGAGGGTTTTTTAGTATTTGATTATGTATGTATATGTATGTATGTATACACATACATATACATGTATATATATATGTGTATATATAGATATATATATATATATATATATATATATATATATATATATATATATATATGTATATGTATGTGTGTATATACATATATATATACATATATATATATATATATATATATATATATATATATATATATATATATATATGTATGTATGTATGTATGTGTGTGTGTGTGTATATATATATATGTGTATATATATATATATATATATATATATATATATATGTATATATATATGTATATGTATATATATGTATATGTATATATAGATATATGTATATGTATATACACACACACACACACATATATAGGCCACAACCCACTCCAATATGAAAATACCTAAAGTACCCTTCTAAAAAATAAATTCTGAGGGGCTATGCCCCTTTAAGGTTGGGGATTAGTATACAATACTTTTAGGCTCTACAAAATTCATATATCTTCTAATATATCGTTCAAGTGGTCGATATTTAGAACGAGATTTTGCGTTAAAGCTTGAGTACGAGGGTAATTTTACAACCGTGGTAGACTTAGAGCTTTTGTTGGGTAAAAATTGGTGTCATTTTAAGTGGGGCCCCACATGGTGGCAAACTAATGAGCAAATATTGATTTGTAGAGTATGATCTAAATTTAATTTGGGCTAGAGACTTGTATCCATGAAGCTCTTGGATTTGTTTTGTGTAAACATATAATATTGCTTTTTGTGTTTTAGTTTTAAATTTGGGCATTCTACATTACCAAATAGTATGGATTCTTCTAGATGCATACTATGTTTTGTTGTTGCTTCAATAGGTGATTCGGCATAATATTGTATGGCAGTCATTATGGTCTAACTTAAAATTCACTACTTGCAGGCACCAATATATGTAAGCAAAGAAGTTGTTTTAAAAGATGGTATTAGAATTGTTTATGGAAAATGGAGAGGAAGTGGAAAAACTGTTTATGACGTATTGTTGGACAGGTATCCAGTCATTCCTAGTCATGGAATTTAATTCCTATTCAGATTTACCTAGGTTTTGTGTTCTTTTCAAACAAATGTCTACAGATACCATACTCTCTTTCTTATGGCTGTTCCATTTTTCCAATTATACATCAGAGCATTCTGCATTTTGTTTATTTCATGTAACATGGGGCCCTTCTAGATGTTTCTCATAAGAGAGCTGGGGCAAGATGCTAATATAATGTCCCCTATCTGGATATATGCATTGTCCATTTTTTATAATGGTTACTCATGTTCTCTTATTTTATATTTCACCACCAAATTTGAGTTATATTATAAAAGGTTTGTGGATGTAATGTTTCAGGGAGTAAAATTCTGGACTACATAAATTTGATTGGTGAATGTCTTGTTTCCCTGACGAAAGAAATGTCTACATTCCATGGCTTGCTTCCCACTTTGCATAGACTGTATTGGAGTGGTAGCTGGGCTGTTAACTTTTAATTAAAATAGACTTGTAAAAGAGGTGTTGCCATGGAATTGCATTAGGATTTGTGCAGGATACACCTCTAATGGTTTCTTTCAAGTATATTAGAATCACATTCTCTAAAAAAAAAAAAAAAGGTACGTTAGAGTCACCAAAAGGAAAAACCATCATGGTGCTATACATTTATCTAGTTGCACTCTACAGCTGGAAAATTTTTGTTAACCCAATTATGATTGTCAAACACTGGACAAGCTAATTCTTTGTATCCAGTTTTGCATGGACCTGCCATTTTCGTGAACTTTACTGTATCAGTCTCTTGGACATGACACGTGGACATTAACGTCCTCTTACTCAGACTTCTTATGTTATAAAAGAGGTTGAAATATGGTATTATTGTACTAAAAAAGCAAAGGATTAGAAAACATGTCTAAATAGGATCCATGACGGAACAAAAACAAAAATGCTAATAACTATTGTATTTTTCTACTCTTACAATTAGCTCTTATAATTAACCAAGCCTGGATTGGCACAGTTGACACCTGTGTTTCATGTCCATGGAACACTATTTGTATCTGCTTTAGAACATATCTAGTCTATCAGATTTACTGTAATATTCGTTGGCATGGAATTTTCTAAACTAAATTTAGACAAGCTAACATTAAGAAAACTATTTTAAGTAAATACGGCTCGTTCCTGTCCTTGAACCGAAATTCTAAAGAGCTGCATGTCAAAGCGAGCTATCTTATGATGGGACATAGAGTCTTGCCATGTAATATCTCTCTGATTTTACTTTTTCCTCTCCATCTTCATTGAAAGACAACTATCAAAAACCACTAATAATATATGACAAGTTTATATCATAAACTTTATATTGCACCGAGGTAGTGTTTATAGATAGTACATCCCCTATATCTTCCTTATCAAAAATAACAACTCATTGGCTCATATCTTATTGTAATATCTAGTGTTTAAAAAAGCACAAAGTAGTTCAAGGTACCCAAGGTGGCACCTAGGGCCTACACCTACCTAGGCGGTCACTTAAGCCCTCCTCGGCTGCTTAGGTGCCCTCTTAATCAAAGTGCCTTGAAGGCCGCCTAGTGCTAGACCACTTTTTGAACACTGATAATATATAAAGCATTAAACTTTTTTTTATCACTAAATAAAACTACTTAACCTATTAGAAAATTTTTCTCATTTCCGTCTCAACTGATTTAACAACCTTATGTATATTTTAGGAGTCTTTTAAATACATAATTGTAGATAAAACTGGTCTACATTTATTTGAAATCACATTAATTTATTAATTCTTGCATCCTAAAATTTATCATTTTCAATTTGAAGGCAATATAATAAGGTAGTTCTGGTTCAATTCTTAACGATCTAGATTTAGGGACTTAACTTGGATGCTAATCAGGCTAATTTGATATTAGTTTCTCAAATCTTGATATTAGTTGATTAGTACCTCTATTCTATTAAATTTCCCCAAATCAGTCCCTCAAGTTAATTGGCATCCATACTCAATGAAATATTTCATTATATTTAACTTTTTCAAATAATCTTCTAGTTATACCGTTAGTTATTATAATTCCAACTACAGTTCTCCCCTGCCCCTCCTCATAACACCATCTAACCTCTGTTCATAACTCTACCCTCTATCTCTCTTCTTAATTACCATTATCTTTTCTTGTCGTAAGTCCTAACTTCTCAACCCAGTCTCTTTCTTGTCTATTAAACCTCCATTCACTCTCTCTTTTCTAATTTCTCTAACCAGTAGATTTCCTTCACTGTTGATTGTATCAGCAAACCAGAAAAATAGAGGGAGAGAGGATCAAAGAAGAAGAATTGATGAGTTCGGGCTGAACAAGGTCTTTATTTATTAAAGAGGATTTGGGATAAGTTGGGTTAGGGTTAATTTAATTGTATGAGATTAGTTTAGAATTATTACAAAGAGATGGTAGTTATTACATAAGAGAGAGAACTAAGTAGTTAGGAAGAGAGAGATAATGGATGGAGGTATGAGGAGTTAATACTAGGTAGGAAGAGAGTGGAAGGGGTAGTTACTAATTGACCACCCTCAGTTGGGTAAAGTCCAACTTATGTTAGTCAATTTGATAAAAACCCTACAAGAATAACCAATAAAGAATAACTTATTATATTTGATGGATTAATGGGTAGATATTGAGACTTGATGGACTTATGTAAAAATATTAAAGTTTTGAGGGGCTAATCCGAAAAAAACCCTATTTTAAAAAACTGAAGGTAAAATACGAAAGTTGAACCTTGTGCAGTCGTAATGTGAAATTCTAATAGGTATTATATTATATATAGATTTCTTTTAACCCATATATATATATATATATATATATATATATATATATATATATATATATATATATATATATATATATATATATATATATACACACACACACGGAAATTATCTGAATTAATTCGGAACACACTATCAATATGGAATTCCATATAGTAATTATTATTATATCAAGTTTTCTTTTAATTATCTACATATGAAGTTTGTTTGTGTTTTTTTTACTAGATAGAATCAGATTGAGTCTTGCAATGATTTCACACGGAAAAAAACCTATATTTGAAACCCAACCTAGTAGAGTTTGTGTTAGAATTTATAGATGTCAGAAAGTGTTCTTCTAGTGACGCCTTAGCAAAGTTGGCTAAATCACTCAAATTGGGCCATCCATTGGCTGATCCCTATTAATTGTTATTTCCATGCCCTAAAATGATTGTGTAGATCATATGATTTAATGAATTTCACCTCCATCAGATGATTTTAATTTCAAATAATGAGTTAAGCATTATGTGTGCACATGATTGTGCAATTTATTTAAGGGATAAATGTAAATATGTTATGATAAATTAAAATGCTTATCTATATATGAGAGAGACATACCTCAATGCACAGGTTGTTAGAAAATTGAAAATACTAGAAGAAAAAAATGCATTAAGATTAGCTCTTAACAAAACTATAATGGAGAAAGTTTCTCAATGAAAACTGAAAAATTAATTAGTTGTATCAAATATCTGTTATATGGTTTTATGAAGATATTTTTCTGATAGTAACTGTCATAAAAACATTGAGTAAAATTAACGAAAAAGTGTTACGTCATAATAAGTTTTTAACTAATAACAATAACTATACATACATACATACATACATACATTATCAATATCCAAGTATACAAGCAAGGCTGTTTTCAACAACAAAGTGAATATGAAAGTTCAAAAATGATTCTAGTATCCTACTATGATGGTTTTGACCTAGTCAATAATTTTGGAATGCTAACAAATCTGTAGAAAGCAAAAGATGTCCAAGCGGGCATGTGATTGGCACGCGGACAAGTCCAACTAAACCTATCCATTTATAAGGGATCAACATAACATAAATATTAAGTATTTTTTAATTTAAGTTTTTGAATATTAATCCGAATAAAAGGGTGGGTTGACAACCACCCTTATAGATAGTTGAGATATTATATTCTTACGAGACCGTTAATATCATACTAATTGAATAAATATTAATTATAAATATTAATACTGTTCATTTTCACTTGCAAGAGTTGCCGCGTTGCAGAGTTCAAATTAAAAAAAAAAGAAGGTAGTAGTACCTATCATGAGATACACTTGTAAATAGCAAGTTATGCTTTCACATAATAATAACCTAAGCTAGAAGTATAATAAAAGTTTTGCATGGAGCTGTAATTATAATATATCATATCTTATAACTTGTGGGTCCAAGTGTATGAATAGTCAAAGGGAACTCGTTATTGAGATCCACCTAAACTCACCCAAAGTACTCAAGGATATGGGCTCATTCACTTTTTCGTGCAATCAAAGATCCCACACTAGTAATATGGTAACTAGAATGAAACCAAAGCACGTAACTCACAACATTAATAAGAACATTACAATTAAAACTAAAGAAAATTCATACTTCACAAAATTAGTACAACCAAGAAATAAATTCAACTATCACATCCAAAACGAACATACATGTAATGCTTCATTTCCAAGAGGGATATGAAAATGGAGTGTGTTACCGGGGGCACGTGTAAGTTGACGTGCACGAGGCCTATAAGGATGTAAAAACAGAAATGAATGGAATTAAATAATAGTCATCTACCAGGATTTTGGAACTTAGTCTACTGCCATATAAAAGAGAAGATATGCATATTTAAGATAAGAAGCAATAAGTACAATTCTGATACAAAAGTTAGAAACTAAGCCCTCAAAAGAGTGATACATACAAAATCTAAAAATACAAAAGGTGGAGGCCTAGGAATCTATTGCTGCTCGGTCTGCTCCAGAAAGTATGGGTCATGCAATAGCAAATCCTCACTCACATCTTCAATACCTGAGCATGTGGAGGAGCTCAGGGTCAAACCCGACAAGTAAAACAATAAAAAGTAGGGAGCGTGTAATATACACAAATAAGTAAGATATGAGTGTGGATATAAAAATATGCGCATGTGTAAAAAATATTAAACAATCAAGTAACAATATCAAGTAGGGATATACATGCATATCAAGTTTAAGTTAATATCTTATTTTAATTTATATTTTGAACTAAATTGTGAAGAAATAGACTCGTATCGTGAAAGTACATGTACAGACCCGGGACTCGGCCAAGATACTGGCGCTGAACCAGTCGTGCCGCTAAGCACTCAAGCAGATACCAATACTGAGTAATCGGACGTCCCATCAACATGGACTAAACAAGAGATGATGACTTAGTACTATCCGGTTGCCCTGCGGATGGACCCCTATTTCGGTTGCGTAAGCTATCCTAAACCTTTCACGATACAATATTTGTCCATCTTTTAGTTCTCTCATAACTCGAGGTTTCAAGTTATATTATATGGAAATCAATTCGGAATATGATGAACCAATTATGTCAAGATTTCTACATACACATGTCTAGTAATAAGAAAGATGTGGTCCATATCAAAATCAAGTTAACATGCAAGTCAGAATCTATAGTATTATCAAGACATATATATGTACTAATAAAGGAAATCTGGCATATTTTCATATATCTTGTACAAGCAACTAGTATATATATGTCAAGGTAAGCATGATGGAGTATAGAATGTTAGAATGAATATTATGGAAATGATCATATATGTAAACCACACATAAATACAAGTATACATATAAACACGTATGTAAGTGAATATTAGGATGCAAAAATATCTAGGATGATCATGTATGTGAATCCTGCATATACAATTATGCATATAAACACATATTAGGTAAGTGGACACTAAATTGTAAAGATGAGAATTAAATAGGTTTAACACTATTATAACGATTATTTTAACAACATATTGATTTTCTAAATTCTAGCATGATTTCATAGTATGGAACGTAGCAAATTTATTAAATTTTACTAATGTATATATTTTTCAACTAATATGGATTAGTATAAAAAGAATTATGACCTAATATAATATCTCGTATAAAAGAAATATTTTAACAATTTAATGTAGAAACTTATTTGAAACTTCTCTTCTAAACATGATTATGAATATATATATATATATATATATATATATATATATATATATATATATATATATATACCTATGTTCCAATGGCAAGTGGAAAGTGATTTAAAATCATTGTAATATACATGAAGAACTTATATGGAAAATTCAAATATATATCCAAATATGATGAACATTCATAAAGATAGTTTCTTTGTAATTTCAAAATAAAATATATAGTTTAAGCTTGTAACTTATAGTTTAAGCATAGGAGGCCTTAAATAAAATCATAAATTTAATACATAAATATAGAGTAGAGTGTAAGAATCATATTTTTATATTTAAAATAATCATAGAGAATTTTGTATAAAAATATCACATTTCTAAATTTAAACAAAGCAAGATTCTAAATTGGCTATAAAATATTTTAGTTACAAAATAAAATCATAAGAGTGGATGTGATTCTATTTGCCTTGATGTGTTAGGAAATGTAAGTCTATTTTGAGACTAAATAACTTCTTTTTCTTCTTTCCTTTTTCTTCTCTTTTCCTACTCCTTTCCTTCTTTTTTTCTATTCTTCTTCTTGAGAGTTGGAATAAAAAAAAGGAAGAGAGGAATGAAAAATGAAGGAGAGAGTAAATGGAAGGAAAGAAAAAGATATAATAGACAAGGAGAGATACGGGGAAAAGGTAATGGCTTGTCATGTTTGGTCAAAGGATAAGTATGGTAAAGTTAATGTATGCGTGAATAAAAACAAAATAGACATAGGACAAATGATTAGTAATAATAGGTTATTAGAGTTGTTTAAGGTTATAATTTTAAATTAAACTAACCCAAATAAAGTCAAACTTCATCTTTACAAGTCAAAAGAAGAGAGACCAGTCAAAATATGTGTAATGCCCACCGGTGATTAAAATAATATTATTTTAATTGATTAACCAGAAAATTTTAAAAACAAATCACCAAAAATATAGAAAAATGAGACGAATATAACGAATTCACTCTTGGATAAATTTGACATCAGGAACATAAATTATAAATTATGATAGAAATTAGGTTGTTACATCCTACCCTCCTTACTAAAAAATTTCGTTCTCAAAATTTAATTTTTTGAACTGATTGGAGTAATAAGATATCAATCAATTGATAAAAATGTGATTATTGAGAAAATAGTTTCAATCAGAATATAGCTGAAAACTAACTTGTCATACTATTTAAACTAGTGGGATAAATAATCAAAGATATATGATGGAAAAAATATCATAAGTCTCACTTATTAAGGTCTTTGTGAATAGCTGTAATTATTGCTACGCCAATAGGTAAGACTCATAATAGCGAAAACATCTGATTTTGGTCGAAAATCAACTATGGAGTATCTCATAAATCTACTTTCTATAGTTCTAATGAATGACTGTAATTATTGTTAACTGAGAATAAAACTCTATAATTACTACATCAACTCAATAGGACTCGAATAGCATAAGTACAAGACTAGGTATATAGAAAATCAAAAGATAGATATAGTATGGATAAAAGAATAAGGTAAGATAGAAAATCAATTAATAATAAGACCAAGATAAGATTTTAGATCAAAAAAAAATGTGGACATGTTTATATATGATAGTAGTCCTAAAGATATTCTAAATTAACCTAGAGCTCTGATACCACCTTGGAACGCTCCATTTTCCGAGAGATACGGAAACGGAGTGCGTTGCCGGCGGACACGTGTAAGTCGACGTGCGCGAGATTTATAAGTATGTAAAAGCAGAAATGAATGGAGCTAAATACTAGTTATTTACTAGGATCTTGGAAGTTAGTCTACTGCCATGTAAAAGAGAAGATATACATGTGTAACAACCTAATTTCATCATAAGTTACATTCTTGATATCAGATTAATCCCAAAATAAATGTGTTGTGTTTGACTTATTTTTCTATATTTTTGTGATTTTCTTGAAATTTTTAAGATAGTCACTTAAAATAATATTATTTTAATCACCGGTGAGTCCTACACATATTTTTACTAGTCTTTCTTTTTTGACTTGTAAAGATGAAGTTTGACTTTTTTTGGGTTAGTTTAATTTGAAATTATAATTTTAAACAACTCTAATAACCTATTATTAGTATTCATTTGTCCTATACCTATTTTGTTTTATTCACACCCATACCTTATTTTGCAATGCTTGTCCTTTGGACAAGTATGACAACCATCATCTAATCCCCCATATCCCTCATTTATTATATTTTTTTCTTCTCTTTCATTTGTTTTCTCCGCTTCATTTTTCATTTACCTCCTTTTTATTTTTTTTACTCCAACTCAAGAGAAGAAGAAAAGAGAAGAAGAATAAGAAAAGAAGAATAAGAAAAGAGAAGAAAAAGAAAAGAAGAAGTTCCCTAGGCTCAAAATAGGCTTACCTTCTCTAACCAATCAAGGCAAGTAAAATCACATCCCCTCTCATGTTTTATTTCTAATTCTAATTGTTTATGGTTAACTTAGAATCTTGATTTGTTAAAACTTAAAAAAACATAATATCTCTATACAAAAATCTCTATGATTATTCTAGAAAAATAAAAATATAATTTTTTACACTTTACCCTATGTTTATATATCGAATTTATCATTTTATTTACAATCTCTCATTCTTAAACTATAAGTTATAAAGTTAAACTATATGCTTTATTTTTAAATTATAAAAATACTACCTTTATGAATATTCATCATATTTGGATATACATTTGAATTTTCCATATAAGTTCTTTATATATAATGCAATGATTTTTAAATCATTTTCCACTTGCCATTAGAACATAAGTATATATATATATATATATATATATATATATGTATGTATGTATTCATAATCATGTTTTAAAAAGAAGATTTCAATTAAATAAGTTTCTACATTAAATTGTTAAAATATTTCTTTCATACGAGATATTATGTTAGATCATAATTCTTTCTATGCTAATCCATGTTTAAATATATACATATATATATATATATATACATGTCTAAGATTTAACAAATTTGCTACTTTCCATACTATGAAATCATACTAGAATTTAGAAAATCAATATGTTGTTAAACTAATTGTTATAAAAGTGTTAAGCCTATTTAATTCCTATCCTTACAATTTAGTACCCACTTGCCTAATGTGTTTATATGCATAATTGTATTGCGTGGTTTACGTACATGATCATTATTTGCATAACACATTCTAGTATTCTATGACTATCATGTTTGCCTTAACATATACATACTAGTAATTTGTACAACATACATGAAATTATATGTGTTTTTATGCATAATTGTATATGCATGATTCACATATATGATCATTCTAGGTATCTTTACATCTTAATACTCACATACGTATTTATATGTATTCTTATATTTATGTGTAGTTTACATAAATTATTATTTTCATAACATTCATTCTAACATTCTATACTCCATCATACTTGCACTGACACATACATACTAGTTACTTGTACAACATATACGAAATTTTGTCGGATTTCCTTATTAGTACATACACGTCTTGATAATATCATGGATCCAGATTTGCTTGTTAACTTGATTTTGACATTCCATCATATTTACTTTGACATATACATACTAATTACGTGTACAAGATACATGAAAATATTACAGATTTCTCTTGTTAGTATATACACATGTCTTGATGGTGCCATGGATCCTAACTTGCCTGTTAACTTGATTTTGATATGGACCACATCTTGCTTGTTACTAGACATGTATATGTATTAATCTTGACATGATTAGTTTATCATATTTCCGGATTGATTTGCATGTAATATAACTTAAAATCTTGGGTTATGGGAGAACTAAAGGGTGGACAAATATTGTATCGTGAAAGGTTTATGATAGGTTGCGCAACCGAAATAGGGGCCCATCCGGGTGGGCGCCCGGGTGGTACTGAGCCATCATCTCTTGTTTAGTCCATGTTGATGGGACGACCGATTACTCAGTAATCGGTATCTGCTTGAGTGCTTAGCGGCACGGCTGGTTCAGCGCCAGCATTTTGGCCGGGTCCCTGGTATGCACGGGTACTTTCACGATACGAGTCATTTCTTCACCATTCAGTTCAAAATATTTACTAAAATAAGATATTAATTTAAACTTGATATGCATTAGTCTCCGTACTTGATATTGATCACATACATGTTTATTTCTTCACCAGTTAGTTCAAATATAAATTAAAATAAGATGTTAACTTAGACTTGATATGCATGTATATCTCTGCTTGATATTGTTACTTGATCGTTTAATATTTTTCACACATGTGCATACTTTCATATCCATACTCATATCTTACTTATTCGTTTATATTATACACTCCCTAGCTTTTATTATTTTACTTGCGGGGTTTGACCCTGAGTTTTTCCACACGCTCAGGTACTGAGCATGTGAACGAGGATCTGCCATCGCACGACCCGTACTTTCTGGAGCAGGCCGAGCAGTAATAGATTCTTAGGCCTCCACGTTTTATATTTTTGGGTTTGGTATGAATACCTTTTTTGAAGGCTTAGTTGGAGTTCCCAACTTCTGTATCAGTACCTAATTATTGCTTTCTGTTTTAGACATGTATAATTTCTCTTTTATATGGCAGTAAACTAATTTCTAAGATCCTTGTTGATAACTAGTATTCAGCTCAATTCATTTTTTTCTTTTACATACTTATAGGCCTCGTGCACGTCGACTTACACGTGCCCGCCGGTAACGCACTCTGTTTTCTTGTCCCTTCGGAAAATGGGGCGTTACAGAGTGGTATCAGAGCTCTAGGTTGATTTAGGAAGACCTTAGGACTACTGCCATATGTGTGTATATATATACACAAAAGAACATGTCTACTAACAACATTTTTTTTATTCAACACCTATTCCTTGACTCCCTTGTAAGTTGAATATCTACTATATTCCTTTCTCATTTCTATTCTTGTTCAAATTTCAGCGAGATGCCACCTCGTCGTCCTCCTGGAGCTGGTCCAGCTCGAGCACGTCTGCACGGAGTTGGTCCAGCTAGGGCCGATACGTAAGGAGTCACTCAACAGGATCCAGTTGCAGAGCTTAGAGATTTAGTTATAAAAGTTGGCTAGGCCCAACAGACAACGGCAGCAGTGCTGGAGCGCATGACAGGACCCCATAGACAAGAGAGATCCGGGACAGTATCAGATTTCCGTTAGCTTCGACCATCTACATTTTCGAGTACAGGAGGCCCGTTGGAAGCGTGAATATGGAAAATCTTTTGAAGGCTGCTAGGATTCCAAATGAGAGTTGTGTTGATATGCAGATCCAGTTGGTGGATATTGCACAGATTTGGTGGTTAGCAGAGGAGAAGAGGCATGTAGGGCCTGTAACATGGGAGGAGTTCATTGAGGCCTTTTATGACCGTTTCTTTCATCCATCAGCTCGACGTGAGATGGAGAGGCAGTTTATGGTTCTCCAGTAGGGAGATAAGACAGTTGATGAGTACGTAGCAGAGTTCGTCAGATTGAGCAGGTTTGCTCCAAAGTTGGTTGAGACCGAGGAGGACAGAGCTTATCGCTTCCAGCAGGGACTGCATTATGACATCCGAGAGCATCTAGCATCGCAGGTCTTCGGTTCATACTCTGAGGTATACAGTGCAGCTTGTCGACAAGAGCAGGTATCTAGAGAGAAGAGACCTCAAGTTGCAGCGCCGAAGAGACAGTTCCACCAGATCGCAGGACCCTCAACTCAATATGTTGGTGCTCCTCCAACCAAGCGGCCAATGGGACTTGCACCAAGCCAGATAGTGTGCCGCTTCTGTCGCATACCAGGACATATGCAGAAGGATTGTCGAAGGGCACAGGGATTATGTTTGGCTTGTGGATCATCGGACCACAAGATATCCACGTGTCCAAATAGACAACAGTTAGCAGGTAGTACCAGTCAGGGATTCGAGCGATCAGGAGGTGTGTATCAAGCAGCACCTAGGTAGACAGTGACAACACCACTAGCCCAAAGACCCCAGGAACCAATTCAGAGGAGACCATTGGTGCCGCAACAACATGCTTTTAATAGAGCTCAGACCGGGAAGGGCAAGAAACAGGGACAAGTCCGATTGATGACGGCCGAGAAGACTCAGACTTCAGGAGGGGTTGTGGCAGGTACGCTTCTCGTAGGCCGTGCTCCAGCTCATGTATTATTTGATTCAGGTGCATCTCATTGTTTCATATCATCGGATTTTGCTTTGCGTAACTCAATTGATTTGGTTAATTTATCTGTTGGGTGGGATATTAAGACGGGAAATTGTAGTGTTATATCTAGCCGAGAGTGTCGATTGTGTCCCGTGGTAGTTAGTAGCCGAGAGTTTTATGCTAATCTCTTGGTGATAGATAATGGTGGATATGATGCCATCCTAGAGATGGATTGGTTGAGTACTTTCTATGCAGTGATTGATTGTCGTGGCAAGAAGGTGATATTTCGAATTCCAGGTCATACTGAGTTTGAATTTCTTAGTGGAAGTAAATCCTTGGAGCCAGCTGGGCTCAAGGTGACGCCGAGAGGTGGAGTTCTTGATGGCATAGAGATAGGTGAGGGGATGATTCCAGTAATATTAGAATATTTAGATGTGTTTCCCGAGGAGTTGCCAGGGTTGGCTCCAATCAGAATCGTAGAATTCACCATCGATACTCTTCCTGGTGCAGAGCCTGTATTCAAATCACCATACCGAATGGGTCGAGAAGAGCTAGCAGAAGTCAAGAGACAGGTTGATGAGCTACTAAGGCTTGGATTTATCAAGCCTAGTGTTTCTCCCTAGGGAGCTTCAGTGTTGTTGACAGGAAAGAAGGTTGGTAGCCAAACGTTATGTGTTGACTATAGGGGTTTGAATGCAGTCACCATTAAGAATAGATACCCTTTGCCAAAAATTGTGGACTTGTTTGATCAATTAGGCGGAGCTAAGGTATTCTCTGGGATTGGCCTTCGTTCTGGTTTTCATCAGGTGCGAGTTCGAATGGAGGACATTCCAAAAATAGCATTTAGGGTGCGGCATGGACATTTTGAGTATCTAGTGATGCCATTTGGTGTGACCAATGCTCCCGCAGTTTTCATGAGTTTGATGAACCAGGTGTTCGCACAATATTTGGATCAGTTTGTAGTGGTGTTCATCGATGACATTCTTGTCTACTCTCGGAGTAGGGAAGAGCACGCAGAGCATTTGAGGATAGTTTTACAGACTGTCAGGAAACAACAATTGTTCGGCAAACTGAGCAAGTGAGACTTCTGGTTGGACAAGATCGCTTTTTTGGGCCATGTAATATCTGGAGATGGTGTTTCAGCAGATCCCAAGAAAGTAGAGGCCGTACTTAATTGGCCGATTCCAAAATCTACTTCAGAAATACGCAGTTTTCTTGGATTGGCTGGATACTATAGGAGATTCGTACATGATTTCTCTAAAATAGCAGCGCCACTAACAAAGCTGACGTGGAAGGGGGAGAAGTACGAGTGGACCACGGAGTGTGATAGTGCATTCGAAAAGCAGAAGTGCAAATTGACTACAGCACCAGTATTAGCAGTTCCTAATGATTCAGGCGGTATGAGAATATACTGCGATGCATCTAGCAAACGGTTGGGTTGCGTACTTATGCAGAATGGTCAAGTGATCGAGTATGCTTCCCGACAGCTTAGGCCTCATGAGCGAAACTATTCTACACATGATTTGGAGCTAGCGGCAGTAATACATGCCCTTAAGATTTGGAGGCATCATCTATTGGGCGAAAGAGTAGAATTGTATACTGATCACAAGAGTCTTAAGTATATCTTCACTCATAAGGAGTTGAACATGAGGCAACGCAGATGGCTTGAACTTGTAGCAGATTTTGACTTGGACATCCGCTATCATCCGGGAAAAGCCAACGTAGTGCCAGATGCCTTGAGTAGGAAGCCGATGGCTATGTATCTGACTCGACTGAAAGAAATCTTAAAAGACATGGAGATGGTGGAATTAGAAGTTCTACTGTCAGGAATGACAGCACAGCTCATGGAGTTACGATTTCAATCTACATTGATTGATAAGATCAAAAAAGCCCAGAACAATGATGGGAGTTTGAAAGGCTTAGGAACAAGATGGAAGCGGGCAAGAGACCAGACATCTCAGTGCATACAGATGGCTCACTTCGTCTCGGTGGTAGGTTGTGTGTGCCCAGAGGAGAGGTTAGAGATGAGGTGTTAGCAGAAGCTCATAGATCAGCATATTCTACTCACCTAGGTAGTACCAGATGTATAGAGATCTGAGACAATACTTCTGGTGGCCAGGAATGAAAAAGGAGATTGCTCAATATGTATCAAAATATCTGATTTGTCAGCATGTGAAGACCGAGCATCAGAGGATCGCAGGTTTGCTTCAACCCTTACCTATTCCGGAGTGGAAATGGGAGAAGATAGCCATGGACTTTGCGACGGGTCTTCCCAGAAGTCCGAAGCGTAATAACGCAATTTGGGTGATTGTAGACCGCTTGACGAAATCAGCCAATTTTATTCCTTTTAGGGTGGGCCAGTCGACAGAAAGGTTGGCAAAGAGATTCATGCAAGAGATAGTGAGACTGCATGGAGTTCCAGAGCGGATTGTTTCAGATCATAATACTAGGTTCAGATCGCACTATTGGACCAGTCTGATGAAGAGTTTGGGGACTTATTTAGATCTTTCTTCAGCGTATCATCCTCAAACAGATGAACAATCTGAGCGGACCATTCAGACCTTAGAGAACATGCTAAGGGCTTGCGTGCTAGATTTTGGAGGTTCATGGGAGGATCATTTGTATATGGTAGAGTTCTCCTACAATAACAGTTATCATGCGAGTATCAAGATGGCTCTATTTCAAGCTTTGTATGGCAGGAAGTGTAGATCGCCCTTGTGTTGGGACGATGTTGGAGCGCGCAGTATATTAGGACCAGAGATAGTCGCTCAGACGATAGACCAAGTAAAAGATATCAGGGAACATTTGAGGGTTGCACAGGATAGGCAAAAGAAATGGGCGGATCATCACAGAAGGCCATTGGAGTTCGAAGTTGGAGACAGAGTATTCCTCAAAATTTCACTAATGAAGGGAGTTGTTAGATTTGGTAGGAGAGGGAAGCTCAATTCTAGATATATTGGTCCTTTTGTTATTGTCAAGAGAGTTGGAAACTTGGCTTATCGACTTGACTTGCCATCGGAGTTGGATGCGGTGCACAATGTATTTCATATTTCTCAACTGAGAAAATGCATTGGAGATGAGAACCGTGTTGTAGATCTTTCCGATATGGAATTGGGAATAGATTTGACTTTTGAGAAGGAACCAATTGCCATCATTGATAGAAATGAGAGAATTCTGAAGAACCGCACGATTCCCCTCGTTCTCGTGTCATGGAATAGTCACTCGCCAGGAGAATCTACCTGGGAACGGGAGAATGATGTCCAGAAGAAATATCCTCGCTTGTTTGAGTGATCACGTAAGATATCAATTCATAATATTAATATCCATTCCCGTTTGCACATGTATATATATGAACTTATTATTGTATTTATTCTTGTTTCTAAAAAAAAAATTTTAATTAAATTTCGAGGACGAAATTTTTCTGTAAGGAGGGTAGGATGTAAAACCTAATTTCATCATAAGTTACATTCTTGATATCAGATTAATCCCAAAATAAATGTGTTGTGTTTGACTCATTTTTCTATACTTTTGTGATTTTCTTGAAATTTTTAAGATAGTCACTTAAAATAATATTATTTTAATCACCGGTGAGTCCTACACATATTTTTACTAGTCTTTCTTCTTTGACTTGTAAAGATGAAGTTTGACTTTTTTTGGGTTAGTTTAATTTGAAATTATAATTTTAAACAACTCTAATAACCTATTATTAGTATTCATTTGTCCTATACCTATTTTGTTTTATTCACACCCATACCTTACTTTACCATGCTTGTCCTTTGCCTATTTTGTTTTATTCACACCCATACCTTACTTTACCATGCTTGTCCTTTGGACAAGTATGACAACCATCATCTAATCCCCCATATCCCTCATTTATTATATTTTTTTCTTCCCTTTCATTTGTTTTCTCCGCTTCATTTTTCATTCACCTCCTTTTTATTTTTTTTACTCCAACTCAAGAGAAGAAAAAAAGAGAAGAAGAGTAAGAAAAGAGAAGAAAAAGAGAAGAAGAATAAGAAAAGAGAAGAAAAAGAAAAGAATAAGTTCTCTAGGCTCAAAATAGGCTTACCTTCTCTAACCAATCAAGGCAAGTAAAATCACATCCCCTCTCATGTTTTATTTCTAATTCTAATTGTTTATGGTTAACTTAGAATCTTGATTTGTTAAAACTTAAAAAAACATAATATCTCTATACAAAAATCTCTATGATTATTCTAGAAAAATAAAAATATAATTTTTTACACTTTACCCTATGTTTATATATCGAATTTGTCATTTTATTTACAATCTCTCATTCTTAAACTATAAGTTGTAAAGTTAAACTATATGCTTTATTTTTAAATTATAAAAATACTACCTTTATGAATATTCATCATATTTGGATATACATTTGAATTTTCCATATAAGTTCTTTATATATAATGCAATGATTTTTAAATCATTTTCCACTTGCCATTAGAACATAAGTATATATATATATATATATATATGTATGTATGTATTCATAATCATGTTTTAAAAAGAAGATTTCAATTAAATAATTTTCTACATTAAATTGTTAAAATATTTGTTTCATACGAGATATTATGTTAGATCATAATTCTTTCTATGCTAATCCATGTTTAAATATATACATATATATATATATATACATGTCTAAGATTTAACAAATTTGCTACTTTCCATACTATGAAATCATACTAGAATTTAGAAAATCAATATATTGTTAAACTAATTGTTATAAAAGTGTTAAGCCTATTTAATTTCTATCCTTACAATTTAGTACCCACTTGCCTAATGTGTTTATATGCATAATTGTATTGCGTGGTTTACATACATGATCATTATTTGCATAACACATTCTAGTATTCTATGACTATCATGTTTGTCTTAACATATACATACTAGTAACTTGTACAACATACATGAAATTATATGTGTTTATATGCATAATTGTATATGCATGATTCACATATATGATCATTCTAGGTATCTTTACATCTTAATATTCACATACGTATTTATATGTATACTTATATTTATGTGTAATTTACATACATGATCATTTTTATAACATTCATTCTAACATTCTATACTCCATCATACTTGCACTGACACATACATACTAGTTACTTGTACAACATATACGAAATTTTGTCGGATTTCCTTATTAGTACATACACGTCTTGATAATGTCATGGATCCGGATTTGCTTGTTAACTTGATTTTGACATTCCATCATATTTATTTTGACATATACATACTAATTACTTGTACAAGATACATGAAAATATTCCGGATTTTCCTTGTTAGTAAATACACATGTCTTGATGGTGCCATGGATCCTAACTTGCCTGTTAACTTGATTTTGATATGGACCACATCTTGCTTGTTACTAGACATGTATATGTATTAATCTTGACATGATTAGTTTATCATATTTCCGGATTGATTTGCATGTAATATAACTTGAAATCTTGGGTTATGAGAGAACTAAAGGGTGGACAAATATTGTATCGTGAAAGGTTTAGGATAGGTTGCGCAACCGAAATAAGAGCCCATCCGCGTGGGCGCCCGGGTGGTACTGAGCCATCATCTCTTGTTTAGTCCATGTTGATGGGACGATCGATTACTCAGTAATTGGTATCTGCTTGAGTGCTTAGCGGCATGGCTGGTTCAGCGCCAGCATCTTGGCCGGGTCTCGGGTATGCACGGGTACTTTCACGATACGAGTCATTTCTTCACCATTCAGTTCAAAACATTTACTAAAATAAGATATTAATTTAAACTTGATATGCATTAGTCTCCGTACTTGATATTGATCACATATAGGTTTATTTCTTCACCAGTTAGTTCAAATATAAATTAAAATAAGATGTTAACTTAGAGTTGATATGCATGTATATCTCTGCTTGATATTGTTACTTGATCGTTTAATGTTTTTCACAAATGTGCATACTTTCATATCCATACTCATATCTTACTTATTCGTTTATATTATACACTCCCTAGCTTTTATTGTTTTACTTGCAGGGTTTGACCCTGAGTTTTCCACACGCTCAGGTACTGAGCATGTGAACGAGGATCTGCCATCGCACGACCCGTACTTTCTGGAGCAGACCGAGCAGCAGTAGATTCTTAGGCCTCCACTTTTTGTATTTTTGGGGTTGGTATGTATACCAATTTTGAAGGCTTAGTTGGAGTTTCCAACTTCTGTATCAGTACCTAATTATTGCTTTCTCTTTTAGATATGTATATCTTCTCTTTTATATGGCAATAGACTAAGTTCTAAGATCCTGGTTAATAACTAGTATTCAGCTCAATTCATTTTTTTCTTTTACATACTTATAGGCCTCGTGCACGTCGACTTACACGTGCCCGCCGGTAACGCACTCCGTTTTCTTGTCCCTTCGGAAAATGGGGCGTTACAGAGTGGTATCAGAGCTCTAGGTTGATTTAGGAAGACCTTAGGACTACTGCCATATGTGTGTATATATATACACAAAAGAACATGTCTACTAACAACATTTTTTTTATTCAACACCTATTCCTTGACTCCCTTGTAAGTTGAATATCTACTATATTCCTTTCTCATTTCTATTCTTGTTCAAATTTCAGTGAGATGCCAGCTCGTCGTCCTCCTAGAGCTGGTCCAGCTCGAGCACGTCTGCACGGAGCTGGTCCAGCTAGGGCCGATACGCAAGGAGTCACTCAACAGGATCCAGTTGCAGAGCTTAGATATTTAGTTATAAAAGTTGGCCAGGCCCAACAGACAACGGCAGCAGTGCTGGAGCGCATGACAGGACCCCATAGACAAGAGAGACCCGGAACAGTATCAGATTTCCGTCAGCTTCGACCATCTACATTTTCGGGTACAAGAGGCAGATCCTCACTCACATCTTCAATACCTGAGCATGTGGAGGAGCTCAGGGTTAAACCCGGCAAGTAAAACAATAAAAAGTAGGGAGCGTATAATATACACAAATAAGTAAGATATGAGTGTAGATATAAAAATATGCGCATGTGTGAAAAATATTAAACGATCAAGTAACAATATCAAGCAAGGATATACATGCATATCAAGTTTAAGTTAATATCTTATTTTAATTTATATTTTGAACTAAATAGTGAAAAATAGACTCGTATCGTAAAAGTACATGTACATACCCGGGACCCGGCCAAGATACTGGCGCTGAACCAGCCGTGCTGTTAAACACTCAAGCAGATACCAATACTGAGTAATCGGTCGTCCCATCAACTTGGACTAAACAAGAGATGATAGTTTAGTTGTAACGCCCCATTTTCCGGAGAGATATGGAAACGGAGTGCGTTACCGGCAGGTACGTGTAAGTCAACGTGCACGAGGCCTATAAGTATGTAAAAGCAGAAATGAATTGAACTAAATACTAGTCATCTAGTAGGATTTTGGACGTTAGTCTACTGCCATATAAAAGAGAAGATATACATGTTTAAAACAGAAAGCAATAATTATGTACTGATACAGAAGTTGGGAACTAAGCCCTCAAAAGAGGTATACATACCAAACCCAAAAATACAAAAAGTTGAGGCCTAAGAATTTACTGCTGCTCTGCCTGCTCAAGAAAGTACGGGTCGTGCGATGACGGATTCTCGCTCACATGCTCAGTACCTGAGCGTGTGGAGAAACTCAGGGTCAAATCCGGCAAATAAAACAATAAAAGGTAGGGAGTGTATAAAATAAATAAATAAGTAAGATATGAGTATGGATATGAAAGTATGCGCATGTGTGAAAAATATTTAACGATCCAGTAACAATATCATGCAGAGATATATATGCATATCAAGTCTAAATTAACATCTTATTTTAATTTATATTTGAACTAACTGGTGAAGAAATAAACCTGTATCGTGAAAGTACCCGGGACCCAGCCAAGATGCTGGCACTGAACCAGCCGTGTAGCTAAGCACTCAAGCAGATACCGATTACTGAGTAATTGGTCGTCCCATCAACATGGACTAAACAAGAGATGATAGCTCAATACCATCCGGGCGCCCCCGCGGATGGGCCTCTATTTCGGTTGCGCAACCATCCTAAACTTTTCACGATACAATATTTGTCCACCCTTTAGTTCTCCCATAACCCAAGATTTCAAGTTATATTACATGGAAATCAATCCGGAATATGATGAACCAATCATGTCAAGGTTAATACATATATATGTCTAGTAACAAATAAGATGTGGTCCATGTCAAAATTAAGTTAACAGGCAAGTCAGGATCCATAACACTATCAAGACATGTGTATGTATTAACAAGGAAAATCCGGCATATTTTCATGTATTTTGTACAAGTAATTTGTATGTATATATCAAGGCAAGTATGATGGAGTGTCAAATCAAGTTAATAGGCAAGTCAGATCCATGGCATTATCAAGACATGTGTATATACTAATAAGAAAAATCCGGTATAATTTCATGTATGTTGCACAAGTGACTAGTATATATATGTCAAGACAAGCATGATAGTCATAAAATACTAGAATGTGTTATGCAAATAATGATCATGTATGTAAACCACACATATATATAATTATGCACATAAATATGTATTAGGTAAGTGGGTACTAAATTGTAAGAATAGAAATTAAATAGGCTTAACACTATTATAACGATTGTTTTAACAATGAATGAATTTTCCAAATTCTAGAATGATTTCATGATATGGAAAGTAGAAAAATTTATTAAACCTCACTAATGTATATATGTTTCAAGTAAATATGAATTTGCATGAAGGAATTTTGACCTAATATAATTGCTTGCATAAAAGAAATATTTTAGTAAATTTAATGTAATACTTATATGAAACTCTTTCTTTAAAACATGATTATGAATAAATAAATAAATGTATATATATACATATTTTCTAATGGCAAGTGGAAAATGATTTTAAAATCATTGCATTATACAAGAACCACTTATGTAGGAAACTTCAAATTTATATCCAATATGATAAACATTCATAAAGGTGGTTTCTTTGTAATTTCAAAATAAAACATATAGTTTAAGTTTGTAACTTATAGTTTAAGCATAGGAGACCATAAATAAAATCATAAATTTAATACATAAACATAGAGCAGAGTGTAAGAATCATATTTTTATATTTAAAATAATCATAGAGAATTTTTGTATAAAGATATCACATTTCTAAAATTAAACAAATCAAGATTCTAAATTGGCTATGAAAGATTTTAGTTACAAAATAAAATTAAAAATTAAGCATATAGTTTAACTTTACAACTTATAATTTAGATATGAGAGATTATAAATAAAATGATAAATTTGATATATAAACATAGAGTAAAGTGTAAAAATCATATTTTTATTTTTTTTAGAATAATCATAGAGATTTTTGTATAAAGACATTATCTTTTTAAGTTTTAACAAATCAAGATTCTAAGTTAACCATAAACAATTAGAGTTAGAAAAAAAACATACATGAGAGTGGATGTGATTTTACTTGCTTTGATGGGTAGGAAGATAAGCCTATCTTGAGGCTAAATAATTTCTTCTTTTCTTCTTCTCTTTTCTTCTTCTCTTTTCTTCTCTTGAGTTGGAGTAAAAAAAATAAAAGAAGAGATGAATGAAAAATGAAGGAGAGAAAACAAATGAAAGGAAGGGAAGAAAAAGATATAATAAAGGAGGGATATGGGGGATTAGATGATGGTTTGTTATGCTTGTCCAAAGGACAAGCATGGTAAAGTAAGGTATGGGTGAATAAAACAAAATAGGTATAAAACAAATGAATACTAATAATAGGCTATTAGAGTTGTTTAAAATTATAATTTCAAATTAAATTTATCCAAAAAAAAATCAAACTTAATGTTTACAAGTCAAAGAAGAAAAACTAGTAAAAATATGTGTTGGATCCACCAATGATTAAAATAATATTATTTTAAGTGACTATCTTAAAAATTTCAAGAAAATCACAAAAATATAGAAAAATGAGTCAAACACAACGCATTTATTTTGGGATTAATCTGATATCAAGAATGTAATTTATGATGAAATTAGGTTGTTACATCCTACCCTCCTTACAAAAAAGTTTCGTTCTCGAAATTTAATTTAATTTTTTTTTAAGAAACAAGAATAAATACAATAATAAGTTCATATATATGCATGTGTAGACGGAAATGGATATTAATATTATGAATAGATACCTGACGTGATCACTTAAATAAGCGGGGATACTTTTTCCGGACATCATCCTCCCGTTCCCAGGTAGATTCTCCTGGCGAGTGACTATCCCATAACACGAGAACGCGGGGAATCGTGCGGTTCTTCAGAATTCTCTCCTTTCTATCAATTATGGCAATTGGTTCCTTCTCAAAAATCAAATCTATTCCCAATTCCACATCGGAAAGATCTACAACACGGTTCTAATCTCCAATGCATTTTCTCAGTTGAGAAATATGAAATACATTGTGCACCGCATCCAACTCTGATGGCAAGTCAAGTCGATAAGTCAAGTTTCCAACTCTCTCGATAATAGCAAAATGACCAATATATCTAGAATTGAGCTTCCCTCTCCTACCAAGTCTAACAACTCCCTTCATTAGTGAAATTTTGAGGAATACTCTGTCTCCAACTTCGAACTCCAATGGCCTTCTGTGATAATCCGCCCATTTCTTTTGCCTATCCTGTGCAACCCTCAAATGTTCCCTGATGACCTTTACTTGGTCTATCATCTGAGCGACTATCTCTGGTCCTAATATGCTGCGCTCTCCAACATCGTCCCAACACAAGGGCGATCTACACTTCCTGCCATACAAAACTTGAAATGGAGCCATCTTGATACTCGCATGATAACTGTTGTTGTAGGAGAACTCTAGCATATACAAATGATCCTCCCATGAACCTCCAAAATCTAGCACACAAGCCCTCAGCATGTCCTCTAAGGTCTGAATGGTCCGCTCAGATTGTCCATCTGTTTGAGAATGATACGCCGAAGAAAGATCTAAATGAGTCCCCAAACTCTTCATCAGACTGGTCCAATAGTGCGATCTGAACCTAGTATTGCGATCTGAAACAATCTGCTCTGGAACTCCATGCAGTCTCTCTATCTCTTGCATGAATCTCTTTGCCAACCTTTCTGTGGACTGGCCCACCCTAAAAGGAATAAAATGGGCTGATTTCGTCAAGCGGTCTACGATCACCCAAACTGCATTATTACCCTTCGGACTTCTGGGAAGACCCGTCACAAAATCCATGGCTATCTTCTCCCATTTCCACTCCGAAATAGGTAAGGGTTGAAGCAAACCTGCGGTTCTCTGATGCTCAGTCTTCACTTGCTGACAAATCAGACATTTTGATACATATTGAGCAATCTCCTTTTTCATTCCTGGCCACCAGAAGTGTTATCTCAGATCTCTATACATCTGGTACTACCTGGGTGAGTAGAATATGCTGATCTATGAGCTTCTGCTAACACCTCATCTCTAACCTCTCCTCTGGGCACACACAACCTACCACCGAGACGAAGTGAGCCATCTGTATGCGCTGAGATGTCTGGTCTCTTGCCCGCTTCCATCTTGTTCCTAAGCCTTTTCAAACTCCCATCATTGTTCTGGGCTTTTTTGATCTTATCAATCAGTGTAGATTGAAATCGTAAATCCCTGAGCTGTGCTGTCATTCCTAACAGTAGAACTTTTAATTCCACCCTCTCCATGTCTTTTAAGATTTTTTTCTGTCGAGTCAGATACATAGCCATCGGCTTCCTACTCAAGGCATCTGGCACTACGTTGGCTTTTCCCGGATGATAGCGGATGTCCAAGTCAAAATCTGCTACAAGTTCAAGCCATCTGCGCTGCCTCTTGTTCAACTCTTTCTGAGTGAAGATATACTTAAGACTCTTGTAATCAGTATACACTTCTACCCTTTCGCCCAATAGATAATGCCTCCAAATCTTAAGGGCATGTATTACTGTCGCTAGCTCCAAATCATGTGTAGGATAGTTTCGCTCATGAGGCCTAAGCTGTCGGGAAGCATACTCGATCACTTGACCATTCTGCATAAGTACGCAACCCAGCCCTTTGCTAGATGCATCACAGTATATCCTCATACCGCCTGAATCATTAGGAACTGCTAACACTTGTGCTATAGTCAATTTGCACTTTAGCTCTTCGAATGCACTATCACACTCCGTGGTCCACTCGTACTTCTCCCCCTTCCATGTCAGCTTTGTTAGTGGCGCTGCTATTTTAGAGAAATCATGTACGAATCTCCTATAGTATCCAGCCAATCCAAGAAAATTGCATATTTTTGAAGTAGATTTTGGAATCGGCCAATTAAGTACGGCCTCCACTTTCTTGGGATCTGCTGACACATCATCTCCAGATATTACATGGCCCAAGAAAGCGATCTTGTCCAACCAGAAGTTACACTTGCTCAGTTTGCTGAACAATTGTTGTTGCCTGAGAGTCTGTAAAACTATGCTCAAATGCTCTGCGTGCTCTTCCCTACTCCGAGAGTAGACGAGAATGTTATCGATGAACACCACTACAAACTGATCCAAATATTGTGCGAACACCTGGTTCATCAAACTCATGAAGACTGCGGGAGCATTGGTCACATCAAATGGCATCACTAGATACTCAAAATGTCCATACCGCACCCTAAATGCTGTTTTTGGAATGTCCTCCTTTCGAACTGCACCTGATGAAAACCAGAACAAAGGTCAATCCTAGAGAATACCTTAGCTCCGCCTAGTTGATCAAACAAGTCCACAATTCTTGGCAAAGGGTATCTATTCTTAATGGTGACTGCATTCAAACCCCTATAGTCAACACATAACCTTTGGCTACCATCCTTCTTTCCTGTCAACAACACTGGAGCTCCCTAGGGAGAAATACTAGGCCTGATAAATCCAAGCCTTAGTAGCTCATCAACCTGTCTCTTGACTTCTACTAGCTCTTCTCGACCCATTCGGTATGATGGTTTGAATACAGGCTCTGCACCAGGAAGAGTATTGATGGTGAATTCCACGACTCTGATTGGAGGCAACCCTGGCAACTCCTCGGGAAACACATCTAAATATTCTGATATTACTGGAATCATCCCTCACCTATCTCTATGGCATCAAGAACTCCACTTCTCGGCGTCACCTTGAGCCCAGCTGGCTCCAAGGATTTACTTCCACTATAAAACTCAGTATGACCTGGAATTCGAAATATCACCTTCTTTCCACGACAATCAATCACTGCATAGAAAGTACTCAACCAATCCATCCCTAGGATGGCATCATATCCACCATTATCTATCACCAAGAGATTAGCATAAAACTCTCAGCTACTAACTACCACGGGACACAATCGACACTCTCGGCTAGATATAACACTACCATTTTCCGTCTTAATATCCCACCCAATAGATAAATTAACAAAATCAATTGAGTTACACAAAGCAAAATCCGATGATATGAAACAATGAGATGCACCTGAATCAAATAATACACGAGCTGGAGCACGGCCTACGAGAAGCGTACCTGCCACAACCCCTCCTGAAGTCTGAGTCTTCTCGGCCGTCATCAATCGGACTTGTCCCTGTTTCTTGCCCTTCCCGGTCTGAGCTCTATTAAAAGCATGCTGTTGCGGCACCAATGGTCTCCTCTGAATTGGTTCCTGGGGCCTTTGGGCTGGTGGTGCTGTCACTGTCTGCCTAGGTGCTGCCTGATACACGCCTCTTGATCGCTCGAATCCCCTCCTGATCGCTCGAATCCCTGACTGGTACTATCTGCTAACTGCTGTCTATTTGGACATGTGGATATCTTGTGGTCCGATGATCCACAAGCCAAACATAATCCCTGTGCCCTCCGACAATCCTTCTGCATGTCCTGGTATGCGACAGAAGCGACACACTATCTGGCTTGGTGCAAGCCCCATTGGCCGCTTGGTTGGAGGAGTACTAACATATTGAGTTGAGGGTCCTGCGATTTGGTGGAACTGTCTCTTCGGCATTACAACTTGAGTTCTCTTCTCTCTAAATACCTGCTCTTGTCGACAGGCTGCACTGTATACCTCAGAGTATGAACCGAAGACCTGCGATGCTAGATGCTCTCGGATGTCATAACGCAGTCCCTGCTGGAAGCGATAAGCTCTGTCCTCCTATGTCTCAACCAACTTCGGAGCAAACCTGCTCAATCTGACGAACTCTGCTGCGTACTCATCAACTGTCTTATCTCCCTGCTGGAGAACCATAAACTGCCTCTCCATCTCACGTCGAGCCGATGGATGAAAGAAACGGTCATAGAAGGCCTCAACGAACTCCTCCCATGTTACAGGCCCTACATGCCTCTTCTCCTATGCTAACCACCAAATCCGCGCAATATCCATCAACTGGATCTGCATAACATCAACACAACTCTCATTTGGAATCCTAGCAGCCTTCAAAGATTTTCCATATTCACGATCCACTGCTCTGCTTCCAACGGGCCTCCTGTACCCGAAAATGTAGATGGTCGAAGCTGACGGAAATCTGATACTGTCCCGGATCTCTCTTGTCTATGGGGTCCTGTCATGCGCTCCAGCACTGCTGCCATTGTCTGTTGGGCCTGGTCAACTTTTATAACTAAATCTCTAAGCTCTGCAATTGGATCCTGTTGAGTAACTCCTTGCGTACCGGCCCTAACTGGACCAGCTCTGTGCAGACGTGCTCGAGCTGGACCAACTCTAGGAGGACGACGAGGTGGCATCTCACTGAAATTTGAACAAGAATAGAAATGAGAAAGGAATATAGTAGATATTCAACTTACAAGGGAGTCAAGGGATAGGTGTTGAATAAAAAAAATACTGTTAGTAGACATGTTCTTTTGTGTATATATATATATACACACATATGGCAGTAGTCCTAAGGTCTTCCTAAATCAATCTAGAGCTCTGATACTACTCTGTAACGCCCTATTTCCCGGAAAGATATGGAAACGGAGTGCGTTACAGGCGGGCACGTGTAAGTCAACGTGCACGAGGTCTATAAATATGTAAAAGCAGAAATGAATTGAGCTAAATACTAGTTATCTAGCAGGATTTTGGACGTTAGTCTACTGCCATATAAAAGAGAAGATATACATGTTTAAAACAGAAAGCAATAATTATGTACTGATACAGAAGTTGGGAACTAAGCCCTCAAAAGAGGTATACAAATCCAAAAATACAAAAAGTGGAGACCTAAGAATCTACTGCTGCTCGGCCTGCTCCAGAAAGTACGGGTCGTGCGATGGCGGATCCTCGCTTACATGCTCAGTACCTGAGCGTGTGGAGAAACTCAGGGTCAAACGCGGCAAGTAAAATAATAAAAGGTAGGGAGTGTAATATAAACAAATGAGTAAGATGAGTATGGATATGAAAGTATGCGCATGTGTGAAAAACATTAAACGATCAAGTAACAATATCATGCAGAGATATACATGCATATCAAGTCTAAGTTAACATCTTATTTTAATTTATATTTGAACTAACTGCTGAAATAAACCTGTATCGTGAAAATACCCGTGCATACCCGGGACCTGGCCAAGATGCTGGCACTGAACCAGCCGTGCCGCTAAGCACTCAAGCAGATACCGATTACTGAGTAATCGGTCGTCCCATCAACATGGACTAAACAAGAGATGATGGCTCAGTACCATCCGGGCGCCCCCGCGGATGTGCCCCTATTTCGTTTGCGCAATCTATCTTAAATCTTTCACGATACAATATTTGTCCACTCTTTAATTCTCGCATAACCCAAGGTTTCAAGTTATATTACATGGAAATCAATCCGGAATATGATGAACCAATCATGTCAAGTTTAATACATATACATGTCTAGTAACAAGTAAGATGTGGTCCATGTCAAAATTAAGTTAACAGGCAAGTCAGGATCCATGGCACTATCAAAACATGTGTATGTACTAATAAGGAAAATCCGGCATATTTTCATATATCTTGTACAAGTAATTTGTATGTATATGTCAAGGCAGGTATGATGGAGTGTCAAATCAAGTTAATAGGCAAGTCAGATCCATGGCATTATCAAGACATGTGTATGTACTAATAAGGAAAATCCGGTATAATATCATGTATGTTGCGCAAGTGACTAGTATGTATATGTCAAGACAAGCATGATAGTCATAGAATACTAGAATGTGTAATGCAAATAATGATCATGTATGTAAACCACACATATATACAATTATGCATATAAATATGTATTAGGTAAGTGGGTACTAAATTGTAAGAATAGAAATTAAATAGGCTTAACACTATTATGACGATTGTTTTAACAATGAATGAAATTTTCAAATTCTAGAATGATTTCATGGTATGGAAAGAGCAAAATTTATTAAACCTCACTAATGTATATATGTTTCAAGTAAACATGAATATGCATGAAGGAATTATGACCTAATATAATTGTTTGCATAAAAGAAATATTTTAGTAAATTTAATGTAATACTTATATGAAACTCTCTCTTTAAAACATGATAATGAATAAATAAATATATATATATATATACATATTTTCTAATGGCAAGTGGAAAATGATTTTAAAATCATTGCATTATACAAGAAGCAGTTATGTAGGAAACTTCAAATTTATATCCAATATGATGAACATTCATAAAGGTGGTTTCTTTGTAATTTCAAAATAAAACATATAGTTTAAGTTTGCAACTTATAGTTTAAGCATAGGAGACCATAAATAAAATCATAAATTTAATACATAAACATAGAGGAGAGTGTAAGAATCATATTTTTATATTTAAAATAATCATAGAAAATTTTTGTATAAAGATATCATATTTCTAAAATTAAAGAAATCAAGATTCTAAATTGGCTATAAAAGATTTCAGTTACAAAATAAAATTAAAAATTACGCATATAGTTTAACTTTACAACTTATAATTTAGGAATGAGAGATTATAAATAAAATGATAAATTTGATATATAAACATAGAGTAAAGTGTAAAAATCATATTTTTATTTTTTTTAGAATAATCATAGAGATTTTTATATAAAGACATTATCTTTTTAAATTTTAACAAATCAAGATTCTAAGTTAACCATAAACAATTAGAGTTATAAAAAAAACATACACGAGAGTAGATGTGATTTTACTTGCCTTGATGGATAGGAAGATAAGCCTATCTTGAGGCTAAATAATTTCTTCTTTTCTTTTTCTTCTCTTTTTTTTCTCTTGAGTTGGAGTAAAAAAAATAAAAGGAAGAGATGAATAAAAAATGAAGGAGAGAAAACAAATGAAAGGAAGGGAAGAAAAAGATATAATAAAGGAGGGATATGGGGGATTAGATGATGGTTTGTCATGCTGGTAAAGTAAGGTATGAGTGAATAAAACAAAATAGGCATATGACAAATGAATACTAATAATAGGTTATTAGAGTTATTTAAGATTATAATTTCAAATTAAACTAACCCAAAAAAAAGTCAAACTTAATATTTACAAGTCAAAGAAGAGAAACTAGTAAAAATATGTGTAGGACCCACCGGTGATTAAAATAATATTATTTTAAGTGACTATTTTAAAAATTTCAAGAAAAGCATAAAAATATAGAAAAATGAGTCAAACACAACGCATTTATTTTGGGATTAATCTGATATCAAGAATGTAACTTATGATGAAATTAGGTTGTTACATTAGTACCATCCGGGCGCCCCCGCAGATGGGCCTCTATTTCTGTTGCGCAACCTATTTTAAACCTTTCACGATGCAATATTTGTCTATCCTTTAGTTCTCCCATAACCCAATGTTTTAAGTTATATTACATGGAAATCAATCCGGAATATGATGAACCAATCATGTCAAGATTTCTATATACACATGTCTAGTAACAAAAAGATGTGGTCTATGTCAAAATCAAGTTAATAGGCAAGTTAAGATCCATGACATTATCAAGACATGTGTGTACTAATAAGGGAAATCCGGCATATTTTTATATATTTTGTACAAGTAACTAGTATATATATATGTCAAGGAAACATGATGGAGTATAGAATGTTAGAATGAATGTTATGGAAATGATCATACATGTAAACCACACATAAATGCAAGTATACATGTAAACATTCATGTAAGTGAATATTAGGATGTAAAAATATCTAGAATGATCATGTATGTGAATCATGCATATACAATTAAGCATATAAACACATATTAGGTAAGTGGGTATTAAATTGTAAAGATGAGAATTAAATAGGCTTAACACTATTATAACGATTATTTTAACAACATATTGATTTTCTAAATTCTAGCATGACTTCATAGTATGGAAAGTAGCAAATTTATTAAATCTTCTAATATATAATTTTCAAGTAAACATGGATTAGCATAAAAAGAATTATGACCTAACATAATATCTCGTATAAAAGAAATATTTTAACAATTTAATGTAGAAACTTATTTGAAACCTTCTCTTTTAAACATGATTATGAATATATATATATATATATATATATATATATATATATATATATACTTATGTTCTAATGGCAAGTGGAAAGTTTAAAATCATTACATTATACATGAAGAATTTATATGGAAAATTCAAATGTATATCCAAATATGATCAACATTCATAAAAATAGTTTTTTTGTAATTTCAAAATAAAATATATAGTTTAAGTTTGTAACTTATAATTTAAGCATAGGAGGTCATAAATAAAATCATAAATTTAATATATAAACATAGAGTAGAGTATAAGAATCATATTTTTATATTTAAAATAATCATAGAGAATTTTGTATAAAGATATTACCTTTCTAAATTTAAACAAATCAAGATTCTAAATTGGCTATAAAAGATTTTAGTTACAAAATAAAATCATAAGAGTGGATATGATTCTACTTGTCTTGATGGGTTAGGAAAGTAAGTGTATCTTGAAACTAAAGAACTTCTTTTTCTTCTTTCTTTTTCTTCTCTTTTCAGTAAGGTATGGGTGAATAAAATAAAATAGATATATGATAAATGACTAATAATAATAGGTTATTAGAGTTATTTAAGGTTATAATTTCAAATTAAACTAACCCAAATAAAGTCAAACATCATCTTTACAAGTCAAATAAAGAGAGACTAGTTAAAATATGTGTAGGGCCCATCGGTGATTAAAATAATATTATTTTAAGTGATTATCTAGAAAATTTCAAAAACAAATCACCAAAAATATAAAAAAATGAGACGAACACAACGAATTTACTCTTAGATAAATTTGACATCAGGAATATAAGTTATGATAGAAATTAGGCTGTTACAATATAACGTAGACAATTCAATTATGACACCTTGCAACTCATTTCAACACTCATCTAACTTCTTATGTACCCTAGTCCCTAGGTATTATCTATTACTACAATGTTTACCACTTCTTCTCAGTCCGATGAGAGAGCCAACATCAGTCTGGTCAGTAATTTATAAAATACTCCTTTCAATCTCACATTGATTCAGTTTCAAACACAATGAACAACACATTTCAATCACAATCCCACGTTTACAATTTAATAAAAACCATGAGAGAAAGGCTCATCTACAAAGCGAAAACTCATCTACAAATAGAAAATCAACAAATCCTACGCCATTATTATAAAAGAAACATGTTTTCTATTCGATTTGATCACAACTCTAAATCTAACAAGAAGTTGGTAGTGAGAAATTTCTTAGATATAATGACTTACCAATTTTTGCCCATTTCTGGATGTACAGACACATGTTGCGTAATCTGTTTGTATCTCCCTCATCCATTATCTCTTCACACAATATTGGACTCGATGGGGAGCTAACAGAATAGGCTTTGAAATGGCTCTTGTTTAATCCTAAAATTTGTACTTAGTTGTTCTTAGTTGCTCCTGCCAGTCAGGTCTTTGGTTCTTCATCAATCTTCCTCCCTCCTCTAAGGAGTTCTCATGCTTTCTTTTCCTTCTTTCCTCCACTTATTCCCTCTTCTCTTGCTGGTTGATAGTGGCAAACTTTACACAACAACAGGACAACTAGACAAAGATATTTCTGCAGTAGCGCTGGGACGTCCTCATCAAAATTGGAGATTGTTACTACGATTGTTTAGAAGTTATTTCCAAGGGATGAGAATTGGAGTTATCTATAAGCAGGAGAAAGAATTGATTTTTTTTCTCTCTCCAAGGAGCACGAGTATAAATATAAGAAACCTCGTGGTTTATTTGTCAGCATGATACTACTTTTTGGGCATCGAGGTATATTCATGACCATCACCTAACATAACCAATCCACTCAAGGGAAAATGCATTATATTTGTGATTAGATCTATATATACCTAGGAAGTACGAACACAGATTTGGACAAATTCGGATACAGACACAGAACACGGCCTTCATGAAGAAATGAAGACATGGAACGACAAGAACATGGGGGAAAATTACAAATATACGTATACATTATTCTATTATTAACATAGTAATTTACTAAAATTTCCAAAATGAAAATACTGCAATGTATGGATTCATGTCTTTTCATTCCTTTACAAAGGACAAACCTTGTCATCAACTATACATTATCTCTCCCTCTCATCCTCTATAGGCAAAGAGAGAAAAATAAGAGATGGTGATGATAACGGATCATAGATCAATGTATAATGTGAATACAAAAATTCATTTCTTCAAATATAGAGACCAAACAACATTCATGTCCATAAGAAAATATTATTGTATTACTTCATAAAAGATTAGGTATAGATAGATGTTATCAATTTAGTAATATTTATTTTTGATTTTTTTTCAAACCATTTAACTCATTTTTCCCTAACACAACCTATAAGAAGCTTGGACACGGTAATGACATGGCGTTTTTTCTCTTATTTTATTGGACATATCGTGTGGCAAGTTCGACACGATTTTTAGTGTTTGAGTTGTGTTTGAGTCGGACACATACGACACGGACACGGCATCCCTAGCGGTGTCCTTGCTTCTTAGCATACATATCTAGTAGAATTATAAAAAGAGTATATACATTTGTGTATAATTTTAAACATATGACAAAATACACTAAATATACCCTTTTACATCTCAATGTTGTCATATCATTATGATTATTTAAGCATGTTAAATTTTTCAAGTTGTTACATTCTATCCACCATAAAAGAAGTTTGGTCTTCGAAACTTGGCATATCAATATTCTTAGAGTTATACATAAAAGAAATGTTAATTATCATGATTCATTTTACTTAAGATTTGACATGAATTTCGTACATATAAAGAGGTGTTGCCTTTAGCGTAATTATTATCAAGCATTTAATAGTTTATACAATCATGACAAGTGTGTATAATAATTGCACATCATACATCACTGTTCGTATTTCACATCAATGGATATAAGTAAAGAATTAAATAGTAAGTTTTGATGACATCATTCCATATCGATTTTATTGCACATAGTACACCTACTTTACTAAGATACTAACAGTCCATTCACTTGGATACTGTCTCCAGATTGATTTTGATATGTCTATTCATCTTGATCTTGTAATATATTCAAATTCCACAAGAATATGATATGGTAATAATATGAATAAGTGAAATGTATTTGAGACTAATTGTGTTGAGATCATAACATTGATGTGTATAAAATTATAAAAAGGTGTGATTATAAATGTTTTATCGTTGGGTGTTTGATGCAGCTAGATGGCCATGTGTATATGAACATGATTACAAAGTAAGATTTGTGGATAAGGGTTTGGAAGTTTGAAATGAATAAAGATATGGATTTTTCAATTTGATATATAGCTATGGATGTATTTGTTATGGATGGGAATGTTGTGATGAGGATATGGGATTGCATATGAATATATAGATAAATGCAACTAAGAATATTACACACGCATGTAAACAAAGGGAAAAGTGTGCCTAGGGTGTCTTCTTAAGTTACAATCTAAGAGGCACCCTAAAATCTTAAGATATGGCATCAAAATGTATGATCTAAACAATTTATCTTGATCTTTGTATTTAAAATGGCAGTATATAAAAATTATGTGATTTAGATACTTCTACATCGTTAGTGAGGACATCTCATTCATCTTATTGTTGTAAAACCATTAATTTTGTAATTATTTATTGCATAGTCAAAAGAAGTACTTAAAATGCTTGATATTTATATGCCACTATCTTAAGACATGAAGATCATAATGGAAGGTTTTGGTCATCTATTTTGATATCCTATCTTAAATTTTTAGAATGCTTCTTTAAATTACTGAGGAGGTACCCTGTCCGCACTTTCCACAGATATATACACACACACACACACATATATTTGGAATTATTGTATATGAGCCTCCAGTTCAAGTAAAGTGAGTTAGCGATAAAAAAGTAATGAGTTTATTATTTTTCTCCAAACTTTTTTAGGATCATGATCTCTACCTCTTTACCTTCTTTAGTATCAAATTCTATGAATTTTGAAGTTTATTTGCTCTTTTATCAAGTAAAAACACAATATTGTATTCATCGAAAACCATTAATTTTGTATACAATTGATGGAAGACCAAATCAAAACTATAAAACCTAAGAAATTGGGTATGAGTGAACTCAGAGTCGAGATCATAATCAGAAAGAAATATTTAAAAAATAATTTATAGAGAGTGGAAATAGACCATAGCTCAACTAACTTACGTGAGGCGGCGACTCATTTACATGATTCTCTCTCTCTCTATATATATTTACAATATTGAAAATAACGTGTTATGAAACCCGTTATATTGCATTACGAAACCTAACAGAACCACAACGATATGTAACAACTAAAAAGAACTCAGTGCACCGTAACAATACGTTTTTTTATGTTATTTTACGTTGTTTTACGTAACATTATATTAAATTACGTTATGTTACGTTATTTAATATTATTTTTTTAGTAATTTCTGTGTTGTTATTGATTTTTGTTTTGATTATTAGCGAATTAATGTAATTTTCTTACTTGATTATTTGTTGGCTTGCTTAATTGATTGTGGAATTACTAACTTACTAATTTGTGATTGCTTCCATGTTTCCATATTGTAATTCCTCTCCAGTTGCTGAAATTTCTTATTGATTTTGTTAAATTTTTAGCTGAACTCTATAATTACAAATAAGATAAATTGAATATCAAAAAATATAAATTACAATGATAATAAAAACAGTAATTGAAATCAAAATTTGAAATCTTATTTTCTTGTTTAGATAATAATTGGAATTACGGTTGCGATCTTGATATACTTTTTGAAGATAAATGTGAAAATTACTATAAAACTTAACATAAAATTAGAATATATTCTGCATTACAAAAATATTTTTATATCCTTTTTTTAGTAAGTTTAATTCTATTTTTTAATTTATAAAGGTTATTTCAAATAGTTTTATATTTATTTTTGTTAAATAAATAGGAAATTTTCATAACTTACGTTAACCATTACGCTATATGCGACATAACCTAACAGATGCAAAACGTTACGTTACAGTTATCGTTATTTTAAATATTGTACACATACACATACACATACACATACATATGTGCACACACACACACACACACACATAGAAAATTGTACCTAAGGTTTATCAATAGAGAGTTATGTATGAAAGCAACCTTAAATCCTAACATAGAGGGTCTATAACACCATCCTGAACCATTAGTCATAATTTCTGTGTTATAAATAAGTGGTGTATAAAAACTGTTGACACACTTTTATTCTTAATTAAGATGTCTAATTTCTTATATTGTTGAAAAGCCATTCATATTGCGACTACCCAATACATGGTAAAAACATACTGAAAACACATGATTTTTCTTATACAATAACATTTTAGAATGTTAAGATCATAATGAATAGTGTTGATCATTTATAAATAGCCTTTATATTAAGATTTAGGGGCACCTTCAAATAGAGAACTCCCTATGGAAACATGTTAGGCAAAAGTTTCATCTGTGTATGTCTATATGTGAGTGTGTTTGTGTATATATATGGGTTGACTGGAAAAGTATTGAAATTGCAAAATAGGAATTCTCTCTATAGGCTAGGAGCCATCGATTATCTCAGCGCTTTCCCGGGCCGAGCATGAATTCTTTATTAGAAAGGAGAAGGCAAAGCCGTGGATTGCCATTTTTCAGGTTCCCAGCACACATACCAGTACTCTCTGATTATATATGGTTTGTTGCTTATTTATTCGCTTGGATTAATATAATACTGAGATGGCTTTATGGATGTTGTTAAGTTGAAGTGTAACTTGACATGGCCAATATGAAAATAATGATTGGTTTACATGTATGATGAGACGAGGCCATTCTGAGAATAGTGCTCAATTGATGTGTAGTTTAATAAGACCCCTTTGTGAATGGTAATCAATTGATTTGTATGATATGTGGATCGTTGGTATGAGAACGATGCTAAGTTGGTATGTGTGACATGATGATGCTGATTTGAGGATGATGCTTAATTGATGTGTACTATGGATGTCTTGTTGACGTGCAACTGTATCCAAATATGCGATTGCTATATATATATATATATATATTATAGATTCTGATACGAAATGTTATGTGATTTTAGTACTATGTACCTAGAATATGTATGCATGTACAATATGTTGATTGTTGCATTGGAGTCGGGGGTTATTCTGTGGGGGTGAGATGGTTGCCTGCATGTTTGATAGTATTGGGGGCTGTGTGGGGGTGTAATAATGCTCATATGTTGACATTGGAGGTTATTATGTGGGGCTGAAATGGTAGCTATATGTTATGTAGAGTCGAGGGTTGGGGGTTTGAATGGTGCCTTGATACATGTGATATGATGGGATTGGTCTTAGCAAATGTACAGACAGGGCCTTATATATGATGGGTAATGACTTTGAAAGCTGGGAATATATGTTATAAAAATGTATATTTGTTATGCAGATGAATATACATATCAGAATCATTGTAATAGACCAAAATTTTTGACTGATATGTATATTTATCTGCATAACAAATATAATGACTTAAATAATCATAGTAATAGAGCAAATAGACATATGAGAATAAGTAGGATTTTGTCATATGTCTTAAATTACATAGTGGTTTATGTACTTGTTACATAATTCTACCATAGATACGTATGTACATTATATAGGTAAATACAAAAATATTATATTTTTGTTTTAAGTGGATAGGCTTTGTTAGGAGATAGATATGAATATGCCTGTGTCCATAGTATCATGATACGACACAAAAATCAGGAGGTGTCATATTTATTGTGCATACTCATGCTGCTTTGGCCTTTATCCTGCTGCTAGAGAATTTCTTCTTCATACCCCTCCCTTGATGAGAATTTCTGAACTTTCGAAGTAGCAATCTTTGGTTTCAATGGGGATGCCATGGTGTGATCACTGAGCTGCTCTTGCCTAGCTGTCCTATTGCGGTGTGGGATCTTCCACTGCCAACTAGTAAGGAGACGATGGAATAAGTGGAGGAAAGTAGGTGAATAAAGTTATGGAATCCCTAGAGGAGGGAGGAGGATTGGGATGAATGAGAAGAAAATGAATAGGTACTATCTGGACAGAACTGAAGATATAATTTGTGGTGTCTACAAATTTTGGGATGCAACAGAATACCTTTCAAAGTTCGTTATGTTTGGCTTTGCGTTATGTTCAAGATTAGGCGAAACAGATATTAGGTGAGGGGGATGCAAGATGATCATGCGACATGTGTCTGTATGTCCAAAAATTTGGGATGAACTAAAGACTATCTTCCTATTAGATTTGTAGTAGGATTAAATAAGAAGAAAACATTTTTCTTTTATAATATGGTTTATAATTTGTTAATCATCTTTGTAGATGAACCTTAATCTCAAGATATATGTTAAATTGTCAAAGATGAGATCATTTGTGATTGAATTGTGGTGTTCATTGCGTTTGAAATTGAATCATTGTGAGATTGAAAGGATTGCTCTATGTATGTGATAAATTATTAACCAAATTGATGTTGGCTCTCATATTGGTTTGATAAGAGGCAGTAAACATTATAGTAATGGATAACACTTGGGTTACATGTGGAGTTTGACAAGTGTTGAAATGCGTTGCAAAGTTTTCATAACTTAATCGTACGTGATATATGTTCATATGTTATATGTTTCTACTTTGATAGTTGATTTTATTTATGCAGTGAAGTATGAGTTTTGTTTTTTTTTTTTTTTTTTTTTTTCCAATTGTGATGTTCTTATTATTGTCATGAGTTATGTGCTTTGCTTTTATTCTTGATGTTGTATTACTATTGTGGGATATTAGATTGCATAAAAAAGTAAACTACTCTATATTTTTGAGTACTTCAAAGAGTTTTGGCAGATTTCAATAATTAGTTAATTTTGATAGTTCACACACTTGGACCAAAAATTTTGATATATTATCTCTTTTTTTTATTTATGATTGATTCCAATCATGAAATCACTTTTCTACTTGTACAACTTCTGTGCAACTTTAATTAGTTAATCACTTTTTTTTATTTATGATTATTGTACTTCCCGGCACAATTTTTATAATATTTCTAGCTTGGGTTATTGTTGCTTGAGTACATAACTTGCTTGTTAAAAGTTTTACTCTCTAGAGGTATTGATTTTAAGACTATGAACTTAATTCTTTTGCTTTAATGTTGCTTATTGGGCAATTAAAGCTCACCACCTTTGTGATTTCAATAATTAGTTAATTTTTTTATTTATGATTATTGTACTTTAGAGATCTAGATTCTGTCATTGCGAGTTGCATAGCGACCAAAATGACACAAGAAGAGAAGCATCGACAAAGACTTTTAAAATTGGAAGCACTGGATGACAAATGCCTTAAAGCTCAACAAAGCATTGAGCTTTATCAAGCGCAAATATCCAAAACCTTCAATAAAAATGTCAAGTAAAGAACTTTCAAGAAATGTGACTTGGTCCTTTCAGTAAGAAGACTAATCATAACCAATTAAAAATCTAAAAAAAGTTCCAACTAAAATAGTAAGGACCTTTTGTTATTGATGCGGTCTATTCAAATGGTGCATACCAATTGGCAAAACTGAACAAAGACAAATAATGATGCCGATCAATGGGAAATTTCTAAAGAAATATTACTCCTAATGTAAAATTCAAGAAATACATCATAGAAGGCCACGCCAGTTATCCGGTCTCTGATGAATGTTGAAGGAAATTTTCGATGGGAATCAAGAAGAATCCTGAACCTTTTAAAGGTAGAATAGATAATATATAAACAACTTATGTAATAGTAAGAAGCAATCAAGTCAAAAGTTGAGCGGTTTGAGGTACATATCCTCTTCAATAACTCTCAATTGCGTCTTCAATTGAATTAGCAAATCCTTGACCGTTCCCCGAAAAAACGGTAATAAGAAGATTTCATAGGGAAACTTCTTATAGTACCCTTTTTGAAGAACACAGCATGGAATGATGAAGTCTCTTGTACAAGCTAAGATATAGTGGCAGGGACTTCAATAAGATCCTTAACAATAGCTACTAAAATGTATAAAACAAGCGCTACTATTAATATCTTGGAATCACAAGGATAACATATACAAGTGGTTGTTCAACATGGACGAGAAAATTCAGCATCCAAGCTATTTCTAGTAGGCAATGCACGTATCCTATAAGAAAAGCTTGCATCTTACCCGGGATAAGGTACATAGCAGCAAAATACTCACCGACGTATAAAAGATAGAAGGATGGTTGATCACTCGATCTTGGTTAATCACTTTTTTTATTTATTTATGATTATTGTACTTCCCGGCACAATTTTTATAATATTTCTAGCTTGGGTTATTGTTGCTTGAGTACACAACTTACTTGTTAAAAGTGTTACTCTCTAGAGGTATTGATTTTAAGACTATGAACTTAATTCTTTGCTTTAATGTTGCTTATTGGGCAATTAAACCTCACCACCTTTGTGGTTGCAACCCCTGCATATGAAATTGAAAGAGCCGGACAACTCAAGAGTAGAAGAGTGAAGTGGATGGCAATAAGTGTGCTAGATGCATAGTTAGTATGTTCAATTTGTATGATATTGTCACTCTTGTAAGAATATAATGTCCCATCTATTTATGAGATAAGTTGTTATAAACTTTGATGGTACGCAACTCTTTATTTGGATTGGCATTATATGACTGTATTGACGGGGATTATGAAGGAGCTTGACATACATTTTCGCAAGAGGCGCCAAGCTTGAGTCCAAGCCATATTTTATTTGAGTTATAGTCTTACTTAATAGTTGCATATGTTGTGCACATGAATAGTTTTATGTACGAGAGTTAAATAAGTTTCACATTATGCATGTGGATTGTATATATTAGGTGACTTCTTGGTGTTTTTCTTAGAGAATAATGAAATTTCTTTTGTCCATAATTTGTTGATTTGTTAGACGATGCAAATTCTTTTTATTTTGAATTCGTTGAAAGTGGGTGAGTAATCATCTGGATGAATTCTTGAATCAATCTCAAAATCTCTCCTCGCATATTTGTTGAGAGTGAGTGAGTGATTACCTAGGTATTGAAGTCCGAACCTATCCTGTATATATCCTGCTTCATTCCCTAATCCTACATCATTCCCTAATCCTACATCATCCCCTAATCTGCCAAAATCCATCATAACCCTTACAATTCCTCTCCATACTTCGTTAAATTGGTATCAGAGCTTGCATACAACAGTTCAGTCAATAGTTAATTGTGTTAATATAGTTTACTGAGTTGAGTCAATCTAAAATTGTTACCAATTACAAGTTGAGGAAACCTATAAATCTTCTTTCCCTTCCGATAGGAGATTGGCCTAGTGCCTCAGATGAGTCATTTGCACAACATTGATATGTTTGTATAATCTTGTTTGACACCAAATAGCAATTAGGAATGATGACTGTATGTTTGCTAGAGATTTGCACAAATGATTGTAGGAATTCGCATTGGAAATGAGGTGATGTCCCTCTGGGAATTTTGAAGAAGCTTAATGCTCGAGATATTGGTCCGTACAGTCATAAGGAGGTTTGGTTCAAATACTTATGAGCTTGAGATTTTCTAAGAGTTTGAAATCAACCGATTTTCAATGTCAAGGATCTGGTTGTATATTGCACTTCAGTTGACCACCTTGCCATCATTCGTGGTCAATCTTCCACAACTTCTACGAGTCCACAGCCTTATCTAGTTCATTCACCACCATCGCCACCACCACCACCAAGGCGACATCCCATCGAGGAGATTGAGGATATGTTGGAGGATGAGATCATTTCTGCTGCTGATAGAGGACACCAGTGATACCTAGTTCATTGGCATCGATGGTCCGAGTCGGTTTACACTTGGTTATAGATTGAGGAGATTATACAGCTTAATTCAAACTTCCATGATGATTATCACCTTCGCTATACACCTGTGGCGAATGTTTCGAAACTAGGGAGAGTTGATTGGAGCAATAACAGGAGCATGGCTGTCATATCTTCACCGAAGGCATTGTGCTCGAGTCTAATCCATATTTTATTAAGTTTTTGTCCTATTTTATAATTGCATTTATTGTGCATGTGGGGCTGTGCTCTGTTTGAGAGTTAAAATAAGTTGCGTATTATATGTACATAGATTGTATCAATTATGTTGTGAGCGTGATTTTGAGAGTAATGAGATTAGAAATTCCCTTTTTTTAGCATGTTGATTTGTTACACCAAATTACATTATGTATCGTTGCAAGAAGGGAGAGGTCATTTGGATGGATTTCTGAATCAATTCCAAATCTCTCCTTGCGGATTCATTGAGAGTGGTTGAGCAATTACTCGCGTGCTAAGGCTCGAATTTATCAACTATCAATGACATCAGCCCCTAATCCTGAATCCACCATAAACCTTAAAATTCCCCTTTGTACTGCATCACATATATACGACAGTAATTGATCTTCTGATATTTAAGATGAGTCTCTTTTACTTTGGTTTTGATCCATTATAGAAGAGACTTGTCCTAGTGCTTGTCACATACCTTCTTGGACGGGCTGTAACAACATTATATCATTAGCATGCAGAAATTATCAGCTATTTGTCTTATTATAATTAACCAATAACAACAATAACTAAGCCTTTTATCTCAAGTACTTTTATTAAATTATGTTATCTGTCTTGTTATCATTAACCAATATCAAGAAATAGAATTTGTGTTTACATTGATTCAAAAAATTTAAGGCTGAAAAGGGACATCATTTCTTCAAATTTCATTAATAATTTTTAGAATTAATGTAATTATATCTATATGAAATTTATTGAAACTATTTAATAATATTGTTGATGGTTGTACACTTTGATAATCATTCTTCTTAGGTCTATGCACTTTAATATCGATAGGGATGTTCAATTATGTAAAAGTACCATCATCTTGATGATTTTCTAGACTTTAATTTATATATATATATATGTATATATGTATGTATTTATCTATGTATTTATGTTTGTATGTGTATACAGAAAAAATATGCGTAGATGTGTGTGTATGTGTGTGTGTAGTATTTATCTATATATGTATATATGGAAATTCTTTTTTACCTAAGTTGTCTCCATAAGAACTTGCCTATGGAAGCGCTTCAAAATCTCAAAATAGAGGGTGTGTGTGGAGTATTCAAATTGTTAATTGTAATCTCCACACTCTAAAATGGTGTATAAAAAACCATACATTTTCGATATGTTTTGCCCATATATTAGATATGTATAAAATGAACAATTTTTCAATAATAGAACAAATAAGACCTTTAGATCAATGATGAAGTATCTATATTACATAATTATTTATACACTATCTATTTAGAGCATGGAGATTACAACTAGCATTTTGGATCGTCAATATAAACCCTTTATATTGAGATTTAGGGAGTGACTCTATAGGGAAGTTCTTAAGGAGACACCTTGGTTGTACCATTACTTTTATATATGGGAGTATTGTATATGAGCCGCCAGTTTAGATAAATTATATGAGCGGCACAAAATTATTAATTCAATTAATTTTTTTCGATATTTTTTTTGAAATCTTGATCTCTATACCCTTAGGTTTCTCTGGATCATATTTCATGGGTATTAAAATTCATTTGTCATTTCATCAAGTGGATACAAGATGTGATATTAATCGAAAATTATTAATTTTGTATTTACTTGATGAAAGACCAAATGAAAACTTAAACTCAAGAAATAGGATATGATTGAACCCTAAGAGTTCGAGATCATAGTGCAAACGAAAATTTTAGAAAATGATTTTTGGACATAGTGGAATTGGACTGCAGTTAAGGTAACTTACTTGAATTGTCAGTCATTTCCATTATATATATATATATATATATATATATATATATATATATATATATACACACACACTCTCACAGACATGTATACATGAGTTGCGGATTAGGAAACTTATGTGAGCCAGTAGTAAAAAGATAGTGATCTCATTATTGCTTTCAAATGTTTTTGGGATGGTTTCCACCTCCCTAACTTCATGATGATCAAATTTTATTGATTTTATCATTTATTCATCCTTTTCCATCAAGTGGTTGCAAGATGTTGTTTCATAGAAAATCGTTAATTTTGTATTTTCTTGATGGAAGGTCAAATTAAAGCTAAAACCTAAGAAATTGGGTATGCGAACTCTAGGGTGTTGAGATGATAATCCAAGAAAATTTTGAGAAAAGAATAAGGGGTTCACTATTTTTTTTACCGCTAGTCCATATACATTTAATGAGTCGGCAACTCATTTCCATTATAATATATATATATATATATAATATATATATATATATATATATATATATATATGAGAATAATGGAAATGAGCTGCCGACTCATGTAAGTTATTTGCGATGCAGTTCATTTCCATTATCTCTAATAATTTTTATAAAAATTTCTTTTGGATTATGGTTTTCACACATACCCCATTCTTTGGATTTTAGTTTTGATTTGGTTTTCCATCTTGTAGATGAAACTAATGGTTTCCATAAATAGAACAATTTGTTTTCACTTAATGAAATGACAAATAAACTTCAAAATTTATAAAATTTGATCCTAAAGAAATTAAGGATGTAGAGATCATGATCATAAAATAAATTTTAAAAAAATAATGTGATTATTATTTTTTGTCGCCGACTCACGTCAGGTAAGTTAACGTGAGTCGGCAGCGAAAAAATTAGTCATTATTTTCTTATAAATATTGTTTTAGATCATGATTTCTACTTCCTTACTTTCTTTAGAATCAAATTTCATTAGTTTTGAAATTGGTCTGCCCTTTCATCAATGGATACAAAATGTTCTATTCATTGAAAGCCATTAATTTTGTGTCTATTTGATGGAAAACTAAATCAAAACTAAAACCTAAAAAATTGGATATGAGTGAACCATAAGTGATTGAGATGATAATCCCTGAAAAAAATTAAAAAATTATTAGAAATGGTGGAAATATAGTGCAGCTCATTTCAATTATTCTCATATATATATATATATATATATATATATATATATATATATATATTTCTGTTCATATATTTATACTTTCTCATGAGTTTGAATAAAAATATTATCTGTTAGTTTAAAACAGTAACTTTTATGTGGTATATTACATAATTGTCACATTTATTGATCTCATGGGTTTTACTTGGACTAATATACTGATTGTTACTTGAGCAGTGAATATTGTCACAATAAGAGTTTTCTACTAAGTGCATGTTCTATGATGTCATTATGGCTGGATCCTGCTTGCCATATCAAGAGTTGCAGGCAAATACCTGACTTCCTCAGAATTATCCAGTTTTGTGAAATGCATTCTTGGTAAAGAGCCATTTTTCCAGAACTCGTATTCTGAAACTGTGTGTGTAGTACATGTCATGACAAACAGTGAATAATATTCGATGATCTCTTATGTCATGCCAAACAACTTACTATTGTTGAAAGATAATCAGTGTTCTAAATATCGGATACCGGTCCCATATCGGTCAGCCAAATTACATACCGGTTACCGGATACCGAGTGGGATATCGTGATATGACTCTAAATACCGGAGTGTCATATCGGTATCATACCAGTTAAAGAATAATCATATAATTGGCTATATACAACATAATAAAACACATAAAATAAGTTTATAGTGCTTACATTGCCTTATTTACATTCAACTTACAAATTTACAGTTACCGTTTAGAACGTTCAAATATGCACAGAGCGACATATAATCATAAAATTAAGAAAAATAAGTTTTCAAGATAAAAGAAAAGTGTTTCTATAATACATAAGTGATATAATTTAACTTTAATAAACATAAAGTTAATAACATAAATAAAGTTACTAATTTATATTAACTTAATCTAATTAAGAATTCAAGTTTTTACTAATCATTCTAATTCAAATTATATTAGCTAATTACTCGAATTGCTTTGTCCAGTAATCCAGTTCAGTAATCCAATAATCCAGTCCAGTAATTCTACTAATTCTTGTAATTGCACATGCTATAATGTAACTTGTAGTTGTAAGCATATGAAAGTTTATCTAACATAATCTATTTCTTTCTTTACTAAATACTAATACAAATTTATAAATTTTATCTAACATGAAACTTATGCACAAACACACAAAATCAGTGAATTCAAACCACTGATTCACACTGAATCAGTGATTCGGTGATTCGATTCAGTGATTCAGTGTGAATCAGTGAACCGAATCACTGATTCAAGTCACTGATTCACATTGAATCAGTGATTCGATTCACTGATTCATACTGAATCAGTGAATCGAATCACTAATTCACACTAAATCGAATTCACTGTCAATTCACTATAGACTACGCCACTGGCCGAAGCCTTGCTGCCTTAGGCATCAAATATTTTCCAAAATTCCAAACTAAAAAATGAAAATTCCATTAATTCTTGAATTATTCATGAAACAAAAATACTTTACTTGCACCAAAAAAAAATTCTAACATATATCGCAATCAATTAAACCTAAATGGCACAATTATAAAAGAAATTGAAGAAATTTGTAACTCTAAATCAAATTAACATGAAAAAAAATCAAATTTGACTTACCTGGCCGGCGGCCACTGCCCAATTGGATAAAGTACCGACGAACTTGAGATGGCAGTGTCAGCAGAGAACGGCGAGCACCCTTTGAAGACTCCAAGATTGGGAGAAGAGCAATTGGAGAGCGGAAAAGAGAGAGAGAAAACGAGAGAGATTTATGGCTCGATTGGGAAATTAGGGTTAGGGTTGGCTCGATCGGCCGACGAGCAGGGAGAGAACGAGAGAGAGAGCCAGAGAGTGAGAGAAGAAGAATCGGAGAGAGATTTAGGGCTCGATTGGGAATTAGGGTTAGGGTTTCGTCGCGGGGAGGAATCGCCGGGAGAGAGAGAGAGAGAGAAAACAAATTTTTTTTACCCTTTCTCTCCCCTCTCGATCCGTTTTATTTCTTAACGGGTCGGATTTTAACGGGTTAACGGGTTTAATCCATAACCAAAACCCAAAACTCATTAACTGATATTACCTAATACCGACCGATATTTCTCATCTCGATACCGGCTGATATATCGCTATGTGGTCGATATATCGGCCCATACCGGTCCAAAACGATAAACGTTAAAAAAAAGTCCATATCGTCTCGTTTCTTCAATTTTAACGATATACCGGCCAATATACCGGTATATCGGCCGGTATTTAAAACAGTGAAGATAATTTAGCAATCTATCTAGCTATTCCAGACGAAGCATGCCAAACAACTAGAAGTCCATTCTCCAATTGACATAAGATGACCTTTTCTTTCTTACTTCAATATAGCCAAGAAGCATGTTCGGTAGTTTCTATGTTCATCTCCAAGCAATAGATTATTCCATGCCCATAATTTCTGCAACATGCTTATTTAACATTATGACGGTAAGCATTAAAATTATGATGGTGAGCATTAATAGCTTTTGCCAGCCTGCCACAAAGCAATAACTCTGCTGGACTCTCACTTTCTCCCTTTGAATAATTAAACTATAAGGTCTGTATAAAATTTCTGATATATAAAAGGAGGATCTCTAGTATATTTTTCCAAATAATTGTATTGTTAGGTTTGTATTTTGAAAAGCCTTTTCTATGTGGTGCCATTCAAGTGTGAAAAAAACTTACCCCTATATGTCAAGTGTTAAATCACAAGTAATTTCTTTCTCAGTGCAGTAGAAGGTCATGATCCACTTGCTGAGGAGATTGATATGATCCAGAAGATGCAAACTGCAGTTCTTGAGGAAAGATATGAAGACGCAGGTATATGGTAGAAAATATCCTTTATCAGTTTAGGCTTAAGTTATTACTACTCACTTTTGTTTTATTATATTTGTATATGGGTAATTTAAACTTGTATTTCTGACAGCTCGTTGGAGAGATGAGCTCACCAAGCTCCGCATGCACGGTCTAAAGCTTTAGATGAAACCTAATCATGGTAATGTCTTGTATCAGTATTCGTTGGTGTTGAGTTTTCAAGTATGGATATGTGATTTTATGATTAACAATACTCATTGTTGAAAGCTCTGAATTTCTTTTAGGGAAAATTTCACAAAACCTCCCTCAATTTACTGTAGTTTCATGAGAACCCTCCTAGGCAACATGACGTTGACATGACAGTAAGGCCCTGGTTGGTAAGTGGAATTAAAGTGTTGTAGAGTTTAATAGAGGATTAGAAAGGTGTAGGCTAGTCACATCAAGGAGATGGGTTAAGTCCCCAACTCCTCTCGAGGATGGTAGGATGTTGTCTCAAACATGCCAATTCTACTCTTTGCCTAAATCTCCGATACCCCAATCCTCTTAGTTATTTGCCTGGCCTTTGGAGGTTTAGGCACTAAATTCTCCCAACTCCACTTACTATATGGGGCCTCTGATAGAGTTTATAGAAAGTGCAAATTACCCTAATGCAAATACTAAAAATGCTTCAAAAATTGTAAAAAAACATAATTAGAGAGTTTTTTTTTTTTTTTAATATCAAATTGCTTAAGCTTATTTTGGTTTCATTTGTTGCGTGGACATGTGCTCATGAACGATAATTATCATTCTGAATAGCAGTCCTTATATCTCGTATTAACAATCAAAAAATGATCTAAAGAAAAAAAAAATCTTTATTTAATGGGGTTTCTTCCTATACCTATGAATTCCATTAGACCCTGAGACATTAGAGGAATCTTTTTGGTCTTCCAATATCAATACTATTCCTCTTCGGCATCTTCGATCAATCCTGAAGCTTCCCCCTTCTCTCCCTCAACGCTTCGGCTCCATCTCTGGTTCTTCCCCCCTCTCTTCGATCGACCGTGAAGTTTCGGTTCCTCTTTGCTTCAGTTGAGGTAAGCTTTCCAACCAAGTTTTCTTAAAATTCATTAAAGAATGTTCTTAATTGAGTTAATTCTTCACTGTTGGATTATTTGCATTCATGCATTGTTGAATTTTTTATTGCTGGATTATTTGCATTGTTGGATAATTTGGATTATTTGCAATTTTGCATCGGATTGTCTGCTTGATGCTAGAAGCCTAGTACCCAGAACATTGCAGTCACTTGGAATTTTTTTTGTGAATTATGTGCATTATTGGATAATTGTATTGTTGTTTGAGTTTGTGAATTATTTTGCTATGGACCTGATTCACCTGAACATTTTAAAAAAACTTAACTATATTGGGGGTAAATGTAAATTGTAAAATAAAAAAAAAACTGAGCCGGTAATGTGTAATTGATGAATTGTAAAATTTGTAAATTGTAAATTGTAAAATTGTAAAAAATTGTAAATTGTAAAATTTAAAAACAGTGTTATTTATGCGTAAATTGATGAAAAACAGTGTTATTTGTTGTGTGGAATAACTTTAGTAATGTGTAATTTATGAAAAACCATGCAATTAGAAGTAATTGTTGAAATTTTAATAAATTTAATTACTTGTGTAGAAGCAATTAAAAGCAAATGTTGAATTATTTATGTAGAAGTAATTGTTGAATAATTGAATTATTTTTGTATATTGAAATTTGATAATCCGCATGGAGAATCATGTCAAAAAATATTGATCCAGCCAGAGAATGGAGGATCCACAAGGGGAACCTCTAAATTATTTCTGTTGTAAATACTGCAATCACCACATAACTGCTGAAATCACCCGGTTTAAACATCATTTGGCCGGTACGAGACATGGGGTAAAAATATGTAAGCGAGTCCCACCAGATATGAAGAAATCATGTAAAGATGTTTTAAAGACCACTGAATTGGAAAAAAAGAAAAAGGCATCACTGAGGCATGAAATTGACAGAATGGAGAAACCAAATGTCGAAATAGTAAGCCAAGAGTTTGAAAGCGTCGCCGGAAGCAACACTCAGCCTCAAGCTTCAGGTGCTGTGAATAAATTTATCAATTTTGAAACTCGCCAATCGACATTGGAGACAACATTAAATGACGCAAGAGAGGACTGTGTCAGAAAAATAGGAAGATACATCTATGCAAACAGGCTACCATTCAACATTTTGAATAGTCCATATTAGAAGGAGATAATCGAAACAGTATGGAACTTGGGGTTTGGTTTGAAGCAACCATTTCCATACGAGATAAGGCTGCGGGTTTTTAAAGCCAAGGTTCAGGATATTAACAATATTAAAGAGGAGCACAGACGGCTTGGGAGAAATATGGATGTGCAGTGATGTCAGATGGATGGACTGACAGAAAGAGCAGTAGTTTAATAAATTTTCTTGTAAATTCATCTGAGGGGACTTTTTTTTATAAGTCTATTGATGCATTGGCTGAGTTCAAGACAGGAGATTACTTATGGGAGTATCTTGATAAGGTAGTTGAGGAGATTGGAGAGAATAATCTTATACAAGTGATTTTGAACAATCACGCTTTTTATGTTAATGCGGACACAAAATTTATGGTTTTACGAAAATATCTTTACTGGACTTCTTGTGCAGCTCATTGTATTGATTTGATGCTTGAAGATATAGACAAGATGAAGATCCATAAAAACTCTTGAAACAGTAAAAGGGATTATACAATTCATATACAACCATGACTGGATTTTGAGTTTGATGCGGATATATACGAAGGGAAAGGAACTGTTAAGGCTAGCCATTACTCGATTTGCTACATCGTTTTTGACTCTACAAAGATTATATAAATTAGGGCAACTTTTGAAGAAGATGTTTGCTTCTGATGATTTTAATAAGAGTGCCTTGACAAAGAAACTAAATGCAGTGAAGGCAAAAAAGGCAGTGCTATCAGCAATAGTTTCTTGGGCCGAGTTCTCTTTTGTTTTAGCACCACACTTCCACTGGTCTGTACTGCGAGAGGTGAATTCGGATGTAAGGTCTTCCATGTCTTTTCTATATGAGATGCTTGATAGTTGTAAAGAGAAGATTGCCAATGTTTGTAGTGACAGTAAGAGGAACTACATGCCATACTGGAATTTGATTGATAAGAGGTGAATAACATATTGCATAGGCCTCTACACGTAGTGGCATACTTTCTAAATCCTATATACTTCTACAGTGATACTTTCTGCAATGTTCCTGAGATAAGAAGAGATTTTGTGAATGCGTGCAACGAATAATCCCTGGCCTCAATGAGTATGCACAAGCTAACGTTGAGCTAGATCAGTATAAACAGAAGTTTGGAGAATTTGGATCTCCACTAGCTCAAATGACTATGAACGCTCGAAGTTTTGGTATATCTTAATTCATTGTTTTCGATATCATTAAGTTATTTTTTAAATTTTTTAATACCAAAATTAATTATCTATTTTAGCTGTTTGGTGGGAAACATTTGGAGAGAATGTTCCAACACTTTAAAAATTTGCAATTCGAATTCTTTCTCTTATGACCAATGCTTCTGAATGTGAACGCAATTGGAGCACTTTTGAATAAGTATGAATTTTGAAAAACTTAATATATTATATTTTCTTAAATATCGTATTTATCATCATGCTTATATAACAATTCACAAATTTGTTAAAGGTGCATTAAAAAAAAAGAGATCGCTTGGAGCAATAATGCCTACATTCTCTTGTTTATGTTATGTACAATATTAAGCTTAAAGAGAGGATATTCGAAGAAAACGAATGAATTTAGATCCAATTTTAATAGATGAGGCAACACTAGAGGATGGATGGCTTGTTGAGAGTGAAGAGTTTTGTCTCTCAGAAAATCTTGGATTGTTAGAAAAGTCTGCTGAGAACGATTCTAATATAAGAACGAATGATTTCTTAGAAAACACTGCAATTAATAATAATCAAAATATTTTTTCACCTATTACGGATAAGGGAGACAAGTAAGAAGAAATTGAAATCCCAACAAAGAAACGAAAAGTCAATACTTCTTGTAAGTTATCAAATGTTTACAATTTAATATTCTTAAGTGAATACTCTACTATCAGGATTTAAGTATATAATAACATCCTAATTTGTAGCGCTGAGTAGAAACCCAAAAAAACCAAACCGAATCGAACCGATCAGTTTGGGTTATTCGGGTTCCGGTTTGGTTCGGGTTAAAAATCAGAATTAATTACGGATTTCGGGTTGGCTTTCGGTGGCTTTAGCTCCAACCGAAACTAACCGAATTTTTGCAATTATAATTTATCTTTTTCTTTGATTTATTTTCAATGTGTTTTTTTGAAAATCTTTGATAAAAAATATATGATTGTTATTTTAATAGGTAGAAATAGAAAAAAAAATAGAAAATAAAATTATTATTTTTCTTACAAAATACAGTGTTTATCACATATCTAGTTTCAAACCTAAATAACCAAAAAACCAACCAAACTGAACTGAAAATCTGGTTTTCGTTTCGGTTTTCTTGAGGGTTCAGTCGGTTTTGGTTTCGGTTCTACTATTTCGGTTTGGTTTTCGGTAGAGTTTTTTCACCAAAAACCGAACTGAACCGACTGATGCTTACCTCTACTAATTTGTATATCTCTTGTGTAGTATCTTCTTCGGATTATGAAAAAATAGTTGATGATAGTTTTGATGAGACGGGAGATATCGATTCGGAAGATGCGAATTACATTTTGGAGGAGAATTATCTTATTATTGTAAATTAGATGATGGCACGGGTTCATATTTCATCTTATAAAAAGAACAGTTTTTTGTTTTGTGGACTTATATTCATGTAATTAATTTGTATATTGTGATGTGGAGTATGAATTGTAAACATAGTTTGAAAAATTATTGTGATATTTGCTTCAAATTTTAAAATTTTTCTATGCCTTTAAAATCATTTTACAGTATTTTTTATGATTTTTTAGATTTAATTACTTATTTATGAAAATTATTAAATATAGTTTTATATTTATTTTAATTAAATAAATAGAAAATTGCATAATCTACATTACGTTTTTTGCTACATAACCTAACAAAAAAAAAAAAAAAAACGTTACGTTAATGTTATTTTAAACATTGATCAATTGGTTGATTGTTTCGCTCCTGTATTTTCCAAAAAGATAAAAGATTTCTGAGAGTTGTTTTGTGGATCTGCAAGAGAGTAGTTGGGTTCTCCAAATAAATAAAAAGTGTATTATGCCTGAATCGAACTGAGGTTTACGGTGGAGGATCTGGCTCAGAAAAAAGAGGTATTCTAGTTATAAAATAGTTAATGAAACCGTAGCTGGAATCAAGATCTCATTCAAAGAGAGATAACAAATATCTGGGGTTTCTTTTTTGTCCTATACGATGACCCAATTTGTAAGGACCATGATTGGGAATTGTTTGATCGTCTTTCTTCGAGAAATGACGAAATATAATCAACTTGAATTCGGGATAGCTATTCGAAATCATAGGGGAAGACTTATTTTATATCTGTTTTTCATGAAAATCGACAAATTGAAGAGGAGGATTTCTTCAAACAAGGAGTTGAGGCAACTAATCAATCAAGTGATATTGAGCACATTTCCCATCTCTTCTAGAGAAACAAGTGGGTATTGCTTTGCAAAATTGTGCTCAATTTCATATATGGCAATTCCGACAAGACCTCTTCATTAGTTGGGTGAAGAATCAGCATGCATCGGATTTTTCGAGGAATGTATTGAGAGAATTAAATTTGGTTAGATAATGTGTGGTTGGTAAACAAGGATCAGTTTTTACCATAGTACGGAATGTATTGTCAACTATTCAATATGATTCCACAATATCTATTTTCGTTCGAGTAACGGATTCTATCTAATCGAAAGGATCTTCTGATCAATTCAGAGATATTTTTGATTTCTTTAGAAATGAGGTTTCAGAATATCACACATTAATCGATCAAAGAAAGATTCAATAACTAAAACAAAGATCGATTCTTTGGGATCCTTCAAACTGAATGAACAGAGATAGAGTTAGATCGATTCCCGAAATGCCTTTTTGGATCTTTCTCAGTGTCTTGGTTATACACGAAATGCGAGAAGCGGACAAATAATCATTTGCTTCCGAAAGAAATCGAAGAATTTCTTAGGATTCCTACAAGATCAATTCGTTCTTTTTTCTCTGACAGATGGTGAGAAATTTATCTGGGTTCGAAGAGAGATCCACTAGAGGTCAGAAATTTTGAAAGAAAAAACAAGATATTTCTTTTGCCCCTTTCAGGCGATCGGAAAATAAAGAAATGGTTGATATATTTAAAATAATTACATATTTACAAAATACCATCTCATATCATCCTATTTCATTAGATCCGGGATGTGATATAGCTCCAAAGGATTAACCAGATGGGACAGTTCTTATAAGATTTCATTCTTGAACAACAATCAATTTTTGGATTTATTTCTTCTATTCCATAACCGAAACAAAGGGGGATACACGTTACAACACGATTTTGAATCAAAAGAGAGTCAAGAAATGACAAATCTATTCATTCTATCAATAATCGAGCCGGTTTTGGTGTATCGTAAGGGATTTGCTTTCTCTTCGGTCCGGATCCACTGCGGGGATGATTTGGGGGATGATTTGGAAGATCCAAAATGAAAAACAACGGTATTTGTTAGCAATAACATCATGAAGGCAGTCAATCAATATAGATTGATTCGAAATCTGATTCAAATCCAATATAGCACCTATGGATATATAAGAAATATATCAAATCGATTCTTTTTAATGAATAGATCCGATCGCAACTTCAAATATGGAATTCAAAGGGATTAAATAGGAAATAATACTCTGAATCATATAACTATAATGAAATGAAGTATATTATCAACCAACATTTATTAAATTTTAAAAAGTTAGAAGAAATGGTTTGATCCCTTATTTCTCGAACCAAGAGATCCATGAATTGAGATTCTGATGTATATGATACAAATGGTGCAATGGGAGCAAAAATTTCCAAGTACATTTGGACCATTTCGTTAATGAACAGAAGAGCCTTTTTCAAGTAATTTAATCAGTTACATATTAATTAATATTCAATCGATTGGTTTGAGGCTATTGTTAAGATTTCTCTAAGCCTCTTCGTTTCTTTTTGTCCAAGTCACTTCTCTTTTTTATCCTAGTCACTTCTCTTTCTATGTGAGTATCGGGAATACCCCCATTCATAGGTCCAAGATCCACATCTATGAATTGAAATATCCGAATGATCAATCCTACAATCAGGTGTTAGAATGAATGTGTTTAAATCGTTCATTTGAATAAATTTAAATACTTCTTATTGGATAATCATGATACATCCCAAAGACCCAAATTCTTGATCAACAGAGGAACAATATTATTATTTTTATTCAAAAAGAGTCCAAAGTGGATGATTGACCCATTCCATACTAGAAATAATTGCAGAAAATCCTTCGATAATATAGATTCCTATTTCTCAATGATATCCTACGATCGAGACAATTGGCTAAATCTCATGAAACCATTTCATAGAAGTTCATTGATATCCTCTTTTTATAAAGCAAATTGACTTAAATTCTTGAATGATAACATCACTTTTGGTTCTATTGTAACAAAAGATTCTCCTTTTATGTGGAAAAGACCTGTATCCATAATGATAATCTTACATATGGACAATTCCTCAATATCTTATTCATTCGTAGCAAAATATTTTTTGTGTGCCTGTTAAAGATACATATTTTTTTGGGGGGAGCGACTATTCCACCAATCGAGTCACAGGTATCTGACATATTCACATGTTAATGATTTTCTACAAAGTGATAATGAAATGCATAACTTGTAGAAATCTTTCTATTTTCCAATTCGTTTCAATCCATTCATTTATAGAGTTATTTATTTGATCGCAGACATTTCTGCAACACCTTCAAGAGAGGAACCAATAGTCAATTTTGAAAGAATTTATTGTTAGCCTCTTTCAAATATGAATCTATCTGATTCAGAAAGAAAGAACTTGCATTAGTATTTTAGTTTCAATTCAAACATGATTTGATTCACACTCCATATTTTGAGAAATATTTACCATCTGGATAGAGGAAAAGCAGAGTTTTTGTTTAAAGATATATGTTGAGAAAGACAAATGTATGTAACCTTTCAACGAGATAGTGTTTTTTCAAATCTCTCAAAATGGAATCTATTCCATACATATATATCATAGTTCCTTTCTTCGACAGGGTGCAAATATATAAATTTCACCTTTTTAGATACTTTTTCAGACCCATTGCCAATACTAAGTAGCAGTCCAAAATTTGTATACATTTTTCGTGATATTTGTATGGATCAGATATATCATGACCAATTCCTTAGAAAATTCTTCCACAATGGACTTTGATAAATGAGATTTCAAATAAGTATTTATAGAATCTTCTTCTGTTCAAAGAAATGATTCATCAAAATAATGATACCCTTTCCACTGATATGGGCACATCTGAGATCAAGAAATGCTTGGGTATTACTCTATTCAATCATTTTCCTTGTTGCTGGATATCTTGTCTGTATCCATCTTTTCTTTGTCCCGAGTCTCTGGTGAATTACAGAGTTAGAAAAGATCAAATTTTTGATGATTTCGTCATACATGATTGAGTTGTGAAAACTTCTGAATAGGTATCCTACATCTGAACTGAATTCTTTCTGGTTAAAGAATCTCTTTCTAGTTGCTCTGGAACAACTAGGAGTTCTGTAGAAGAAATATGGAGTTCTATTTCTGGTGGCAATGCTATTGGGTGGTGGTCCTGCTTATGGGATCAAATCAATACGTTCTATGAAGAAGTATTTGAATATTAATCTAATTAATCTCATAAATATCATACCAAATTCCATCAATTGAATCACTTTTTCGAAAAATACGAGACATCTAAGTCGTACAAGAGAGATCTATTCATTGATAAGTAAAAGAAAAACATGAACATTGATTGGATTGATGATAAAATCAATTCCTGGGTCGCGAACAGTGATTCTATTTATGATGAAGAAAAAATTCTTGGTTCAATTCTTCACCTTAATGACAGAAAAAATGATTGATCAAATTTTATTGAGTTTGACTTAGTGATTCTTTATCAAAGAATGACTCAAATTATCAAATGATTGGACAGTTGGGATTAATTTACTTACGACAGTTGACATTCAGAAAAAGTATCTAATGAATTATGAGCTTAATAGATCTTGTTTAGCAGAAAGATGGATATTCCTTGCTCATTTTCAGACAGTCACTTATTCACAAATCTCGTAAGGGCTAATAGTTTTCATTTTCCATCTCATGAAGCTCTGCTTAGCCCTCTCACCTTCTAGGGGTATTTTAGTGATAGGTTTTATAGGAACTGGACAGTTTTGTTTGGTCAAATACCTAGTGACACTCCTATGTTCCTTTCGTTACGGTATTATTGAACAAGTTTCTAGATGACAAACCTAAAAGTTATCGTATTGTTGATATCGATATTAATGATAATGACGATATCCATATTGATAATAGTGACAATATTGTTGTTGACCTTGATACGGAGCTGCTAACTATGATGAATGTGCTAACTGTGTATGATGCCAAAAATAAACCTACTTGATATCACCTTTCAATTCGAACTCGTAAAAGCAATGTCTCCTTATATAATATGGATTCCAAACATTCATGATCTATATGTGAATGAGTTGAATTACTTATCGCTCGGTCTATTAGAGAACTATCTCTCGAGAAATTGTGAAAGATGTTCCACTAGAAATATTATTGTTATTGCGTCGACTTATATCCCCCAAAAAGTGGATCCTGTTCTAATAGCTCCGAATAAATTAAATTAGATACATGCATTGATACGAAAGATTCTTATTCCACACTTTCATTCTTTCATATACTAGGGGATTTCACTTCGAAAAGAAAATGCTCCATACTAAAGGATTCTGGTCCATAACCTTGGGTTCCAATGCACGAGATCTTGTAGCACTTGTCAATGAGGCCCTATCAATTAGTATTATACAATAGAAATCAATTATAGAAAACTAGTACAATTAGATCAATTCTTCATAGACAAACTTGGGATTTGAGACCCCATGTAAGATTGGTTCAGGTTCATGGAATTTTTTTCTATTAGATAGGAAGGGTTGTTGTTGTACTTTTAACCAATTACCCCATTTATCCTATATCTATCTATATGAAAAAGAAATCATGTTAGAAAGGAATTCTTATTTGTACAAATAATACTTCAAACTTGGAACGAGCATGAAAAAATTAACAATATTTTTTTATCTTTTGAGTTCTACTGGTCGCTCAAGATCTTTGGTTTTCACCCGGATCTGGTGAAAAAATGGGATTAATCTAGTTCATGGCTTATTAGAAGTAGAAGGCGTTGTGGGGGATCCTCACGGACAAAAAAAAATCGTAGTCAGTTTTATAATAATCGAGTGACATTACTTATTCGGTCTAATCCAAGGAGTCCATTAGATATGATGCAAAATAGATCTTTTTCTATCATTGGTTAGAGGTTTTTCTATGAAAGTACAAATCAGAGTTTGAAGAGGAGGAACGGGCCCTCGACCTGCAACAAATAGAGAAGGATTTATTCAATCACAGAGTTTGGGCTCCTAGAATATGGCGTTCTTGTGACAATCTATTTGATTGTATTGAAAGGCCTGCTGAATTGGGACTTTCCTACTGGACCGGGTCATTTCGAGGCAAGCGGATCATTTATTATGAAGAGGATGAGCATCAAGAGAATGATTCGGAGTTCTTGCAGGGTGGAACCATGCAGTATCAGACACGAGATGGATCTTCCAAAAAACAAGGATTTTTTTCGAATAAGCCCCTCATTTGGGACCCTGCAGATCCACTCTTTTTCCTATTAAAAAATCAGACCTTTGTCTTTGGATTTTTACGTCGAGAATTCTTTATAGATCAAAATATCAAAGGGGCTTATTACTTCCCAAACAAATCCTCCTACATTTATATATATAAATGCTAGTTCATCAAGAATACACAAGAAAAGCATTCTGAATTATTGATTCATCGCTAGAGATGGCTTAGGACCAATAATTCATTATCTAATGGATCTTTCCGTTTTAATACTCAATCTGACAATTATCAGTATTTACCAAATCTCTTCTTGTCTAACATAAAGCTATTGGATCAAATGACAAAGACATTGTTAACAAAGAGATGGTTTTTTCCGGATGAAATGCAGCATTTGATTCATGTAACAGAGAATGATTTCTCATTCTTTAGCCGTAAGGATATATGGCCATGAAAAGGGGTTAAGTAGAGCAGAATTGGCCAGGTGGTAGAGTTGTGGAAACACCTATTTATTTCATATTTTAGACCTTAGCTCTATAGAACAATATGCTACTACTGAAGTATGGAAGAATTGAAATCTTAGATTAAGCTCTATGTATGAATGAAATGAACTGCCTAAACAAGAATTTCTAAGCGGTGAATAACCAAAGCCTATCACTTACTATATCAAACAATTTCCATTATTGAAACCATGGAAATCCGTGAAAATATAAAATAAACATGTCCGATGAAATGCTTGTTGCTATCTACTTCAATAACGAATCATTGGTTTAACTAAAGAAAATAGATGGACCTTTCTCTTCGTCTTAGGTTGATGGATCTTTTCAATTGGAAGATCTCCCATGTGGATAATATATATCCCGGTTGACCGAGCCTATTTGTTCTGAAGTAAAGATTTTCATGTAGGCGGTTTATCCTATTTAGATATTCACGACTTAGAGGTACTGGATTCAATTTCGGAGAGGCCCTGAAAGGACGGTTGGAATGCCAACAGGCGTCTATCTATTCTCTAATTCACTCGACCTAATAGTACCCAGTTTGAGAACGTCCATTGTCAAATTCACTGAATGATTAAGTCGTCAATCCCTAAAATGGACTATGTAATATACTTTATCCGTTGGGTTACGGATACTAGTGGATATTTCACTAGAAGTTTCTATCAATCTACCTATGTGTGATTTGTGTTGAATCGGGGAGCGGCACGAGGTGGACGATTTCCAAATTGACTCCTCATTCATTAGATAGAAAAGATCACCAAGATTTCATGATCTGCTGCCTAACCTATTCCAATAGCTTGGACTCGGATCATGGGGATCGCCAGAATACTTCGTATTAAGAGATAAGATACTTAGTATATCAATATTGATTAGATCTGAAATTTATTATTACTCATTCAATGAGCATTCTCAATATTATGCCTTGAAGAGGACTTGAACCTCCATGTTCTTTAGCACGAGATTTTGAGTCTCGCGTGTCTACCATTTCACCATCAAGGCATCTTGAATGTGAATCGTATTTTATGAATATGATATCTATCTAGTGTGATATATGGAATATATAACAGAGGGATGGACTGTTGGAGTAATATTCTATCAATCGGTCATGTCATATGAGCCCAAGTTAAACATAAAATTGCTTCAGTTTGAATTATCCGTAGAATACTCTATATATCAAAAAGATGTACAATCAAATCTATTTCTCGATTCAATAGAAGCTCAAAGAAGTAAATGTGGTACCCACATAACGATAGATGTGTCTAAAAATAACTTAAAAATAGAAAAACAGTATAGAGACCCTAAACAAAAGTTTGTTAAACTCCTAGTGAATGGTTTGGGACTACAAAATTTTATATTTAGATTGTGCATAATAAGGAAGTTATTTTAGCAACATTTAAGTTTTTAATTGTTTCTCAATTAACTCTCAAAGTAAGCATAATCTAAATACAAGATTTATGGTCGCAAACAATTTGTTAATAGGAGTTTGGGGGTTTTCATTTTTTTTTTTTAGGTTTTCAATGCGATTTCCATTTTAGGCTATTTTTAGACTTATTTTTTGTACAGAGGTCAAACGGTTAGGGAGGATAATTCTTAAAGCAAACGAGTGGCATCTAAGTTGAAAATAACTCAGTGCACCGTAGTGGTGAGTTTTTTACGTTATTTATATTATTTTGCATTTTGTTACACTATATTACATTATATTACATTGTTTCCTAGTAATTTTGAGTAATTTCCAAAGTGTTGTTGATTCTTTAGTTGGATTATTAGTTGATTGATACAATTTTTTTACTTAATTGCCGCTTGTTTGATTCTTGTGAAATTGTTAGTTTGCTAATTTTTGATTGTCTGCTTAGTTGTTTGCTGTAATTCAGTTCTTGTTAGAATTTCTTACTTATTAGTTCTATTTGGTGATGATATTATCTTAATTGATGAGATAAGAGCAGGGATGAATGTCAAGTTAGAGTTATGGCGGCAAAAATTAGAATCTAGAGATTTAGATTGAGCATATTCAAATAGAGTATATGAAGTGTAAATTTAGTAAACGATGAATCCTAAATTATAGTGCTATAAAACTAGATGAGTAAGAGATACAAATGAACAGTTAGTTTAGATATTTGGGTTTTATTATTCAGAATGATGGAGAGATCGATAATGATGTCAACCATAAGATCCAAGCTATCTGGTTGAAATGGAAGACTGGAATGGGTGTTCTATACGACCGTAACATTCCATTAAGGTTAAAGAGAAAATTTTATAGGTTTGTTAGTACGCCAGCTTTATTATATGGCACCAAATGCTGGGCCATAAAGAACGTTGTTTATAGAAGATAGATATAACATAGATGCGCATGCTTCATTAAATGTGCAGTAACACTAGGACAGATAAAGTAAGAGATGAAAATATTCGTGTTAAGTTAGGTGTAGCCTCCATTGAAGAGAAGATGGGAGAAAATCGCTCACGATGATTTAGTCATATGCAACATAGACCTACAAATGTACCAGTTCGACAAGAAAAGTTTATCAATGTAGGACAGATTAAAAGAGCGAAAGAAAAATCCAAAAAAACATGGATAGAGGTGATATGAAAAGATATGGATTCTAGTGGATTAAATGACGTATTACTCGATGGGAAAGAATGAAGAAGGATTATCAATGTGATCGATTCAACGTGATTCTCTTTTGGTTCATGTGCCTATCCCAACTACTTGGGATAAAAGGTTTAGTTGTTGTTAGTTCTATTGAACTCTCAATTAAACTAAAATGAGCAATTACAAATAAGTAAATTGAATATTACAAAATAAATTATGGCATTTGGTGATAACTGAAATTAAAATAAATAAATTTGAAATGTTATCATATTTGGAATGCATACAATTATGATTACGAGCTTAATATAATTTATGAAGATAAATTTGAAAATTATTTTAAAACTTGTTAGAAATTTAGAATAGTTTATATATGTTATAGAATATAGAATCCATTTACTAAAATTTTTAAATTATTTTTCTGTTTATAAAAAAGTATATATAGTTTTACATTTATTTTATTAAATAAATAGTGCATAATCTACGTTATACGTTACGCTGTATGTGATGTGAACTAATGGAGGAAAAACATTACCAATGTTTAAAATAACGATAACATTAATGTAATGTTTTTTTTTTTTGGTTAGCTTATGTAGCAAATAACGTAACGCATAATGTAGGTTATGCAATTTTCTATTTATTTAATTAAAATAAATATAAAACTGAATTTAATAATTTTCATAAATAAGTAATTAAATCTAAAAAATCATAAAAAAACTGTAAAATGTTTTTTAAGGTGTAGAAAAATTTTAAAATTTGTAGCAAATATCACAATAATTTCCCAAACTATGTTTACAATTCGTAGTTCACATCACAATGTACAAATTAATTCTATGAATATAAGTCACACAAAACAAAATACTGTTTTTCTTATAAGATGAAACATAAATTCATGTCATCATCTAATCTACAATAATAAGATCATTCTCCTCCAAAATATAGTTCGCATCTTCTGAATTGATATTATCTCCCGTCTCATTAAAACTATCATCAATTATTTTTTCTTTATCCGAAGAAAATGCTACACAAGAGATATACAAATTAGGATGTTATTAGATACTTAAATTCTGATAGTAGAGTATTCATTTAAGAATATTAAGTTGTAAAAATTTGATAACTTACAAGAAGTATTGATTCTTTGTTTCTTTGTTGGGATTTGTGTTTCATCTTGCTTATCTCCTTTATCTGCAATGGGTGGAAAAATATTTTGATTGCTATTAATTGTGGTGATTTCTAAGAAATCATTTGTAACAACATAATTTTATCATAACTTACATTCTTGATATCAGATTAATTCCAAAATGAATGTGTTGTGTTTGTCTCATTTTTTTATATTTTTGTGATTTTTTTAAAATTTTTAAGATAGTCACTTAAAATAATATTATTTTAATCACCGGTGGGTCCTACACATATTTTTACTAGTCTCTCTTCTTTTGACTTGTAAAAATGAAGTTTGACTTTTTTTGGATTAGTTTAATTTGAAATTATAACATTAAACAACTCTAATAACCTATTATTAGTATTCATTTGTCCTATGCCTTTTGTTTTATTCACCCATACCTTACTTTACCATGCTTATCTTTTGGACAAGCATAACAAACCATCATCTAATCCCCATATCCCTCCTTTATTATATCTTTTTCTTTCCTTCCTTTCATTTGTTTTCTCTCCTTCATTTTTCATTCATCTTTTTTATTTTTTTACTCCAACTCAAGAGAAGAAGAAAAGAGAAGAAGAAGAAAAAGAGAAGAAGTTATTTAGCCTCAAAATAGGCTTATCTTCCTACCCATCAAGGCAAATAAAATCACATCCACTTTCATGTTTTATTTCTAACTCTAATTGTTTATGGTTAACTTAGAATCTTGATTTGTTAAAACTTAAAAAAATATCTCTATAAAAAAATCTCTATGATTATTCTATAAAAATAAAAATATGATTTTTACACTTTACTCTATGTTTATGTATTGAATTTATTATTTTATTTATAATCTCTCATTCTTAAACTACAAGTTGTAAAGTTAAACTATATGCTTAATTTTTAAATTATAAAAATGCCACCTTTATGAATGTTCATCATATTGGATATAAATTTGAAGTTTTCTACATAAATTCTTTGTGTATAATATAATGATTTAAAAATTATTTTCCACTTACCATTAGAAAATAGGTATATATATGTATTCATAATCATGTTTTAAAGAAAAGATTTCAAATAAGTTTATATATTAAATTGTTAAAATATTTTTTTTATACGAGATATTATGTTAGGTCATAATTCTTTTTATGCTAATCCATGTTTACTTGAAATATATATACATTAGTAAGATTTAATAAATTTGCTACTTTTCATACCATGAAATCATTTTAGAATTTGAAAAATTCATACATTATTAAAGCAATCGTTATAATAGTGTTAGGCCTATTTAATTTCTATTTTTACAATATTTTACCCACTTACCTAATATGTGTTTATATGCATAATTGTATATGTATGATTCACATGCATGATCATCAAAGATATTTTTACACCCTAATGCCCACTTACATACATGTTTATATGCATAATTGTATATATGTGTGATTTATATATATGATCATTATTTTCATAATATATTCTAGTATTTTATGACAATCATGCTTGCCTTGACATATAAATACTAGTCACTTGTACAACATATATGAAAATATGTCGAATTTTTCTTATTAGTACATACACATGTTTTGACAATGCCATGGATCCTAACTTACCTGTTAACTTGATTTTGACACTCCATCATACTTGCCTTGACATATACATACTAGTCACTTGTGCAACATACATGAAATTATACCGGATTTTCCTTATTACTACATACACGTCTTGATAATGCCATGGATCTTGATTTGCCTATTAACTTGATTTTGACACTCTATCATGCTTGCCTTGACATATACATACTAATTACTTGTACAAGATACATGAAAATATGCCGGATTTTCCTTGTTAATACATACACATGTCTTGATAGTGCCATGGATTCTGACTTGCCTGTTAACTTGATTTTGATTTGGACCACATCTTACTTATTACTAGACATGTATATGTATTAATTTTGACATGATTGGTTCATCATATTCCGGATTGATTTTCATGTAATATAACTTGAAATCTTGAGTTATGAGAGAACTAAAGGGTGGACAAATTTTGTATCGTGAAAGATTTAGAATAGCTTGCGCAACCGAAATAGGGGCCCATTTGCGGGGGCGCCCGGATGGTACTGAGCCATCATCTTTTGTTTAGTCCATGTTGATGAGACGACCGATTATTCAGTAATCGGTATCTGCTTGAGTGCTTAACGGCACTGCTGGTTCAGCACCAGCATTTTGGCTGGGTCCCGGGTATGCACAGTTACTTTCACATGTGCATATGCTTTTTACATCAAGTCATATTTTACTTATTAGTACATATTGCATGCTCCCTACGATAAAAGTCTATTTTTTCACTATTCAGTTCAAAACATTAACTAAAATAAGATATTAATTTAGACTTGATATGTATGTACATTCTTCCTTGATATTATTACTTGATCATTTAATATTTTTCACACATACGCATACTTTCATATCCACACTCATATCTAATATATTTGTTTATATTACACGCTCCGTACTTCTTATTGTTTTACTTGCCGGGTTTGACTCTGAGCTCCCCCACACGCTTAGATACTGAAAATGTGAGCGAGGATCCGTCATTGCACGATCCGTACATTTTAGAGCAGGTTGAGCAGCAGTAAATTTATAGGCCTCCGCTTTTGTATTTTTGGTTTGGTATGCATCACCCTTTTGGGACTTTGTTTCCAACTTTTATATCAGTATTGTACTTGTTGCTTCTTATATTAGACATGTATATCTTCTCTTTTATATGGTAGTAGACTAACTTCCAAAGTCCTGGTTAATGACTAGTATTTAGTTCCATTCATTTCTTCTTTTACATACTTATAGGCCTCGTGCATGTCGACTTACACGTGCCCGCCGGTAACGCACTCCGTTTTCGTATCCCTCCGGAAAATGGAGTATTACAGAGTGGTATCAGAGCTCTAGGTTAATTTAGGATGTCTTTAGGACTACTGCCATATATAAACATGTCCAAAAATTTTTTTATCTGAAATCTTATCTTGGTCCTATTATTAGTTTATTTTCTATTTTGCCTTCTTATTTTATCCATACCATATATATCTTTTGATTTTCTATGTACCTAGCTTGTACTTCTGATGTTCGAGTCCTATTGAGTTGACGTGGTAATTATAGAGGTTTATTCTCAGTCGACAACAATTATAGTCATTCATTAGAATTATAGCAAGCGTATTTATGAGATACTCCATAGTTGATTTTCGACTAAAATCATATGCTTTCGCTATAATGAGTCTTATCTATTAGCGTGGCAATAATTGATTTACAGGCAATTATTGCAGCTATTCGCAAGGATCTTAATAAGTGAGACTTATGATATTTTTTCTATCATATATCTTTGATTATTTATCCCACTAGTTTAGATAGTATGGCAAGTTAGTTTTCAATTATATTCTGATTGGAACTATTTTCTTAATCCAAATTCTTATCAATTGATTGATATCTTATTACTCCAATCAGTAAAAAAAAAAAAAAATTTCAAGGACGAAATTTTTTTGTAAGGAGGGTACGATGTAACAATTTAATTTCATCATAACTTACATTCTTGATATCAGATTAATCCCAAAATAAATATGTTGTGTTTGTCTCATTTTTCTATATTTTTGTGATTTTCTTAAAATTTTTAAGATAGTCACTTAAAATAATATTATTTTAATCACCTGTGGGTCCTCTACATATTTTTACTAATCTCTCTTATTTTGACTTGTAAAGATGAAATTTGACTTTTTTTTGGTTTGTTTAATTTGAAATTATAATGTTAAACAACTCTAATAACCTATTATTAGTATTAATTTGTCCTATACATATTTTGTTTTATTCACCCATACCTTACTTTACCATGCTTTGGACAAGCATAACAAACCATCATCTAATCCCCCATATCTCTCCTTTATTATATCTTTTTCTTCCCTTCATTTCATTTGTTTTCTCTTCTTCATTTTTCATTCATCTCTTCCTTTTATTTTTTTACTACAACTCAAGAGAAGAAGAAAAGAGAAGAAGAAGAAGAAGAAAAGGAGAAGAAGTTATTTAGTCTTAAAATAGACTTATCTTCCTACCCATCAAGACAAGTAAAATCACATCCACTCTCATATTTTATTTCTAACTCTAATTATTTATGGTTAACTTAGAATCTTGATTTATTAAAATTTAAAAAAATAATATCTCTATAAAAAAAATCTCTATGATTATTCTAGAAAAATAAAAATATGATTTTTACAGTTTACACTATGTTTATGTATTGAATTTATTATTTTATTTATAATCTCTCATTCTTAAACTACAAGTTGTAAAGTTAAACTATATGCTTAATTTTTAAATTATAAAAATGTCATCTTTATAAATGTTCATCATATTGGATATAAATTTGAAGTTTTCTACATAAATTCTTTGTGTATAATATAATAATTTAAAAATCATTTTCCACTTGCCATTAGAAAATAGGTATATATATATATATATATGTATTCATAATCATGTTTTAAAGAGAAGATTTCAAATAAGTTTATATACTAAATTGTTAAAATATTTCTTTTATACAAGATATTATGTTAGGTCATAATTCTTTTTATGTTAATCCATGTTTTCTTGAAAAATATATACATTAGTAAGATTTAATAAATTTGCTACTTTCCATATCATGAAATCATTTTAGAATTTGAAAAATTCATACATTGTTAAAGCAATCGTTATAATAGTGTTAAGCCTATTTAATTTCTATTTTTACAATTTAATACCCACTTACCTAATTTGTGTTTATATGTATAATTGTATATGTATGATTCACATGTATGATCATTAAAGATATTTTTACACCCTAATGTCCACTTATATACATGTTTATATGCATAATTGTATATATGTGTGGTTTACATACATGATCATTATTTCCATAATACATTCTAGTATTTTATAACTATCATGCTTGCCTTGACATATACATACTGGTCATTTGTACAATATATATATATAAAAATATTTCGAATTTTTCTTATTAGTACATATACATGTCTTGACAATGTCATGAATCCTAACTTGTCTGTTAACTTGATTTTGACACTCCATCATACTTGCCTTGATATATACATACTAGTCACTTGTGATGGGATGCCCGGATGGTACTGAGCCATCATTTATTATTTAGTCCATGTTGATGGAACGACTGATTACTCAGTAATCGGTATCTGCTTGAGTACTTATCGGCACGGCTAGTTCATCACTAGTATTTTGACCGGGTCCTGGGTATGCACGGGTTACTTTCACGATACAGGTTTATTTCTTCACCAGTTGGGGTTCCGGGTAAAATAAAATATGATATTAACTTAGATTTGATATGCATGTATATCCCTGCTTGATACTTTTACTTAATCATTACTATTTTCCATACATGTGTATATGCTTTTTACATCAATTCATATTTTACTTGTTAGTGCATATTGCATGCTCTCTACGATAAGATTCTATTTCTTCACCATTCAGTTCAAAATATTAACTAAAATAAGATATTAATTTAGACTTGATATGCATATACATTTTTCCTTGATATCATTATTTGATCATTCAATATTTTTCACACATGCGCATACTTTCAAATCCGCACTCATATCTAACCTATTTGTTTATATTACACGCTCCGTACTTATTGTATTACTTGTTGGGTTTGACCCTGAGCTCTCCCATACGCTCAGGTACTGAAAATGTGAGTGAGGATCCGCCATTGCACGATCCGTACTTTCTAGAGCAGGTTGAACAGCAGTAGATTTATAGGCCTCCGTTTTTGTATTTTTGGTTTGGTATGTATCACTCTTTTGGGATTTTATTTCCAACTTTTATATCAGTATTGTACTTGTTGCTTCTTATGTAGACATGTATATCTTCTCTTTTATATGGCAGTAGACTAATTTTCAAGATTCTGATTGATGACTAGTATGCAGTTCCATTCATTTCTTCTTTTACATACTTATAGGCCTCGTGCACGTCGACTTACACGTATCCGCCGGTAACGCACTCCATTTTCGTATCCCTCCGAAAAATAGGGCGTTATATCATTCGTTCTTATATTAGAATCGTTCTCAGAAGACTCATCTAACAATCTAAGATTTTCTGGGAGATAAGGCTTTTTACTCTTAACGAGCCATTTATTCTCTGGTGTCGTCTCATCTATCAAAAATGGATCCAGATTCAATCGTTTGCTCCGAATATTCCTCTCTCTAACCTTAATATTGTACATAACATAAACGAGAGTGTAGGCGTTCTTGCTCTAAGTGACATCTTTTTTTTTAATACACCTTTAGCAAATTTGTGAATTGTTATATAAGTATGATGATAAATATGGTACTTTAAAAAATATAATATATTAAGTTTTTCAAAATTCATATTTGCTCAAAAGTGCTCTAATTGCATTCACATCCAGAAGTACTGGTCGTAAGATAGAGGATTCGAATTGCAAATTTTTGTAGTGCTGGAACATCCTTTCCAAATTATTTCTACTAGGAAGCTAAAATAGATAATTAATTTTAGTGTTAAAAAAATTTAAATATAACTTAATGATATTGAAAACAATGAATTAAGATATATCAAGACTTTGAACGTTCATAGTCATTTGAGTTAGTGGGGATCTAAATTCTCCAAGCTTCTGTTTTTATATTGATCCAGCTCAACGTTAGCTTGTGCATACTCATTGAGCTCGGGGATCATTCGTTGCGTGCATTTACGAAGGCTCAATGTTAGTTGTGCATACTCATTGCAGCTCAACATTAGCTTGTGCATACTCATTAAGGTCGGGGATCATTTATTGCATACATTCATGAAGGCCTTTTCTTATCTCAGAAACATTGGAGAAAGTATCACTGTAGAAGCATATAGGATTTAGAAAATATGCCGCTACGTGTAGTTGCCTATGCAACATACCTGTCCACCTCTTATCAATCAAATTCAACCTTCCTCTTACTGCCATCATAAATATTGGCAATTTTCTCTTTACAACTAACTATCAAGCATCTCATATAGAAAAGACATAGAAGGCTTCACATCCGAATCCACCTCTCACAGCACATAGACCAGTGGAAATGTGGTGCGAAAGCAAAAGAGAACTCGACCCTAGAAACTTCTGCTAGATAGCACTGTCTTTTTTGCCTTCACTCATTCGGTTTTTTCGCCCAGGCACTCTTGTTAAAATCATCAGATGCAAACATGTTCCTCAAAACTTGCCTTAATTTATATTGTTTTTGTAGAGTCAAGAACGATGTAGCGAATCGAGTGATGACTGGGCTTAACAATTCCTTTCCCTTCATGTATGTCCGCATCAAACTCAAAATCCTGCCATTGTTGTATATGAATTGTATGATCCTTTTGCTGTTTCAAGAGTCTCCTTATGGATTTTCATCTTGTCTATATTTTCAAGTATCAACTCAATACAATGAGCTGCATAAGGAGTCCACTAAAGATATTTTTGTGAATCTATAAGTTTTGTGTCCGCATTGACATAAGAAAAATGATTGTCCATAATCATTTGTATAACATTATTCTCTTCAATCTTCTCAAGACTCCCATAAGTAATCTCCTATCTCAAACTGAGCCGATGCATCAATAAACTTATAAAAAAAAGTCCCCTCAAATGAATTCACAAGAAAGTTTATTAAATTTCTACTCTTCCTATTAGTCTATCTATCAACATCACTGTACATCTATATTTCTCCTAAGCCGCCATGTAATTTTCTTTAATCTTGTCAATATTTTCAATCTCGGTTTTAAAAACCCACATCCTTATCTCGTAGATGGTTGCTTCAAACCAAACCAGAAGTTTCCAACTATTTCGATCATCTCCTTCTAATAAGGACTATTCAAGACATTGAATTACAGTCCGTTTGCATATATGCATCTTCCTATTTTTCTGACACAGCTCTCTTTTACCTCCTTTAAGACTGTCTCCAATATCGATTGGTAGGCTTCAAGATTGATAAATTTATTGATAGCACCTAAAGTTCAAAGCTGAGTGTTGCTTTTGGCAGCGCTTTCAAGCTTTTAGCTTACTATTTTAACATCCGGTTCCCTTATTTTGCCAATTTTATGGCTCAGTAATGCCTTTTTCTTTCTTTTTTTCCAATTCAATGGTTTTTAAAGCATCTTTATATGCTTTCTTCACATCTGGCGGGACTCGTTTACATATTTTTACCCAATGTCTCGTACCGGTCAAATGGTGTTTAAGCCGGGTGATTCCCGCAGTTATGTGGTGATTACAGTATTTACAATAGAAATAGTTTGGAGGTTGCCCTTTCTTGTGGATCTCTTATTCTTTGGTCAGATCCAAATTTTTTAACATGATTCTTCGTGCAGATTATCAAATTTCAATCTACTAAAATAATTCAATTATTAAATAATTATTTCTACATAAATAATTCAACATTTGCTTTTAATTGCTTCTACACAAGTAATTAAATTTATTCAAATTTCAACAATTACTTTTAATTGCATGGTTTTTCATCAATTACACATTACTAAAGTTATTCCACACAGCAAATAACACTGTTTTCATCAATTTGCGCATAAATAACACTGTTTTTAAATTTTACAATTTACAATCTTTTTTTACAATTTACACAATTTTTTTACACTTTTTATTTACAATTTGACAATTTACAAATTTTTTTTTTACAATTTACAAATTTTACAACTCATCAATTACACATTTCCAACTTAGTTTTTTTTTTAATTTTACAATTTACAGTAACCCCCAATACAATTAAGTTTTTTTTTTTTTTTATTTGTTCAGGTGAATCAGGTCCATAGCAAGAAAATTCACAAAAATCCACTCAAACAACAATCCAATTATCCAACAATACACATAATTCACAACAAAACATAATTCCAATTTTTAATAGTGCACATAATTCACAAAAAAAAACATAATTCCAATTTTTATTTACAATTTGACAATTTACAATTTTTTTTTTCAATTTACAAATTTTACAACTCATCAATTACACATTTCCGGCTTAGTTTTTTTTAATTTTACAATTTACAGTAACCCCCAATACAGTTAAGTTTTTTTTTTTTTTTATTTGTACAGGTGAATTAGGTCCATAGCAAGATAATTCCCAAAAATCCACTCAAACAACAATCCAATTACTTAACAGTGCACATAATTCTCAAAAAAAAAACATTCCAAGTGGCTGCTATATTCTGGATTTATAGGCTTCTAGCATCAATCTAACAATCCGATGCAAACTTGCAAATAATCCAAGTTGTCTAACAATGCAAATAATCCAGCAATGAAGAATCTAACAATGCATGAATGCAAATAATCCAATAGTGAAGAATTAACTCAATTAAGTATATTCTTTAACGAATTTTAAGAAAATTTGGTTGGAAAACTTACCTCTATTGAACCAAAGAAGAATCGAAGCTTCAGGGTCGAACGATGAGAGGGGGGAAGAACCGGAGATGGAGCTAGAGCGCTGAGGGAGAGAGGGGGGAAACTTCAGGGTTGATCGAAGATGCTGAAGAGGAATCAAAGAGCTGAGGGAGAGATCGGTGTTTTAAGGTCGGAAAGCGTCGAATTTTTGATCGATCGAAGAAATTGAGGAAGATGATGGTTTCGGAGGTTGATCGGAGCTTCTTGTCGGCGTTTTGGAGCCGGAACGGCGGTGGAGAGAGGGTCAGGAGAGGGGGAAGGGTCGAGAGGGGAAGAGAGCTCGCTGAGGGAGAGAAGGGAAAACTTGGGGCTTTTTTTTCACCCGATAGAATTTATAGGTTTCGATGTGTGAAAAAAATGCACGTTATTTCGCGTTAAAAAAAACGTAACGTAACGTGTGTTTTTTCAAAAAACTCAGCGCTCCGCAGCAGGGCGTTATTTCGCCCTACTACGGAGCGAAAGGCCGGAGCGCATTTTTTTCTATATTGAACGTTACATTATCGTTATTGCTATTTAGACATTGATTTCAGCTGCATATAATTCTGAAAATCTTTTAGATAAGGTTGAAAATTGTAGCAACTCTATTAATTCCCACCCCTCCACCCCCCCCTCCCACTCGGGGATTACATATCGATCCCAACAGTTTTATAGATTGCTTGTAATTGTCTTTTCAAGGGATTTGGTACCAACCCCAGGGAGTTGACATTAGGATAATATTTGATCGTAAATCTTGGTCAATTAGTTGACTGTAATCTTGGTCAATTCTTTGTTGGATCTTTTTCGATTTGAATCATGCTCCTCAACTGGGGGCATTTTTTATGGGAAAACCTCATGGATGTTGATGGATGATGAAACCATCAAGTGATGACACCTATATACCACTCCTTGCGTCCTTTTGTAATTGCCTCATCTCTAAGAATGAATCATTGATATGAGTTCCACTTTGATCAAATTTCACTATACAGTGTTTAATCCACTAGGAGCTTGATGGAGGGAAGATTTAGGTCTTGTGGGTTGTATATAATAATCACGATGATGGCCATGTGCATGCCTATGGAACCAGGACCTGTATATTACTGATTTACTTCGTATATTGTATGAGAGGAGTTAGTCTAATTGAAGTGGTTAATTCATTTTCGATGACTGTAATAGGTATCATGAATGCAATTTAGAACAACTTGCATTCCCAGTAACGCCCCAAGGTAGAGCGATGGGCAACATGAATACTAATTACCTGAAAGGGTTAAACCTGTCTCTTTCTTAAGGTTTTCTTGTCCTTACAGAATCACTATAACATAGGTGATCAATGTTGAAAATAATGTGTTATGCAACCCGTTATATTGGGCTATGATACCCAACGCGAATCAGCATCATCTAACAATCGAAATAACTTAGTGCATGGTAACTATGCATTTTTTTTTTTTTTTTTGATTATTTACGTTATGTTACATTATTTGTTGTTATTTTTCTTAGTAATTTCCGATAGTTGTTAGTTATTTTCTTTGATTTTTACTTGATTGCTGCATTTCTTTATTTAATTGCTTATGAAATTGATAGCTTGTTAAGTTGTAATTGCTTGCTTATTTGTTTGTTATAATTTCTCTACAGTTGTTGAAATTTCTTACTTGTTAATTCTATTAAACTCTAAGTTGAACTGAAATGAACAATTACAAATAAAATAAATTGAGCATTATAAAATATCGATTACAGCATTCGTAATGACTAAACTGAAATAAATAAATTTGAAATATTTTTTCATTGCGGTGATTACTGAAATTATGGTTGTAAATAATTTATGAAGATAAATATGAAAATTGTTGTGAAACTTGTTTGAAATTAAAATAGTTTTTGTGTTAAAATGTTCTTTTTTTAGAATTTTTAAATTTATTTTTCAATTTATAAAAATGAATACATGTAGTCTTATATTTATTTTTATTAAATAAATAGGAAATTGTGTAAACTACGTTATGTGTTACACTATATGCAACGTAACCTAAAGGAGCTAAAATGTTACGATACTATTATTGCTATTTTAAGATTCTAGGTGATGTCTTTCTGTAAAAAATGATGATGGTTGAGTGCAATGTCTGGGTGAACTTATTTGGGATTCACCAAGGATTCAGAGATAACTAGAAGAGACCGGGGATTGTATTTGGGAAACTTGTCTGGAATTGAAATGATTTTGTGACCATCTATACATGCATAATAAAAGTTTGCAAGCATGGTATGGTTCATACAACTGAGAAAAATAAAAACTTGGCACTGGCTAATGCATCATTAATAGCAGGAATCTTGCTAGTTAATGGAATAAACCCAGATTAAGTGGCATAATTGGCTTATTCCATCCAAATGGTAAAAGTAAACAGTCTGATTAACTGGAGGCCTTAATCCAGTTAAACAGTTGATCCACTTACTCTTTTTCACCTTATGTCAACCAAGGTTAATTAGTTAACCAGGGAGGAGAGATGGATTGATATTCAATTACTTCATTATGGCTTTCAGAATAATAAATACCTCAATTTTCCACTTTTCCAGTTTGGTCGCCAAATAATATTTGGACTAAATGGGTGGTATATCTAAAATCATTCCATCTTGCATCCCAACTGGAAGAAAATGAATATTTGTTTTAGTGGTTTAGTTAAAGCCAATGAGAATCAACGAGCTCTTTCAAAACACTACCCCGTTACCAAATTGAACTTGAGTCTATGAAAAACTTCGGCTGCAAGCAAGTAGCAAGCTCTCAACTTCGATGCATCTATGTGATACTTGTTGTATCCTTCTAGAAGGAAATGTGGTCACCTTGACGCTTATTTATTTGATAGAAAATTGTACAAAATGTCTCAGAAAATATTCTTGCATTTCCTTTTATTGAATTGTCTATTAGAACGTTGTATATTCTGAGGAGCATTTCTTTTCTTTTATTCCTTTGAATTCTCTAACTATTGAGTCTATTATAAGGTGGAAATTTTCTTGTCTGGTGTACAGAGATTCAACTTCAAGTGCATGGTCACAGTCAATGAAGAAAACTTCACAGGTACAGAAGAATGTATATACAGTTCTAACCCATTAAGAGAGAACATATTCGAATAAGATCCGAGTCTATGCTCACACTCTGGCATTGAAATTGCTGTCTTTTCTGACTGTCCGTTAATGTTTCATGAAGCTTCCAGTGTAATATATCTCATTTCAATGCAAACTTTGTTGGTTTTCTGTACGAATTGATGCATCGGTGAGGATGGTAGTCTAGTGAAATGAATACAGCAGGGGTACTGAATCAAGTAGCTATTTTTCAGTTACTGCGACAAACAAAAGATCACTGAGCATGTCAAGAATCTCAGATGAGTTCCTGTAAAAGGATAAATGGCATGCCTATTTTGAGTTTAGAATATGAATATTGCAGTCAATTTCTCCCAATTATTACGGTGTTTACTCTATTCGTCTGAATTACTGATGCATGATGAGGGAATTTAGGGTTTTATTGTGGGGATTTGGGTTTTTGGATGTAAAATTAGAATTTGATAAAGAATTTGGATTTATATCAAGGTGAATGATATATCCGCTCTCACGAATTACACATAAAAGATTTGAAAGAAATAAATCAAATGCTCTCAAATTATCAAAAATATTCTTCTTATTCATTATTCTAAAACATATTTACAAGGCAGTATATAGAAATATCTACTGTGCAAACAAGAAAAAATAAATAAATTAAATTAAAATCATAATCATATCTCTAAGAAAGATAAAATCAAATAAAAATGTAATATCCAATCTGCTTGTGATTTTCATTTTCATTAAAAAAAATGATTTTGGATTTAAAAAGAAGAAAAATATATATTTGATTAATTATTATGATTTAATTAGAAGAGACCATGGTTTGAACCGCAACCCTTTAGAACCCAAGTGAAATCCAAGCCCACTTGGATAGACAAGTGGTTTAGATCATAAATAGATTTATGTTTTTAAAATGAATTTAATATTTTATCCAATCAACCTGAATTAGAATTCCTTCTAAAAGATAATCAAATCAAATAGGCTCCTTCAATCCCTTATAGCCGTAATCCTCTTTTCCAAAAAAAAATCAGAGAAAAAGAAACAGAGAAGATATGGGACAGAAGAAGAAGAAGAATGATCAGCCAATCAAGAAAATTCAGCCCTTTGATACCTTTCAACACATGAATCCATAGACTTCTCATTGTCCGATCCGAGTAAATCCATGGCTCAATCCTAAATAATATGGCTTTAAGGGTAAAATTTAAAATTTTTGAATAGAATAAGGCAAGAAAACATACCAAATATCACTCATGTGTCTTTTAGCAAATGATCTTATTGTTTAGCAAATCGACTTATCTTTTGAATCCCTAACCTAATTAAATTGATTTATTTTTATTTTTTTTTTGTTTGAATGATAATTTAAAATCCTACAACTCTTCTTTATATTGTTTTCTAAAATTCCAAGAATTAATTTGTCAAAAATTAGTTTAATTTTGTCGGTTATGCTAACATCCAGATGTTGTCATATATGTACTCTCTAGATATTTTGACTATAACATTTGATTTAGAACTCCAAATGAGTTGATTTCGGTCTTATTTTAAAGAGAATAGAACTTCCTACAATTGGGTATTTTACACTTTTTCTAACTTTATTATTAGCCCTTTCAAAATTGGATTTAACTTGTTATTATTGCATGAAATAATACTACTCGTGTAAATATTATTCCTAAAAAGTGCAAAAGATAATATTTTATTAATTTTATTTATTGATCAGAGATCATCAATAGTGCTAATCTATTAGTAGGACTATCGGCAGGTCACTAGGCTGATGATACTGGTATACGGGACCTACCGGCAAGTCTACGCAATGTGTCAGTGCACTATACAGAGTGTTGTATAGTGCAGTTTTGGTACTTCTATTGAATTCCATTGCTCCATTGCCATTGTATATTGCATGAATATGACATTAAGTACTAGTAGTTACATGTTAAATCACTTGGACGTTATTAAACATCGACTTGATTATTGTTTTGTGTATTTTAAAACACTAAGTTAAACAAATGATATTAGATAGTATTCACTGAACTAAATTGGGACACTAATAGTAAATATATGGAATAGTGGATGGGCAGAGGTATTGATATTATATTGGTTATTGTCCTTCAAATCAAATATCATCCCATTGGTATCTCTTAAATTGATCTGTTGAATCGACAATGGAAACCGATGGAGTACATAGGATTAAGTGGGTGAAACAAAACTTGTACGATTTAATGCTCTGAATGTGTTTGAACTCTTAAAACTCTTGTATTGCCTGAACATGTCAATAAACTCGGCGAGATAGGCTTTGACTAAACTCTTGATTGATTAGTTTTTGCGTGGCGAATGGGAATGCATTCACATGTGCTAAATTTTGTCTTGCTTGTATTTTCAAAGTACATAATAAAAAATGATTAATGAGTTTAATTAAGTAAACTAAAGATATTGACATGACTGATTAATGAGATATTTCATTAGCTTTTCATTATATTTATAATTATTCTGTGACAATGTATTTCCTTGGTTTATTATTGTTTATTTTGGATTGTTCGTTTTGCTGATGATCCTAATAATTATGCATAATCAACCCAAGATTTAGAAGTTGATCCACTGAATGCTGACAATATTTGGCATATTTCGAGAAACAAACTGAGCTACAAGATTAGATGACTTTACGTTAATTATTAATTTAGTGGACTTTTATATTAGTTTGATAAATGTAATAGTATATTTTTTTAGACTTTCTTTGTTACTTTATTAAACTTAGTTTTATTTAGAATATTTATGAGATTTTTCTTAAATTGAATAAAGATAATTAATTTGAGAAATTTAATTATTTTGAGTTTGTTGTATTCTGTTTATTTTCAATATGCTTGTTTATGTACTTCTTGTGAAGCTAGTCGTCTTATCAAACCTTATCATGGAACTTTATAGAAACTATACTTCTAATTAAATAATTTAAAAATAATTAAATGTTCATCTTTAATTGTCTCCATCAATTCTTCCTGGTTTGAAAACACTCACCTCCGGTGGATAAAGGTGCCATAACTATAGTAGTTTTTTAAACTTTTCACCTAATGATATTTTGATCTTGTCCAATAAAATGATCTCGAGCATAAAAAATAAGGCATGAAGGTATGATATGTTGTAATGTCTCAAAATTTTGCAATTCATATTCATTTTTTGATCTAATCATGCCAAATTAGGGATACCGAGAGTCAATATGGACACTAAGAGTCAATATGGACACTAAAATGATTTTCAGTCGTAACTTACCATAACTCTAAGTACCATTCCATCTTCTGAAGTTATGATTTTCTAATATTTGTGATTTTTAGGAATTTTCTTGGAATCCATGAAAAAATCCCCATCTTCAGGTTATTACATAATATTGAATTATTTCTGTAGTTATTTCAGTAATTTATATTTCTCGTTTTGGACATTAAAATAATATAGAAAACATAATACTTATCTTATTAACCGCTACGTCGGGTATTAATTTGGTAATTTATAGATCATCAAAGTTAATCAAGATGAAAAATATTAAATTAATGTTTCTCCCTTTGCCTAATTGTCAAAGAAGACTTAAGCGAAATTAACATCTTTATGCTTGATGGGTTAAAGACACACTTTGTCTTGTTGTAATATTCTGAAATTCTTGCTACTTGTATCTTTTCTTTAAGCTCGGTCGTACTAAAAAAGAGCTGTCGGGGTCAATTTGGATACTAAAATTGCTTTCGATGAGCGTAACTTTAAATTTGTAACTCCAAATAACATTCAGTCTTCTCAGTTATTAGTTTTCTAATACTTATAATTTTTTAGAAATTTACTTCCAAATTTGATAAATTTTAAAATATTAAATTATTTTTCTAATTATTTCAAAATTTTATTTCTCTTATTCTGTACATCCAAATGATAAACAGATAATTTCTCTCATTAAAAATTATGTATTGTATTTAGT
>JAYEPQ010000007.1:29067770-29327770 GCA_036321105.1 Dracaena cambodiana
AGTGGTAGTAGTAATAAGTTGGAGGCTTAGGGAATTGAAAATGGAGAGCTCCCAAAAGAGTAGAGATTATCGCTTTCATTGGTGTTGGATAGACATATGTAGAGAGACCTTTTGTTGTGATGCTTGCTTTTACGCTCCGTACTTTGTATTTTGATATGCATTCGCCAGTCCTCTCCCAACACCAAGCTGATCAAAATGAAAAAAAATCACACTAATTTATTTAATTTAAATTTTCACGTTCCAATGGTAGTTTGACTTGAAGATTTTGTTCACAAAAAAGTTCAAACTATATATCTGCAGCACACTGTCGGCGAGATCCACTCCAACTCCAACAGCAGTAAGGTGACGCAAGACCCGCCCCAACTCTAACAGCAGTCAAGCGATGCAAGACTCGCCCCAGTTCCGGCAGCGGTCAAGCAACGTAAGTTGTCGAGACCCGCCCCAACTTCAATCGTCCCTCCCCCGTCCTCTTGCTTGTTGATTCGCCCTCACGGTACTGATGCGCTTCTTCTTCTTCTTCTTCTTCTTTTTTTGGGAATCGGTCTCATGTTGTACGCTCCCTATAGAGTTTCATCATGCAAAATTCTAAACCAATAATTCAGAAATTTTAATCATGTACTCCAGCAGCGGTCATGCAAGTTTCATCATGCATAATTTCTTTTTTGTATGCAGTTTTTGTAGAACAATAATAGTAGCAGTAGTAGTATTAAGTTGGAGGCTTAGAGAATTGAAAACGGAGAGCTCTGAAAAGAGTAGAGATCATTGGTTTCATTAGTGCTGGATAGACACATGTAGAGAGACCTTTTGTTGTGATGCTTGCTTTTGCTCTCCATACTTTGTATTTTGTTATGCATTAGCCAGTCCTCTCCCAACACTAAGCGGATCAAAATAAAAAAAAGCACACCAATCTATTTAATCTAAATGTTCATTTTCCAATAGTAGTTTGACTTGAAGATTTTGTTCACAAAAAGTTCAAACTACATATCTACAGCACACTGACGGCAAGATCCGTGCTCCCTTGCAAATCGTCGGTGAGATCTGCGTGCCCTTGCAAACCATCTGCGAGCCTGTCCCAACTCCGGCAGTAGTCAAGTCATGCAAGACCCGCCCTAATTTTGGCAACAGTCAAGCAACGCAAGTTGTCGAGACCGCCCCAACTCCGGTCATCCCTCCCTTGTACTCTCGCTCAATGATTCACCCTCACGGTACTGACACGCTTCTTCTTTCTTTTTTTTTGCAATCGGTCTCATGTTGTACATTTTCTATAGAGTTTCACCATGTAAAATTCTGATCCAATAATTCAAAAATTTTAATCATGTACTCCGGTAGCGGTCACGCAATTTTCATCGTGCATAATTTTTTTTTTTTTTTTGTATGCAGTTTTTGTAGAACAATAATAGTAGTAGTAATAATAATAATAACAATAACAATAATAATTGCATATTATTGTGCTACAGTAGATTATTCAAAATACCTTGTTAGTACAGCTAATTCATAAATTAGTATAGAAAATGCTTGGAGTACTTTGATTATCATCTAAAATATTTTGAACCCACTCAATAGAAAGCCACCTATGTGAGGAGTGTGTTTGTTGTGAGGAGCGGTCAAGGGTTTTCACTTTCCTATCACCCGCTTCATTTCCATTTTTGTGTTTTGTATTTCGGCTTTTGTTTGAGCCTGTATTTTTGTAGGATGTACTCCAATACAAGATGCAAATACATTATTAAATCTATGTTGGTAAATAATGCATATTTGAGTATAACATTCTCTTTAGATAGTAAATCACATGTGTTCTTTGATGCCCTTTTCTCATTAGTGATTTACATTTAAAATATTTAAATATATTTTTTCCATTCACATGACATGACTTTCTTCAAATCTTATTGTCATGTTATACTCATTATGATTACAATAAATATATCTGACTCTTTAGTGTAAGAGACCTATTCTATATTCAAATTTTAGTGATAACTTTTGTATTTCTGTTATAGTTAGTAGAGATATAATTAATAGAGACATAATTATAAATAAATTCCATCATAAATTGAATATGGACTATTTTTTGATTATTTTGTATGCGAACTCGGTGTTAAATGATGATGCTTGAATTATAATGGCTTAAAAACTTTGATATTATCGTATACAGAATTACAAGATTATCATATCGAATGAAGTAAAAAGACAAGACAAGATGTGGAAGAGCAAGTACAAAGGGCTATTACTGAAGCCAAAAATTCAATGATGGAAGAATATGCAGAAGTCAAGAATGCAATGAGGATGGAGTTTGAAGAAAAAATTAGAGAGATACAAACTGAGGTTCGAATTTAGACACACGATGAAATGAAGTCACATATTCGAGTTGAAATACAAGCTGAGTTCAATTTAATGCTTCAAGAACGTATGGTTGTTTTATTCAATTTTATACAACTATCCAAATCTTAATTATTTTGTGGTTAATTGATATTATCAGTATTTGGACATAAACTGTTTATCTTTTGAACTTATTTAACATTGGGACAAAACTTTTGAATATTTGTAATATACTTAAACATGTTATTCTATATGCTTGTTTCTATTATTATTGGACTTGTAGATTCAAATATTGTGTTGATAATATGTTGTTACATTATATATATGTGATTGTTATTAGATTAGTTTTGATTATATTTAATGGACTGTAATTACTATAAATATGGTGATATTTGTATTTGTGATATATGTTGTCATAGAAAATGTATGTTAGTGACATGTGTCATGTATTGTCACTGAAAAAAAATTAGTGATAAAGTTGTTGTCACTAAATCAGCTTTTAAGTGATAACATTTGTTGTGAGTAAATCTCTTCTTTAATGACAATTTTCTAGTATTGTCACTAAAAAAATATATTATGAAGACAAACATTGTCACTAAAAAGAATAGTTAATGACAATAACGTCTTTCACAAAATATGTTTTTAGTAACAACATATATCGTATGTCACTATGCATCTTTCGTAGCAACAAATATTGTCACAAAAAAGAATATTGCATAACATGTATGCTTTTGTGACCACAGCATGTCGTCACATAATATATATGGTCACCATGACTGTTGTCACAAAAAAAAAAAAAGAGTTTTAGTGACAATGAATACTGTCACAGTACACTTTATAGTGATGAGATTTACTTGTCACGTATTGTATAGGGTGACAATTATCGTTGTCATAGAATGCAGACATTCAGTGACAACAGATATTGTCTCTGTAAAACCTTATGGTGTGTAACGCCCTCGTTTTTCAGCTGCTTCCCAAAACGGAGGACGTTACTTATTACTTGCACAAGACAACCCAACAGTCACAGGATCTTTAAATAACCGTAACTACGACCACAATCAGATGAATAAATAACATGTCTGTAACTGAAATGATTGCATTTATGCAAAAAGTTTATTACATAAAATGGCACACTGCTTTAAATATGAACACAAAAGAGTCAAAGAGAAAAGCAGTGCCCAGACAAAAGGAAATATAAACAAAATATACAAAAATTCTCCAGGGGTACTTCGCTAGCCTATTGTCACTCGATCTGTCCAACGAAGTACGGGTCTTCAACTGGGGCTGGATCCCTTTCTTCACGTTCCAAATCTGGGTTCAAAACCAGGGGATTAAACCCGGCAAGTAATACATTTAAAATAGGAATTGTGTACTATCATAGTACAGGAATATCAGTGTGTATGAGCATGTTTATGTCAGTGTTGTTTGTGTGCATATAAATTAACATGAAGACAACATATAAATTAACATAAAAGCAAGCATAAATAAATGCATATATAAATAAGTATGACAATAACTACTATATCTATTTAATCATATATTCTATTGGTCTCAGTCATCGTCCAATTTAATTTTGAAACTGTATTAATGGATAAGATAGCGCTATTCTCCATTGTCGTATAAGTGCCCGTGCATACCAGGGACCCGGCCCCAATATTCATGGCGCTGAACCATGACATGCCGCTAGGCATTCAATCACGTTCCGTACTGTATTACAGTACGGACTTACCACTCTGGGTAGATATCAATTGGTGATCCAGTAATCACCCAGGCCGCTGCAGTAAAAGAATCCCAGCCCTAACAATACAATCAATTCTTATACGGCAAGGCTCTTATCCATCATATAGTTTCTCCCATTCCGTGTTCATAATTAATTATGCACATGAAAATTTTGCAACTCTTCTTTAATTGTTTTCAATTCATGATAACATGCTTGCATTTTCAGGACTGTACATGACATGTAGTATCATAACACATGATCTGTAATATTAAAACATATGACTGGTAATATCAAAGCACATGACATGTAAAACACATGACTTGTAACACGATAAATTAACACATGATATATTAGTACACATGATTTGTAATATCAAGACACATGACTTGTAGCATGATAGATGTTGGTGCATAATTGTACCACAATGCATATCATCAAAAATATTACAATAATCTGGTTTCATTCTCAGTGTCAATTAATAACCTAATTTGGAAATCAAGTGAATCATATAATAATACTGCATTATTTTTAAACCCAACGTATGTATTTATTACATTTCTAGGCTCAATTATATATATTAATATGCATTTCTCTTTTAATTAAAATCTAATTTATTACTATTATTAATTTATCAATTATGTCCAATTAATCCAATCCAAGTCCAATTCAATTCACTCAATCATTTAATCCATCAAGCCCAAACCAATCTCACTAAATTCCCACTTTTATTTTATTTTATTTTATTTTCTGTCAGGTCCAAACCCAAGCCCAATTTCTTCCCTATATTTTATTATTATTATTATTATTATTATTATTATTATTATTAATTTACAAGACTGGACTAGGCCCAATATTATTATTATTATTATTATTATATTTCAGCAGCCCAGGCTCATGATCACTCTCTCTCTCGTATTCTTTTTTTTTTTTTTTCTGTTATTTTCTTTGGGCCGGGCCAGGCCCAGTTCACTATTATTTTTCTTTTTCTTTTTCTTTCTTCTGGGCTGGTCCAGACCCAGTACCCTTATTTTTTTCTTTTCCTTTTGTTATGGGTTGGGCCAGGTCCAATTTTCCATTTCCTTTTTTTTTTTCCTTTCTCTTTGGCCCATGGTCAGCCGAGCCCATGATTTTTTTCTTATTTTCCTTTTATTTTTCAATCCGGCCCAAAACACAAAATTATTATTATTATTATTATTATTATTATTATTTTGCATGAAGCCTTTTTTAATTAAATTTTTGCATGCATGTGAAATCACGTATTTTTTTTTTCATTTTTTTAAACTAAAATAAGTAAATGTAATAATATTTATATATATTAAAATTGAACTAATAATTTGCTTTACTTTTCAATATTAATTAATTGTACAAAATATGAACCAAGCATTTTTACAAGATAATCTACGTACACAAATTTAAATTAAATAAACAAATGAACGAACGAAAGAACGAAAATAGCAGTATTACTTTCTCGAATATTCGGTTCGAATTTTCGATTTGATTTTTCCTTCTTTTTTTTTTATTTTTCCTTTGCTGTTGATTTTGGCTGAGAGGAAAAGCGGGGGTGAGAAATAATAGTGTTAGTGGCTTCTGGTTGCAGGTTTTGGTTTGCTTTTATTTTTCTCAACAAATCCCACTTCCTTGACACCTAAGTTCCTTGCCTGCCACCCTCTTCATAATCACGACAACACAACGACAACACAACAACCGATTCACCGCCTCACTAATTATTTTAATTTATTTATTTATTTAATAATTTAATAATTTTGGTTTCGTGTAATATTCTCCAAATACTACCAAATTTATGTAGGACGTAGTGCTCGACGAGGGGAACACTATAAAATTATCTGTTTGTTGTTTCGATATCCGGAATAAATGAACCGAAATTACGAAGTAATTGGAAGAATAATTTTAATATTTTGCATGTAGTTTGGAGAGTTATTAATTTTTGCATGGAAAAATAATTTTAATAATTTGCATCTAAGTTATTATTTTTGCATGTAGTGGAGAGTTATTTAATATTTTGCATGTAGTGTACTACTAAGTTATTTAATACCTTAATAATGTCACTTTGTTCACATGTCGTTTCATTTTTTTTATTTAATAATTTAATAATTTTATTATTATTAAATTCTGAATATTGGGAGTATTTTTCGGCCTTGTAAGAAAAATCTCCAAAAATCCTATATATTACAAAACCAATAATTGCGAAGACCGAATATCATTTGGATTTGTGGATTTAAAGTTATATTAACCAAAAGTTATTTCGGTGTCCAAAATTGACTTCGGTTGACTTATTCGGCACCACTAGCAATACAAGTAGCTCGAAATTTGGGGTATTAGATCCTACCCATCTAATAAAAAATTTCGTCCTCGAAATTTAATTGGTGTTTTTGATCATGAGAAAGGGTATATGTATTTTATCCTGATATCTTTTTCAAGCTCCCAAACTGAATTTCTTGGTGATTGTATATCCCATAAAATAAGAACTAATAATGTTATGTTATTCTTCAAAACTTCTCCCATTGGTTAATAATCCTTGCATATCGCTTCTCATTTTTGTTTCATTTCTTCTGGAACAATCATAAAAATTTTAAGTCTTTTCTCAAGTCTATTTTTGATATATTCACTATTTTATACTTCTAGTTAATCGCTTTCTCAATTATGATATATAGAATACATCATGAACGACTTCTGTTTTTTACAGGAATGATAATGGATAGTCAGGATTTTCAATTTATCCTTGAAGATTTATTTGGGTGAAGGAACATAAAAACAAGATAAAATTTAATCAGGAATAGCTGCTACTAATTTGGAGTGTCACGCCATCCTAATTAAGTAATGTGTAAGATACAGATGATAAATATTTTTGTAAAGTTTATTCCCAAGGTCCTGTTACATGTTGTAATCGACTCTAGAAATAAAAATGAATCTGAACTATTATAATATCGATGTAACAAGATTATGAATGGTAGGGACACAAAATAAGAAATGAATTCATAACTAGTTACAAAATTCAATCACATACAACGATCTTATTAAGCGACTGCAATTGCTAGCGCCAGAGAATATTTCTCTACAATTGCCTCAAGACATGAATCATATTATGATAATATTCAGATATAAGATACTAAATGTCAAATGGGAATGATTAATAAAAAAATAATGGAATAGGATAATCATTTGAAAAGATAAACTTAAGTTGAGCAACAAGATATAATGTCATATTTTGTTTTGATAAAATATGTCTTCTTTAATTATATTATATTATCAATTTCTTATCCTTTACTTTCAACTTGACTAATTCTACAAAATTCTTAGTGTTCTAAGATATCTTTATATATATATATATATATATATATATATATATATATATATATATATATATATATATATATATATATATATATATATATATATATACACTTATTCTTCCATAGGTTTTTTTTTTATAGTTCATTATCAATTTATAAATATTGTTGGAGCATTAGTTGCTGAAAACGGTATCACCAATTATTCATAGTGACTACATTTAGTTCTAATGCAGTTTTTTGAAATATTTTCTGCTCGGACATTTACTTGACAGAATCCCAAATAAAGATCTATCCTCGAGAATTCTCTTCCTTCTCTCAATTGACCAAATAGATTAGTTATCATAAGTAGTGGATATTATTTTTTTTTATTGTTACTATATTTAAACATCTATAATCCACACAAAACTTTTTACTCTCATCCTTCTTTCCTATTAATAACACTGGAACTCAATAAAACATTAGATCTCGCATGATTAAGATTGGCATAGTAGTTATGTCCAAACGTATCTATATTTCTCCAAAGAAATTTATACTTAAAAATTCATTTAAATTTCGTCTGAAATTCTTGGTATAGATGAAAATTTAAATCTTAAATGTATGACCTACAGAATTACTTTGCTTATCGAATGATATAAAAATAGAGTATGAATATGTCCTCTCCAAAAGTATCAAGAATTGCTAGAACTGGTACTATTGTTAGACTCCGTTTTAATTTCTCAAATGATTTATTACATTCATTTGTTCAGACATATTCTAACTTATTTCTGATCTGTTTATTTAAAGTGATAAGGTCTTGTAAAGTTCTATACAAATGTTCAATAATACTTAGCCATCCCAGAAAATTTCAAATCTTAGACACCGATTTTGATCACATGCTAATTTTTCATGGCTCCTAAGATTAGACGTATCATCTATCGGACTTACACTCATACTCGAAGAAGATCGGGTCGACATTATTCTGCAACGGTTCTGATAAGAATCAATAAAAAGAATTCAAGATAGATACCTCAAACGAATAGAAAATTATATGATAGGCACGATATTAGATCTGATAGGTATCAAAGAATAAAAAACAATTATTACGAATAAGTCACAGACATATTCTTATGTGGCAGTAGTCCTATGGTCTTCCACCTAAACCTAGGCTCTGATACCACCCTGTAACGCCCCCGTTTTTCAGCTGCTTCCCAAAACGGAGGACGCTACTTATTACTTGCACAAGACAACCCAACAGTCACATGATCTTAGAATAACCGTAACTACTGTCACAATCAGATGAATAAATAACATGTCTGTAACTGAAATGATTGCATTTATGCAAAAAATTAATTACATAAAATGGCACACTGCTTTAAATATGAACACAAAAGAGTCAAAGAGAAGAGCAGTGCCCAGACAAAAAGAAATATAAACAAAATATACAAAAATTCTCCACGGGTACTTCGCTAGTCTATTGTCACTCGATCTGTCCAACGAAGTACGTGTCTTCAACTGGGGCTGGATCCCCTTCTTCACGTTTCAAATCTGAGTTCAAAACCCAGGGGATTAAACCCGACAAGTAATACATTTAAAATATGAATTATGTACTATCATAGTACAGGAATATCAGTGTGCATGAGCATGTTTATATCAGTGTTGTTTGTGTGTATATAAATTAACATGAAAACAACATATAAATTAACATAAATGCAAGCATAAATAAATGCATATATAAATAAGCATGACAATAAGTGCTATATCTATTTAATCATATATTCTATTGGTCACAGTCATCGTCCAATTTAATTTTGAAACTGTATTAATGGATAAGATAGCGCTATTCTCCATTGTCGTATTAGTGCCCGTGCATACCCGGGACCCGGCCCCAATATTCATGGCGCTGAACCATGACATGCCGCTAGGCACTCAATCACGCTCCGTACTGTATTACAGTACGGACTTACCACTCTGGATATATATCAATTGGTGATCCAGTAATCACCCAGGCCGCTGCAGTAAAAGAATCCCAGCCCTAACATACAATCAATCTTTATACGGCAAGACTCTTATCCATCATATACTTTCTCCCATCCCGTCTTCATAATTAATTATGCACATGAAAATTTTGTAACTCTTCTTTAATTGTTTTTCAATTCATGATAACATGTTTGCATTCCAGAACTGTACATGACATGTAGTATCATAACACATGATCTGTAATATTAAAACACATGACTAGTAATATCAAAGCACATGACATGTAAAACACATGACTTGTAACATGTAAAATTAACACATGATATATTAGTATACATAATTTGTAATATCAAGGCATATGACTTGTAGCATGATAAATGTTGGTGCATAATTGTACTACAATGCATATCATCAAAAATATTACAATAATCTGGTTTCATTCTCAGTGTCAATTAATAACCTAATTTGGGAATCAAGTGAATCATATAATAATACTGCATTATTTTTAAACCCAACGTATGTATTTATTACATTTCTAGGCTCAATTATATATATTAATATGCATTTCTCTTTTAATTAAAATCTAATTTATTACTATTATTAATTTATCAATTATGTCCAATTAATCCAATCCAAGTCCAATTCAATTCACTCAATCATTTAATCCATCAAGCCCAAACCAATCTCACTAAATTCCCACTTTTATTTTATTTTATTTTATTTTCTGTCAGGTCCAAACCCAAGCCCAATTTCTTCCCTATATTTTATTATTATTATTATTATTATTATTATTATTAATTTACAAGACTGGGCCAGGCCCAATATTATTATTATTATTATTATATTTCAGCAGCCTAGGTACATGATCACTCTCTCTCTCTTTTTCTTTTTTCTTTTTTTTTTTACTGTTATTTTCTTTGGGCTGGGCCAGGCCCAGTTCACTATTATTTTTCTTTTCTTTTTCTTTTTTTTCTTCTGAACTGGGCCAGGCCCAGTACCCTTATTTTTTCTTTTCCTTTTGTTATGGGTTGGGCCAGGCCCAATTTTCCATTTCCTTTTTTTTCTTTTTTCTTTCTCTTCGGCCCATGGTTAGCCGAGCCCATGATTTTTTTTTTCTTTTCCTTTTATTTTTCAATCTGGCCCAAAACACAAAATTATTATTATTATTATTATTATTATTATTTTGCATGCAACCTTTTTTTTTTTTTCATTTTTGCATGCATGTGAAATCCGTATGTTATATGTATTTTTTTTTCAACAAAAATAAGTAAATGTAATAATATTTATATATATTAAAATTGACCTAATAATTTACTTTAGTTTTCAATATCAGTTAATGATACAAAATATGAACCAAGCATTTTTACAAGATAATTTACGTACACAAATTTAAATTAAATAAAGAAATGAACGGAAATAGATATAAATAAAATAACGAAAGAATGAAAATAACAATATTACTTGCCTCGATTTGATCTGGAATATTCGGTTCGAATCTTTGATTTGATTTTTCCTTTTTTTTTTTTTTCCTTTGCTGTTGATTTTGGCTGAGAGGAGAAGTGGGTTTTTTTTTCCTTTGCTGTTGATTTTGGCTAAGAGGAGAAGTGGGGGTGAGAAATAATAGTGTTAGTGGCTTCTGTTGCAGGTTTTGGTTTGCTTTTATTTTTCTCAACAAATCCCACTTCCTTGACACCTAAGTTCCTTGCCTGCCACACTCTTCATAATCACGACAACACAACAACCGTTAACCGTCTCACTAATTATTTTAATTTATTTATTTATTTAATAATTTAATAATTTTGGTTTCGTGTAATATTCTCCAAATACTACCAAATTTATGTAAGACGTAGTGCTCGACGAGGGAAACACTATAAAATTACCTGTTTGTTGTTTCGATGTCCGGAATAAATGAACCGAAATTCCGAAGTAATTGGAAGAATAATTTTAATATTTTGCATGTAGCTTGGAGAGTTATTATTTTTTGCATGGAAAAATAATTTTAATAATTTGCATCTAAGTTATTATTTTTGCATACAGTGTACTACTAAGTTATTTAATACTTTAATAATGTCACTTTGTTCACACGTGTTTTCATTTTTTTTATTTAATAATTTAATAATTTTATTATTATTAAATTCGGAATATTGGGAGTATTTTTCGGCCTTATAAGAAAAATCTCTAAAAATCCTAAATATTACAAAACCAATAATTGTGAAGACCGAATATCATTTGGGTTTGTGGATTTAAAGTTATATTAACCGAAAGTTATTTCGGTGTCCAAAATTGATTTCGATTGACTTATTCGGCACCACTAGCAATACAAGTAGCTCGAAATTTGGGGTATTACATGGTGGCAATTAAATATTATCACTAAAAAAGTTTTTTCGTGATAAGATCATAAAGTCGTCACGGATGGCATTCGCAACGGCCGTATACGTAACAATTAAATGACGTCATGAAATTCGTCACTAAAAAGTTTAAGTAACAATAATCATGTATTTAGTGACGATTTTTTTTTGTACAAATTCCCTATCAACTTCTAAAATGAAAATAATAAATATTACTTTTTGGGGGTATCCATTTATATCGTACTTGTGTTATATAGTTATATAGATTAGTAAGCTAGTAAGTGTTAAAAATTAAGAATTTAATTATTAATTAGAAAATTAGAAATGTGTTAAATAATTGTATAAATAGTTATGAGATTGCCTATGATTTCAAGCTTTGCTTAAATTGCTAGAAGTGTTTTGAGTTCGATTCTAAAATTCATTTATTTGCAGTAGTAGAATGGAGTATATATATTTTGAATTCTGACAAATTCTGTCCGGATCAAATATTTTTGAGTTATCTAGTTGATTGTCTAAACTTTAGAACCTTGTCAAATTAATGAGATTTTAATACCCTGTGTTATTTGTATTTTGTTGTTGACCAACTTCAAACATAGATCCTTTAGATTTTTCTCGATTCATACAGTATCTGCTACTTTGGTTATTTGCCTCTTTAGACGTTCAGAATTATTAAAGATAGTACTATAGCTTATCATGAATTTATATGCTTGGCCTTGCATGTCATATAATGCCAATGTAACATACAAAACAAATTCATGATACATGACATTAGCCTAATATGATACATGACATGAATACTATAACTTAACTGACACTATGACATGATATGAATGCATGACTACTTGTATGCATGAGATATATGAAATGAATACCATTGATGATGCGTAACTTGATTACATGACGACCTATATACTTGATATATGATAGACAAGGTACATGGCATATGACATGATTTAATAAAATTTTGGATATTAGATACACAATAGACATGATCATTTATGGAAATATGGTAACAATATTTATTCTTAAATATCTTGACTATATGGAAATATAGTATCCTTGAGATACGTCTGTACGTAATTCTGAATCAAATTAATTTTTACATTCCAATTTCTAGTGATAATGGCTATGTATACAATTTGACTTGATATTCGATGATATCTCTACTCGTTCATGTGTATTATTTATCATTGACACGGGAATAAGAGAAACTATATGATGAATAAGAATTGTATTGTATGAGAATCTAGTTTACCGTTTCTAGTTAGGTGTTGATGACTTATATAGTAATAACAATGTTTGGTACTGAGCCACAGTTTGATATTAAGTTATCAAATGGATTACATCCGTTACTATTTTACAGTGCATGGTTCGTCAAGTAGCACCTAACTGTGCATCATGGTTCAAAGTCATAAGTTTTGACCAAGTCTCGGATATGTACGAGCACTTATATATACATATGGGTAATAGAGCGCATCTTATCCCTCATTCTAGTTTCAATAATTAACTTGGATTATGGAAACAGTTGTATATTCATGTTTACTATCTTACTAATTGCATAAGTTCTACATGTTATACAAGACAACATGTTCCTGCATACCTACCTTGTTCATGTATATGACTAACACCGATATTTTATATTCATGAATACCTTATATTGTGAAAGTACACCCTGTTTTCCTACACGTGCTATTTGTCGAGTTTAATTACCTGTGTTCCAAACTCTAGGTTGCAAGTTTGAGATGGAGTCTCCAATATTTAATACAGAGTCCGACAGCGATGTTAGTATGATTCAGTGTCCAGCATGTCATCAAGCTGGATATATATTTGATCAGTGTGATATTTGTATGGTAACTATGTCAGACAGGCCGGGAGAGACAAAGCCTGATTAGACTGATCGTGATATGCGAAAGCTGGTGGAGGTAATTCACAATAGACACCCAATCTGTTTAATTCCATCTTTGCCATGGATATTGGATCTTAGTGGATCGAGATATTACGTCACTACCAGACCTTGTTCAAGCTTACATCAACAGAAATTTAAAAGGCCATCTATTATCCCAGGTCTACCACAGTCGGTAATTTTGACACCAAACTCATGTATTTCTTTTGATTGTTACGCTTTCCCATGTTAATTTATGTAGATCTTTACTCTAACCATCAGGCCACTTTTGTTTTTGTTAGTGGACCTATTATCTTCTCTGTTTTCATATATAAACTTCAAATTTAATGGATGATTTAGTATTTTCTTATATTTATGCGTGTAACACTTATTTCTATTGTTTATTATTGCCAACTCAATTTTTAGTTCAAATTGCAAATCTGGCCTCATGACAACCGCCTCTACTCTTAGAGCGTGACTGCCAATAATTGTAACACCCCCACCTCTAATTTAGATAGCGGAACATCGACAACATATTTTCTTAGGAATATGCTAAGTTTTTAGCATAATACTATGAATTAAAAAAGTATATAATTAGCTACAGATTCCTCCCCAAAAAGACTAGTTACAATTACTTTTGTAATTTTATGGAAATTATTATAAATTACTTTAGCTCTTATCTCATATCCGATGTGGGACTATTGAGATAGGGGTATTATAATAACGCATCCGGTTCTAAAAGCAGTTAAAAGAACGAGATGTACAAAGTGGTATCAAAGCCTAGGTTCGATGAATTAGTCTAAGTGTTTAGCTAATTCAGTCCTGGAAGGAGTTGATAATAGATTTCTGCTACACATGTATATACATTATCCATTAATTATCTTTTGGTTTCATATCCACATCATGTTTAGATATATATTGAGTACCTTTCAATCGATTCTTTGTGTTTAGATCTTGCCAATTAAGTTCTCTAAGGAAAAGAAATGGATAAATGCCATGCCTGATTTTTTCTACAAACGGAACTAGAGAAATTAAGTATAGGAGATATGACTTTGAGTAGGCACTTTTGAAGGGAAAAGAACGATTAGGATAGATAATTGCAATGATCGGTGTCGGTGGACTTGGCAAAATAAGCACAATTGCGAGGTTAACTTGACAAATAGACAAGGAGATAAGGACCAAGGGAGAGTGGAGATAAAGGATATTGGAAGATCCTAAAAGACGGAGAATTTTGGAGAAATAAATTGAAAAACTGAGGGCAAGGAATTGATGATGAACTTCATTTTAGAAGATCGTAATGCTTGTTATTGGTACTCAAAGTATAGTATTAGGCTGGATAAAAGAAATAAAGTGAAAGCATCTGAATAATAAAGTGCTGAAAAGATCATGACCAGTTGGTTTGACTTCAAAAACATTGAGTTTTGGAACTATTTGATGGACTCACTTATATGGAAATCAAGCAATCAAGCAAGGGATGTAAGATAGGCACACCAAGATCGGAGAATAAAAGTTGAGCCAAGCCTCACCATTGCAAAGATACAATGAGTTTGATCACCAAGAAAGGTCCTTTGATGTTTCAAACGGGATCAAACTAGGAGAAGGTAGATTTCAACAGACCAGACCATGACATTTATATTTATCTTATTTCACAAGTTTGACTTTATCTTTCAAATTGATTTTCCAACTCATCCATTTTTGTTGATGTTATTTCCCACTTGATATTTTATATCTGAACTTTGCCTTTATTTTAATGTGGTTCATGTCTTAAATCATTTGTTATCATAAGTTTTATTGAGTCGGCGAGACAATTGTAGAGATATATTCTCTGATACTAACAATTTCAGTCATTTATTAAAATTTTGAGTGATTAAATTTTCTAGTTAGCCTTGAGTCCATTTTCAATCTTGTAGATCTATCGTTCAAAGTTCTGTTACATCAGCATGGCAATAGTTGAGAATTACTTCTCTGTTAGTGGCTATTGTAGCTTTTTATTAGAATCTTGTGAGTAGACTCTACAAGATATTTGTTACTTGTATTTTACTCATTTTACATGTTAATCAGGATGGCAAGATACCTCGAACTGGTAACAGCTATTCCTAATTAAAATTTGTCTTGCTTTTGTATTCCTCCACCGTAAATGAAATTTGTTTTTGTTAGATTTGTAGAATATAATACACCCATATGCTTTTTTGAGTTTGATCATGCTAAATTAGGACTAGCCGGGTCAATTTGAACACCAAATTAATTTTCGGCAAGTGTCACTCAAATTTTATAACTCCAAATGATGTTCCGTATATGAGGTTATCGTTTTTCTAATATTTATGATTTTTAAGGATTTTCTTAAAAATTCAGAAAAATCTTAAAATTTTGCTAATTACTTAATATTAAATTATTTATGTAATTACTTCAACAATTTATCTCTTTTATTCTAGACATCAGAATAATGTAGGGAAATTTCATTATACTTTTCTCATGGACCACTACGTCTATAATAATTTGGTAATTTGTAGATCATCAAAATTAATCGAGAAGGAAAAAAAAAAAATTAACGTTTCCCTCTTTGTCTAATTGTCGAAGAAGCCTTATGGGAATTAGCATCTTAAACCTGATGGGTTAAAGACATAATTTGTTATGTTATAAAAATAAAGACTCAATAAAAATAAAATTAAGTTTTACTTTATCTTTAAATTTACATGAACACTCGTAACCTAATCTTGTTTGATTTATTTGGGCTTTAATGACACCGTCCGACATAACTCGGCCCTACTTGGGAAACTGGGGTAAACATCGTAATGATGTTGGAATGGATGAGGAGTATTTACAGAAACCAAAGCCATATATAAATACTCCTCTTTTATGTATTCCTTCTTAAAGCATAAAAAGAAAGAGGTTTTTACATATCTGTCCTTTAAATCTTTAAAACTAAAAATTTAATTTTCCGTTATATGTCTGAGTTACTTTACTTTAATTCTCTCTTTGCTCTTCCTTCTGTCTTCCTCTTTTTATTGGATTCTCCTCTCCATTCTTCTCCTCTCTCTCTTCCCTCCCAGTTAAATAGTTAATCTCTAAAATGAAATAACTCAGGAAAATCCAATAAGAAGAGGGAAGAGAGAGAGAGAAGAAGAATAAAGAGGGAAACTCAATAAGAAGAGAAAGAGAGGAGGAAGAGAAAAGAAATGACTAAAGTGAAGTAACTCAGGGGTATAACGGAAAATTCGGGTTAAAAATATGGCTGGGGACTAAATTGTCGTAATTTAAAGGATTTGGGGGACTAAATTATAAATATGAAGATATGGGGGACTAAATTTTAATTTTTAAAGGGATAGATATGTAAAATCCCAAAAAGAAAAGGAAAAAGAAATCACTCTCCTCACCTCACAAACAAGGTAACATAGCAGTAAAAGGAATTTGGATTAAGGCATTTTCAGCAGCAAATTTCTTAAGATTTAAGTAAATATCCTTCATTTCTTTACCAATTTCAATTCCTTGCTGCCTATTTCATACATATTCCGTTTCTGAAATAATTCATGCCACACTTATTCTTTCCTTGTATATTTGATAATAATAATTTTTTACCTCTAGTTTTGTTAGTTGAACAATGATGTCTTTTCTAAATACATGAATGAACGCACTAAATATTTCAAGCACTAGTTAATATCAAACGAGTCCTTGAAACAGGTTTCCAAGCCAAGTGACAGGCAATTTCTATTTAATTCAAAAGTCTATTCACTAGAATTATCAGCACTGAGGTGAGGTTGTTGTCTATCAAATTTTGAAGCAATAGGCTTTAACTTTCTGAATCTAACGTGTATAGCTAATTTCCAAAACAATGAAGAAACATTCTTAGGTTGTAGCCAGATACTATAACTATAATTATAGTTACAATACCAATATATATACATGTCTAATTGTACTAGAGCAACTTCCAAAAAGAAAAAAACAGTAAGTATTACTTTTTTGGGGTCTCCATTTAGATCATCCTTGTGCTTTATAGATTAGTAAGGAGATGGAAATAGATTTGAATCCTTGAGTTCTGATACCAAGTTTGACGATTGAGATTTTTTTGTTGGAAATTTAGATATTTGAGGATTATATTTGATATAGGATTTTGTCCTCACCCTAGCATATCACATACTGACTCTCACAAATCATATATGAATGATTCGAGTCATAATTGAAAGATTTAGAAGAAGCAAATAATATGCTGTCAAATTATCGAAACAATTCTTTATGTTCATTATTCTAAACATATTTGACAAGGCAATTTATAAAAAAGGAAATGTTTAGATTCCTCTCCAATTGTTAAGTATACTATCTGAAAAAAAAAACTCACTTTTATTACAAGTTTGCTATTAAACATTTGGCACATTTCTACCATTGACTTCTTTCCCCTCTTCTCTCTCAATATCTCTCAAAACTCTAATAATTCTCTCAAAATTTAAATAATAAATCTCTCTTAAGATCTATCCAATAAATGACGAAATTAAAACAATTCAAAGGAAGGATTTTGTAATTGAGAGTATAAGGAAGGTGGATTAATTTTTTCTAAAAAACAATTTAAATTTTGCAAACTAGTAAACTTTGACCAATAAATAAAATGATTTATTAAAACATTTATTTCTTTTACATCTCAATGTCTTATCTTTTGCTTAGAGGTAGATTAAAACTTTTTGAAATGTTTAGTACCTTAGAATTTCTTAGAATATGGAAGAAATAGGAGGAGAGGGGTATTTAAAATTTGAGGGGAAAACAAGAAGGATAATTTAGAAATATAAGAGGATATACTGAGAAAAAAGAAATGCGTTTAGAATTTCCTTGTAGAAGTGGTGGAATTAGAATTTCTCCTAGAAAAACTTATATGCCATAAAAGATAAAATAAAATAAAACTAAGATCCTAATCAAATTTGTAAGCAAAATAAAATCAAATAAAACTAAAATCCTAATCAAATTTCTAATCAAGTAATTACCTGTATCAATTACTTAGTTGAGTCCTGATGATTTCAGCGGAATGTGAAAGGTTCAATCTTGCACATTACTTAATCATTCACCAGAGAATATATTGACAGCCTAGTTCTCCCTTCTTATACTTCTAGTTAGGAAAGTGTTGTATTTCTCCTTCTTTTTTAAGTTTCATCAATTTATAATTGAGATTATCGATGAAAAAGAACGGAATATTTTCTTGCGAACATTCACCCTCTGTTGACTCGAGCAATTGTCAGTTGAAATAGCAGCATACAAGAAAACTCTTTAGAATCCTTAGCATTCAAAGACAAACTCTACAGTAAAGGTTTCTGCCTCATTGTGGGTAAATAACTATAATCAAGTTCCAGCGCACAACTATAGTTCAATTTCACAGAAAAAAGTATTGAGAATATACGAAAAAAAATATACTTTGATTGAAAACTGGACTTGGATCCATCAGCTGCATGCAGCAGATACAATCAAACAGGACAAGTGTCAGATTACAAAGCATATGCTGGGAAAATGGCTTAACACAGAATGCTCCAAACAAGGCCTATCATATAATACGTACCGTCTATAGACATAGAATTACAGTTTCTGCACAGCTTTCTTCCTCAGTTTTCTTCACGCATACAACTGAAATTAATTTAAACCTTGAATTCCAGTTACACAGTTGTTGCTGCTGCATATACAAGAAGCTATACTAGCACCCAAAATGTCCCAAACACCGAACTGGCTAAAAATTGTCAAAGCGAGGATGGGACCCTCTCGAAATCATTCCTGCCTATTTATCAAAAAGATAATAATAACCAACCAACGATAAAATAACCAATTAAACAGGTCCTCGAAGAATATCTGTTGGACTTGTTAAAACCAAGCCATCCACCATATATACATCTTCCCGAGGTTCTTATGTGATACAGCTTCAGCAATTAAACGCCGTGCCTGCCCTTCCACGGCTAAAGGCAGAGACGGTGCTGCTCCAACACCGACCACAATGCCTTGTAACCTTGCTTTTATATTACTGATAGCCCTCTGTTTACAAAAAACAAAGCAATTAGTTATTCATATATATTTTAAATAACTGTGGGTAACGGGAGATCCAGGCTATATATAGCATTACAGTAGCGATAGGGATGCAATTAAATCAGACCTGTGCATGAGGATTTTCCACTTCTACTCCACTGGACTTGTGAGATTTTGTCCACTCCACGAGGGGGTCATGAATAAATGTTTCAAGAACGCTCATGAGAGTCTCCCTATGTGTTCTCAGGACTGAAAGAGTGATCTCACTAACCTTCAAGAAGATACCCTCATATCCAGTAATTCCCAAGCCATCAATCATATTCTGAAATTGACCAATTGAAACCGCAACTAAGTTAGTCAGCATGGAACAACTACCTCTTGCTAAATACACATTGGCTTCAATTACCTGGGTAAGCCTGAAGGGCACCAACTCCGGCTTTTCTAGTTGCAGGCCCTTGTCAAATAAGCAGCTAAAATCAACATGGACACAATCACCCGACGTGGAATCAAACAGAATATTTTCCCCATGTCTGTCTCCCAGCCCCACCATGTGCCCCACCATGGACCAAACTGCAGTAGTGTGGGCATAAGCCAGCCTGGCACGGAACCAAGCAGCAGGCTCTGAGAATGTGGTCAAGAACCATTTGTGGAAAACAGGAGGGAACATTGGAAGGATCTTCGACTTCAGCATCTCATCTTCAGGCATCTTACCCTGGCACTGGTCATACAGTCTCTTGATCAATGGGTTGGTCTTTTGCCGATCAAACTTCCCACAAGTTATGTAGATGTCTTGAAGAATGTGTCGCAGCCCACGAGTATGTGGTACCCATTCTACCATTCCACAGTCCTCTGTGAGAGGGATTACTGCAAAAGTACGGACGTAGAGCTTTCTCCTTCGGCTTTCAGGGAATTTAGAAAGTAACCGGTTGATTGTACCTGTGAACTCCATCATGCGAGCATCTTTCCTAAGATCGTCCTTTGGTTTACAGAGAAATGGATGCTGAATGCCATCACTTCCAAGAAAAACAACCTGAAGCTCAGCAAATAATGAAGCAAAATGTGAAATGTGGAAGACTGAAGATTTTTCCTAGGATAAAATGTCACCCATTGTGTAAAAGAAATTGAAGTGGTAAGATGTCTAACTAACTAAGCAGGATAAAATGTCACCCATTGTGTAAAAGAAATTGAAGTGGTAAGATGTCTAACTAACTAAGCACAACATATAAATCACGAGAACATATTATAACACCACATCACTAAACCAATGAAAAAGAAAAATAAAGCATGTCAAAAATCTAGAGTTCATATGTTGCCACATTAATTCCAAAAAACAAATTTAACCTAATATGCACAAATTATTATCTTATGTTCTTACAAATTTCTAGGCTAAGTTGCAGTAAAAATACCTCAAAGCAAGGTTTAAAATAATGGTCAATACGATATGTATAGCGAATATTGTATCAGATTTTGTGGTATCTAATATTTATAAGTCCTATATATCAGTATAGGTTGCCAATATGCAGATAATTTACCGATCATCCAATATTTGCAATAAGATACACCTACTATTGCCTAATTTCTAATTCCATATACCATCAGTCGAAAGTTATATCGATTCCGATATTGTAAACCATGCCTCAAATTTCATATATTTTGCACTTTAGTACCCTCATTTTTTAAAAAGTTACACTTTGCTAGCCTCCATTACCATACTCAAAGATATGCTAACTATTTTCATTTGCAAAACATTTCGACTTTCAAGGACACTTTTACTCTTACTTTTATACCAACAGACAAAATTGATCTATATTCTACCTCTCTTCAAAATGTGTTAGAAAATCGAACTTATCTCCCTTCAACTATTTTGTCATCTATGCCTTCATTCAATAAATAAATTTCCTAGCCCTCAACCTTTTTCTATTGCAATAGTCTACCTCACAGGAAAAATTATCATCCTAACATATATTGTATACTTAACCAATATTACCCCAATATTCTCTTATCAAAAGATTTTTTTTTTTAATATATTAGAACGAAAAGGCACAAAAGCATGTCTCTAAACAATAAATAGCACTTTTGTAATGAAACACAACTAAATTTTGGAACTTTGATCTTTTAAGAGACCAAATTGGTTAGAATAAAAGGAAATCCTATAGTAGCTCTTGATTTGCTATATGATAGAAACCCAATAGTTCCTAACTCAATAAAGGAATCGACCAACTTTCAACATTAAAGAATTCTCGCAAGCTAAAGCTTTAATGTTGGGAATTATGCTTTTGTAAAGAAGTAAAAGTATGGAAATAAAATAGGGCTAGTTTTGACAGTTCAACTTTTTGCTGATTTTGTAACGGTGCACAGTGTAACTGCAAGCACAAACTATAGGGTATTTAGGTGAAAGAAGAAAAATTAGAATATTAAAGTGCAAAAATGGATGAAATATGGGGTATTCTAGTGCAATTTAGCCAAAAAAGTTCTATGAGATTAAGATTCCAATTAATTAGATTTTCTTATCAGATACATGCTTAAAATCAAGATTCTAATTGATTAGTTTCCTTCAAATTAAAAGAGAATTCTAATTTGATATGGATTCCTTTCTAATCTTAACTTAATGACTAATTATAGTTAATACATTATCTATCTATTTGAAGTGACTACAAGGGGTTTGGGAGTTCAAAAGAATTAAATATATACTACTATTGATACAATTTTATATCTTACTGAATATATGATAAATTTATAACTCTAGAATTTCGAATTAATAATATGATTAGCTAATTTTATTTAACTTCTACAAACTTTTGAAGTTTTCCACATTAATTAATAACAAAATTAATCCTAATCATTTATTTGGTTTCCTTAGCAAATACAATAATTGAGTAAAGAAATATCAAAACAACTAGTTTCCAGTTTAATGGATAGTTGCTAAAGCCTTAATTCAAAAAACAAATTTACTGTAATTTTAAGAAGGTTTGCAATAGATATCTAAAATTTTAATATAGCTAGATTTGTTTTCTGTAATTAAATGACAAAAGACATGAAAAAGAAAATATCTATGCATAATGCACATGAAGCAAAAATCATATATATAAAATATTTTTAAAAAGTTAAGTTAAAAACTACCCTAAACTATTAGAAAATTAGTTTCTATGCTTTTTCTGCAAAGATAAATATTCCTAAGTAAATACTCGATTTATCAACTAATAATTATACTATTTTTAAATCCTACCTTGGAGAAAGCTCTTTTTGAGAAGGTCATAATTTTAACGTTTTAATATTAAACAAAATACCAATATTTTTCATTTACTTTTTATTATTTACATAAAATTAAGTTCTAAAATTTGGAAAGGCAACCATTGAAAGTTGGAAGTTAAAAAGAAATCATAGATATATTAAAAGGTAAAAAGATTAACAGATAATCCAAATACCGAAATAGCAATTTCATTAATTAGACAATCCTATGAATTAGTGATTTTCAAGCAGTTATACAATCAAACCAACTACGATTTTAGTTCTAAGTAAATTATAAGTTGATGAATTATGTTTATGAAGATAGGCTTGCAATTCCAAGGTTTAATAATTGAATATATATATATATATATATATATATATATATATATATATATATATATATATATATATATATTCAACTCATAAATATTTCAGAGTGCTTTTTAGAAATAATAATATTTAATTAAATAATTAAATAAATAGGCTGGAAAAAATCCTATGGCGACTCCTAGAGATAATTCTCACAGCATGAAGGTGAAGAAGACAAGGGTTGACTAGGAAAATTGAGGTATAATGACATTATTGAGGAGATGATGTGTATGAGACTTCTAAAGTCATGTTATGCATCAACTTCAACAAGTGCTCCAAAACAATACGAAAGCAAAGTTATAGAGATGAAGTTCTTGAATTGGCTACATTAGTTAAATCTTAAATATATAAGGAGTTCATATAGCATCATTTGTATTTGCTATATTACCGTGTCATGGCAGGGGTTTAACTTGATTATACTATCTCATTTAGAAAATGCAATAGTGGTAAAGCTGCTTAAAAAAAATAAGTACTCATCATACGGGATTGGCAATTAGTACCATCCAGTGTTCTAAAAAACGCCCTATGCGGGCGCATAGGCGTTTTCGCCTCCCAAACGCATAGAAAAGAGAAAAACGCCCAATTATGCGGACAAACGGGCTATTGGGCTTCGAACATCAAAAATTCGCCCAACCCGCACTCAAAACCCGACCCGTACCCGCAACCCATTACTTATTTCCCTTCCTTTTCGAATCGATTCGATGATTCCCAATTTCTCCAGAACCGAAGCTCCCGAGTCTAGCGAAAAAAAAAAACCTAATTCTCTGATCACTTCTTCCCCCCTCCAATCTCACCGGCGACCCGACGACATCTACTCCGGCGGCTGCGGTCCTCAAGGCGAGCTCTCCGGCGGCGGCGGCGGCGACGTCGCAGGTGTTTTTTTTTTCAGTTAAGATTTTGGATCTCTTTAGGGTTTTGATGGGTTTTTTTTTGGTATTATTCTTCTTGAATATTTTTTATGATTATTTTGAGTTAACTGAGTTGATTTTAGAATTTGAATTTTTTGGTAAAAGGAAATATTCGGAAAAATTAGGGTTAGGGTTTTATTTATGGAAAATGAGTTGAGACAATTTTTGTGTTAACTGTTAACTGAGTAGAATTTAAGGTTTGAGTTATTTTGAAAAAAAGGGGAGATTCGGCCACTGCATTATTTTGATCTTCACCTCCATTAGCCGATTTTTTGTTTTTTTGTTCTTCCCCCTTCATCGATGACCACACCACTTCTGCAGCACAACAAACATCAATAATTTGAAATAATAGCCGAGTTCTTTTGAAATAATTCTGCAGCACAAACTTTTAGGAAAGTTTTTTTTAATAAAGAAGTTGAGTCTTGCTTAAAATTTGTTAGATTTAATTATTGATGAGTAATGTACAGTTTAGTGACTTGATTAGTAATTTAATTTCTATTTGTACTTGATTATTAGTATGTATGTGCAATAATTGCTGAACAATTTAGAACGTTTTTTCAAACTTATGTGAACACAAGCTTTTATGATCAATTTTAATTTCTTTAATACTTGATTATTTCTATATCCAAACCGTACATGCATCTTGAATTTTTGGAATTTCACAAGTCCCCAAACTGAAACTTATCATACACATATTTTGTATTAGCAATATGTAGATTATTGTCATATGTTCATAATAATTTGTAATTTTGTACATGCATCTTATAATTTTGTAATTTGTAATTGGATTATAGCCAATTTACCTTCATTTTATATGCTTACAGTTATTATTTATAATTTTTTCGAGTTTTATAGCACATAATATATCTATTTTTATAATTATTATATTAATATATATTAAAATATTAATATTCCGCATAATTCCGCGTAATCCGCATAATCGGCGCATAATCCGATTATGTGTTATGCGGTCCTCGACCGCACGCATACTGAAAACGCATTTTAGAACATTGGTACCATCACCTACATGATGAGTCAGAGATGCACATCTGTAAATATATACTTCTTAGACATATTTTTCAATTATTTAATCGAACAATATTATTTCATAAAACCATAAATTTGAAGACAAAAAATTCATTATATATAGAGAGTGAGTATAATAGAAATAAGCATCAAAACATAGGAAATTTCCTACACTAGATACACTTCTTTTTTGAATTATGATCTCGACCCCTAAGTGATCACTCATATCTAATTTCATGAGTTTAAATTTTGATTTGGCCTTCTATCAAGTAAAAACAAAATTAATGATTTTCAATGAAAATAATATTTTATATCCACCTGATTAAATGACAAATGAGCTCTAAACTCATAAAATTTGATCCTAAAGAAGTTAAAAAGGTGGAGCTCAAGATCTAAACCATACATGCATCTTGAATTTTTGGAATTTCACAAGTCCCCGAACTAAAACTTATCATACAAATATCTTGTATTAGCAATATGTGAATTATTGTCATATGTTCATTGTAATTTGTAATTTTGTACATGTTTTGTAATTTGTAATTGGATTATACCAATTTATCTTCATTTTACATGTTTACAGTTATTATTTATAATTTTTTAGAGTTTTATAACACTTAATATATCTATTTTTATAATTACTATATTAATATATATTAAAATATTAATATTCCGCATAATTCCACGTAATCCGCATAATCGGCACGTAATCCGATTATGCGTTATGCGATTCTCGACCGCACGCATACTGAAAACGCATTTTAGAACATTGATTTGCCCCTTTATCAAGTAGATAAAAATGGTGTATTCACAGAAAACCGTTAATTTTGCGTCTACTTGGAAACCAAATCAAAACTAAAACCCAAGAAATTGGGTATAAGTGAACTCTAAAAGATCGAAATCATAGTCTAAGAAAAATTTTTAAAAAATTATTAGAGATAGTGAAAATGTACCATAGCTTAGGTAACTTATGTGAGGTGGCAGCTCATTTCCATTATATAAATAAATATATATATATATATATATATATATATATATATAATCCTAATAAATTAATGTTTAAATTTTAATTTTAATTTGTGATAAGTTTTTAAAGAAAATTATAAAGTTTAATTACTTAGTGCAATTAATTTTGTATACCTATATATGCTTTTAATTTATTTACTTTCTAGAGAAAACAAGTGTTAGGAGAAAAGGGGAAAAGGCTCCAAACAATTTTCTTGAGTAGTATTAACCTGTGTTACCTAGTACACGGATTGTTTTGTTATGCAATATGAAAATGGGTATGAAAAATTTGAGTAGCCCTAAGAAGAGTATACTCCATGTATCGCTTAATAGGAATGAAATATGTTTATTTGGAACCAAGGACAATTTTTTAAACAATGTAAAACTCTAGAAGGATTACGCTAATTATTTTCTAGGTCTATTGTAATCTTGCATGCATACATGTGTGTATTTGCATATATTAGTTTAATTATAGAGTTTAACCAAGTGGTTACTCTCTCCTCATTAACAAACATTTTGATTAGTTTTATCTTCCTAGGAACCTTTAGATACTAATGTCTAGGAACCTTTAGATACTAATGTGTATATGAAACCATTTTTGCACCCTCCAAATGCACTATCACGTGCTTTGCCTATTTTCTTCTTTCCTCATTGAAACGAATTTTGCTTGTCTTCCTTCATTGCTGTGTCCACCCACCCTTCCTTCCTCTTTCCTCCACCCTTCCTTCCTCTTTAGTCCCTATCACGCCTCCCCTCACATGTTACACCCCCCCCCTCCCGCCGCCCAACCCACCAGTACCAACAAACAGATCCAAAACGAAACCTAAAACCATCACCTCCATGGCTCCATCACCCAAATATGAATCATTCTCATTTATAGCCTCCGCCATAAAATCCAGATCTCCATATCAATCAATCACTCATCAATCACCATCTCCATCTCCAAACCCATTACCTAGTGCTTATAACCCAAAAATCTATTTAAAAAAAAAGCATGATAGAAATGATGATGAAACATAGAGGATGGAGAAGTTGAACACAAGGAGAAGGGAGGAGCAAAAAGTTTCCTTGAGGTTAAAAGAAGAAATGGGTTTTTTCCTCTATGAGTACTCTTAGAGAAACTAAAGCAAGGACAAAAAGGGCATTTCACCGGTTTCCTTTAGAAAAATAAACATTAGGGAAATTCTAAATGAGCCCACCCTTCTCTAAGTGAGCCCACCTTCTAAATGCACCTACCTAAGAGGTTTAAAAGAAGGTGTTTTACTTAGTACGCCCACCAAAATTTCCAACTCTACCCTTCCTCTCTCTTCACTTTCTCCCCTTCCTCTCACGTTTGCAAACCCTATCTACTATCCCCCGATCCTTCGCCGACCCGATTTGAGCGCTCGCCGCACCCTCCTCCCGCTAGGCCCGGTCGTTAGGATTGAGAGAACTAAGAAAAGAAAGGGATTTGGAATTAGGATTTAGAAATTTTAGGTTTTGTTAGGTTACATGTCAATTCTAATGGTGAAGACAAGGGCAACTTAGTCCAGGAAATTATAGTAAACTTATAATTAGTTTAAAGTTTTTAGGTGGGCTCACTTAGAAAAAGGGTGGGCTTATTTATAATTTCCCCAAACATCAATTAACTTGAGGATACATTGAACCAATCCCAATTATTTGGAGGTTTAATTGGCAAATATGAAGATTTGGGGGTAATCTTCTAAATATGAAAAATTTGGTGGGTGGGGATATTAAGAAACCCTACTTGGTTTGAACATGAATTTCCATTTTGCATGAAAAAATTAGGAATTTTTTTGCTATGTTATTAAATACTTATTCAATTCTAATCAACCAATCCTACTAATTTAGAGTTTTAATTAAAATGGAAAATTTTGGCTTGACTGCATCAGTTTTTCCTTTCAATGGAAACTTTAGAATTTTGAATTATTATTAATTAATAGATTTTTTTCTAATATTGAATTGAATAATTACTCAATCCTAATATATTGAGAGTTTCTAGATAGTAAGTACAATTAATTTTTCTTTTTTGGAATAGAAATCTAATTAAAATGGAAGTCTAAAAGTAAAAGTAAGAAAAGGGAGATGGACCAAGCTATATACTCTTTTAATTTCTTATCAATTATAGATTATTTCAGTAAATAATTACTCAACTTTATTATTGTCCTAATCAATGAAGAATTCAAAATTAGAAATAAATTTTTGACTTGATAATTTTATGTATACGGCTACCTTAACTTTATGTATACGGCTACCTCGAATAGTCTCACATTGGATATGAGACAAGAGTAAATGTAGTTTATAATGATTTTCATGAATCCACAAAATAATCATAGTTAGTCCTTTTAACGAGGAATATATAGTTAATTATAAACATTTTTAAATCTTGTTATTATATCGAAAATTTAGCATATTTCTACGAGAATATATTGCCGGCATTTGGCTATCTAGATTATGGATAAAACTCATTGGAGTCATATAAAAGCCAACACCAAATGGAAATGTGCAGAACTAAGTGTCACATGAAACAAAGTGCTACATAAAATAAAGTGTCTCACAAATACAGTGGGGGTTGCCTCTTGAATCTATAGGAGCCACCTCAAAATCGATAGGATATTTGTTATTGTATTTTAAATTTAGTTTTGATTACTAAATTGTAATCTTGCAATCCTAATCAATTAATAGTTTCTAATTGCAATTGATTTTGTTATCATTTTTGTGTTTGCAAGGGAATTCTAACATGGAGGTAGAAAAAAGAGGGCGAAGCTCCAAACCGTTTGCTTCTAAGAGTACTTGGAGATTAATGAATATACCTAGTGACGTCTTATAGGTGCCTATCGCATACTCTATGAAGCATCCCATTCTGCTTCCATTGTTAGCATTATAATGCCATGCTGTCACTTTATTTCTAGAGAACTCCTTGATCATAAACAAGTACATTAGTTGCTCCCCATGAACCTTTACTGCTACTCTAAAGAACAGAGTTTACTATAATTTACCTTCTTTGGCCGCTGAAGAGAAGAAAGAATTTCAGCTTCATCTGCTATTCCAGAGATAGTAACCTGATCAACAGCTGAAAAAACATGACCACTAGGAGGCTCATTCAGACTTCCATCATAACTGGGCAACGTAACAGTGAGAGCTTGCTGAATGGGCAAAATAAGTCCTAAAGGCATCATCCTCTTAAGGGCACTGAACTCAGTTAAAATATTGATTGTCCTCGACTTTGGCTGCCCTGGGTGAAAGCACAACTTAATCAGGTGATCCATCAGGCTTGCAAACTGAACAAACAGGGTATTGCTGTCACTCCCAGGCCGCGACCCTTTTCGTGCTGCCTGAATTATCTCCGCAGCAGCATCACGTCTAGCAGCAACTGTGGACTTAGAGACTGCAGCCATCATCCAAAGAGCCTGTTGCGGGTACACTTGGAGTACAGATGTTATAATATGCTTTACAACCCTGACTATTTCTTCATTCTGATGGCAAATGCGTGAAACCAACTGTGACAGAACTGTTAGCCACTGATATGTTGGCAGATCTTTCAAACAACCCCTCAAAATGCACAAAACCTAAAATAATGGAAGTTAGATTTTTTGTTTTTCTTTTTTTTTTTTTTAAAAGATTAGAGAAATCAAACTGATTGATAGACAACATACCCTAGTATGAACAGTTTTCATTGGTTTACTGGGACCACTTTTGTGATATATGCTTCCAAATTCAAACCAGAGTGTTAGCAATCTAGGTAATGCTTGAAAGAGATGCTTATGCCCTCGATTAAGTCCTTTAGCATAGTATAGCAACACATCTGGAAGGAGAGACCACCAAGGCTTCTCCTCTGCTGAAGAACCACCTGCACCACTAGAAGTTGACATGACAATATGTGCAGATTGTAATATCAGTCGGCTATCTTCTTGCCGCTTCCTAGCATCAACTAGCAGATCGTCACAATATTTGGCCATGAAAAAGAACCCTTTCTCCCATTTGGGCTGCATGTCTCTTACTCGAGAATAAAGATTTATTATCTCTTCCTTTTGCTTCTGTCCTGTGTAATGAATCCAGCGAGTATAAAGAAGCATGGTCTTGGCCACATCCTGATTCTCTTTTGATGCCTGTGTGGCACAAAGTGAAGGTGGATTTGGAAGAACAAGGGAAAGACTAGTCAGAGATGAGATAGTAGCAGCTCCCAGAACTTCAACTGGCATGTCTAGAAGTGATTTCTGCAGTTCAGCTATGGCACAATCTGATTTTCTAGTGCTCCAGAGAAGCTTTGCCTTCTCCATATGAACACTTGGAGCACCTGAAGCATCTGCTTCTAAGATGGCTCGGTGTGCTGTCTCGTTGTGGCCAGCAGAACGGCAAAGCTTTGCATACTGAAGCCAGCAGTTGCCCACTTGAACACCCATATTATTAGCACTGAATACTAATCTGCGAAGAGCTAGGAGAGGCTCCCTTGTCCAAAGTGATGGTTGTGTTAACCTTATACGATTATCCCAGTCCTTCATAACTTTAGAAAATATAGAATCACCTGGATTAAATGATTTCTCCAGAAAAGATTCATCCCCCAAAAGTGCGCTAAAGTCTTCCAATTCACATAGCATGTGAAGTTTTACCACGTATGGGTATGCACGCATGTAGGAATCCATACCTGCAGCAGCTAAAGGGACAAGCAAAGCCTGTTTAGACTGGACTAGTTTCTCAGCAACCTTGAATGGGTCTTTTGCAATCATTGCCTGAAAAATCTTTGAAAGGCCTATGTCAAAAGAAGCACTGCCCTCAGACTTGCTGCAGACTGGACCCTCTTTGTCAGCCCCCAAGAGGTACTCATCCATGAGATCCCATCTTCCTAACCTCCAAGCAGCCTGCACCCCTTGCATGCACCAGGTCTTCCTATACTGCGGTATCCGAGAAATTAGACCATCAACATGTGTTACCATAGCCTGAAGGTGACACATGTTTAGCAAACAATTCAGGACTTCTGAATGTCTCTCAACAGAAGAAGGCTCCATTTGCAAAGCCTGTTCACTAAATGTTAATACTTCTGCCCAGTTCCCTGCTTTTTCATTTATTAGAAGTTGGTCATGCAGACTTGCTGATTTCCGAAGATTTGCTAAACCAGATAGACCATCAGGTTCATCTAGGCTACTATATATCTCCATCAAGAATGAAATATCTTCATCAGCAAAGATTCCACTACTCTCAGCAGCTGGATTCGAGGAGCCAGATGTCTGTCTCACGTGCGACTCAAAGTACATCAAGGCACGAGCATGAGCATGACACCGGAAGGAGGCTTTTGCAAGCGTTACTTTTGGAATGGCGGATAATAATTCAGACACATTATTACACTGTACCAAAAGTTGGCTTGCATCAAATCCAGATTCATCTGCATTCTTCTCTCTCAATGGCTGTTTTGGGATTGAAGGGTGAAAAGATTGAGAGAGAGCAATTTCTTGTTTGATATCATCCACCCATTGCCCAAGGTTATCAAGCAAAGTAAAGATAGCCTGGATGCAGACTTCACTTTGACCGCCAATAACTCCATGTACAGTAGCATTACTCTTCTCCGATGCAGCAGCATTGAGTACAGATAAAATTTCCTCAGTAATACTGTGGCGTGCCTCAGGGGTACCATGGCAAACAGCATTCAGGACTAAATATGGTAACAAATACCTCGCAGTTGGCATGTCATGCCTTACTATTCCACGACATGCACTAAAAATACTCCAGCGGGATCCAGTTGCATGGACAGTCAGCTTTCTGATCCAAGAGTATATCCACCTTCTGAATGACATTGAAGGTCGATAAATTGAGCCAACAGATGTTGAATCAGTCACATTAGGAAGTTGAAACCTTGAGGTCAAGCATGGTGCGATAATTTCCCTAACATAGTTTGAAAAACGATCCCATAATCTCTGACCCCTATTACTCATCTCACTATATTTTTCTGTCCTAGCACAGTCAGTTATCTCCACAGAATCTCTAGGAGTATTTTCATTAACTGAGGCTTGGCAACCAGCCAATTTCAAGAGCTCCTGGATAGCTAAGGCAGCTGAATCTTGAACAATGGTATCAGAAGCAGCTCTAAAGGCCCTTGCAAGATGATTGTGAATTAACTCAAAAATAAGATCATCATCAGAACATTCAATCTTAAAACGCTGGCATGATACTCCCTTAAATTTAGCAGGGTCCACAGCGCCAAGTGCCCCTAAACAATCAGCACATACTAGTTTCAACCTTTGTCCAACTGCAGTTCTAGATTCCTCTGCACATCCCCTAAGCAAGGATGTAATTAAAGAGCTTATAACATTCAAATCTGAGACAGCTTCACCAGCTATCAGAGCAGTAACATCTTCTCTTCTAGCATTCAGCAATTTGCTAAGCTCAGAAGCCACCATATATCTTACATTTAAGCTTTCATGATTAAGACCATCAACAGCATCTTGCAATTGATCCCTTAAAGTCATTGATCCCCTTGCATCCTGTATGACTTTGTTTATTTCAGATAAAGCTGCAAGACTAGGCAATAGTGGGAGTTCACGGATTTGTTGCTTTAGTAAAAACTTATTCTCAACAACAAGGTCCTCTAAGATTTCAACCATCTTACTCAAACATAAAGTGGGATTTTCTCTACAACGTTCCAAGCTGGGAACAAAGGCAGCAACGACTTGAGATATGACATGTTTAGTGCTAGAAGGTGAAAGCTTGGCTAGTTGCTTGATAAAATAGTGTAAAACAGAGAGACCCTCAGATTGAAGATATTCTTTTTCAATGGCATGCAATAGAAGAACCATAATTTTGGGAACATGAGTGCTAAGGTAAGATCCCATCATCTCAATTAACTTCTCAATACGCTTCAATGCATGTTTCTGCAACAACATATCATCAGAATGAAGCATTTTTCTATCAATGCTATTAAGAAGACCAACAAAATGATTCTTCAAAAACCCTGGAAGGTCATCGGAACCGGTCAGGATTTTAGCCACCTCTTGGATCATCATAGGAACTCTTGCTGTCCTGAAATAAGAAAGGAGTCAACAGACACATACAATGACCATGGAAAACCAGCAAAAAGGAGGAATAGCAGTTCTCACCAATCCAAACTAATCAAGAAGAGATTACCTTTTCTCTGTCTCATCCATATCCTCTTCACTAGGAAAACATAAGAGTTCATCTAGGAGAGCTGGTAGTGCAGCAGCAAAAATTTCTTTATTGTCAGATCCAGTCTGTACATGATAGAATTGCAAAACAGAGGATAGCTCCTGGCCATTTGCACGGAGAAGAGCAAAAGCAAGCACCTTTGGCAACCAATTAACAATCAAGGGAACTATGTCCGTATCTAAATAGTTTGCCAATTCATTTAGGGTGATGATTGCCTGATCATTATCCCCGTGTGAAACCACAAGCTTTGGTATAACAAAAGGAACCATTCTCCTGACAAGTTCCTCAGTTTTAATCCCAACAACAGCCTCAGCAAATTCTCTGATCATGTCTGGACGACCAACAAGCCTTGCAGACAGATACTCAAACAGTTCATCTCGAATATGAAAAAACTTTGAAAGGATAGACTCAAATCCTCCTTTAAGATGGAAGGAGCAGGTTCTGTGTATTAAACTTGAGGCTGTCGCCCTTACTATTTGATTTCTATTATCAAGCTGATCAACAAATAAAATAAGTGAATACAAGAAAAGCTGCCCACTAATATCGCTAACTCTCATAATCTCAGCTAAAGATTCTAAGAGAGTCACCAAGATCTGTGGATCTTCTGTTCCTGCCAAAGCATGTTTTAATTTGTCCAGAAACTTCTGTTCTTTTGTCTTCTTGCTCGTAACCCCATCCATAAATAGCACATCCAAAATATTACCCTGAAGGAAGCAATTTATCTTCGCAGAAAATGTTTCCCTAATAGTCTTAACATTGTGGAGGAGTAAATATTCAATACATTCAATCCATTGTGATCTTGTTTTAAGCAGAGTATCTTGAGATGCATGCCTAAGAATTTGGGGTAGTACCTGAACACAGATAACTCCAAATTCTTCAGATGAATCCTCAAAAAGAAACTGAAAGAATAGGTCCTGTACATTAATGAAATTGAGGTGATTGTCAACCGTAATATCTTCCAACTTAGGAATGTGTATAATGCTAAAGTACTCCTGTTTCTCATTTTCAACTCCTTTTTCACATTGAGGACACCAAAAGCCACCAGAAAGAATGTCCAAAGTCTGAGCCTGCCTTCCATGGTTATCAGTTAGGAACAACTTGCAAGTACCATTGTCAATATCAAAGGCATTAGAGGAGCCATTTAAACACGACAAGTAACCCAGAGAGAGGAGGATGGATTTTTTAATTTCATCACTGCTATTTCTACACTTCAACCTGAAAATTTAGTAGAAAAATTACCAAGATAAGCAGATGAAGATTAGGTTCATGGAAAAGGAAATGTCTAGGTATCTGTACCCCAGCTTTTTCCACTTTATTACTACTTATATTGGACGCAAGTATTGTGAATAACTAGACAAAAAATTGTTACGCACAAGTATGTTATGAGTCAAAGATTAAGGGCCACGAATAGGTTGAATCTGTGCTCAAATATCTGACAGATAAAATAACTAGTCTGTTAACTTCTCCAAAAAGAGTGCAAAATATAAAATCCTTTATCTATGCATGCTCATCATGATAGACACAATCAAAAGTAATTGTTGGAGTACTGTTTTAGGAAAAAGGAACTCTTTGGGAATACAGAGAAGATAGTACTCTATAAAGCATGCCACACCCGCACATCCATATACCTCCTAACCAGGAAAACATAACATTACCGGCAACGTGCAACTTAATATTTGTATTTGTTTACACAAAAATATGAAAAATAACCCTGAATCGACTTCAATGAAATCCTTTAAATATCTCCATGTCATACTAACCTCATCCAATTGTGGTAAACGGTGGTCACAACCCGGACGAAAAATCCATCCGTTCTCTCCGACAACTCTTCCCTTTCCCATTTATTCTCAATCCTAAACATTAAACAAATAAGAAACGAGGATGAAGATGAAGGCAAACTCAACCCTGCCCTAAAAGACCAAGATGAAGCAGTCACCCACACTCTTCTAATTGTCAACCTTTGTTTTGAAAGAATCAAAAAGTAAATTAACCAGGTTAGCCCCCTACTTTCCCATGGAAATTACAAATTGATGCCTGGATTTCTAGTTGATAATATCAGGCTCTACTTAACAATTTCTTGGAATTACTTTAATAACTTTGTTAATAATTTCTGTTGGTAATTTTCAGTTTAGTAATTTCTATTGAATATTGCTTGGATTTCTCCATAATTTATCATAGTAATTCACATTTATCTATTATATAAATGCGCGACAAGCTTTCATATATAGTCAATTTTCTTCTGTCAAAAACTTGTCATCATAATTCAGGAGGTTAGCTATCAATCTTTCTTATCCACGTTTTCTATCGCACTGCTTCCCTGCAAGAGAGTCCCATCACTTAATTTATACTCCCTTTCTCTCTCACATTCAAATTGCTCCCAAGATAAACAAATAATTTCTCTTTTCTCCTATTGGATAGAATATCAAATTAGAAAGAGGGTTACAATTATATTAGAATTAGACTTGAAATTTTGAATTAGAATGAGATTTAGAAACTAAGAATATGATTTGACTTTTGGATTTAGAATTAGGAGTAGGATTAGCTTTTGGGCTTTATCCATCACAGATTGAGAGTTGATATTAAAATTAAATTTGGATTTGGGTTCAAATTTGAATTAGGACAAGGATTTAGATTCTATGGTTGGGATCTATCTTGGTTGGGATCTATCTTTTAGATTTTACAACCAAGAGTAGGATTAGTATGTATAGTTCGCGCACTCAGATTGAGGAACTTTTCATTTTAATTTTGAATCAGATTAAAACAAAGATTATGATTTTGATTTTGTCTATAGGATTTTTGAAACTAAAAGAATATTATAATTAGCATCCAAACAATGATAATGCCACAAGTGGGTGAAACCAATCGTGAATGCTTTACAAAAAATAAATAAATAAATAAAGCTACCACCAGATACACAATAAAATGAAAAAAAGCTTCATCAAAATCTGAAGAGAGATGAAAATATTTAAAAAATTATCAATTTTTTGTGTGCTTTCCATTATGATAAAGGAATTTCTCTACATAATTCCAAAATGGGTGTGCAATGGGCTAAAAGGCAAGTTCTAAGATATGAAAGTTTCAATATTGCATATGAAAGTTTAATATTGCAAATGAATCAAATATGGATCGAATCTTGCTTAAGTTGGATGGCACCCAAGACATGTGCAAGTCTTTTCTTAGATTCCACCTGGTTCACTATGACTTCACCCAAGACATGTGCAAGTCTATTTCTTAGAGCCAATAACATGTCAAGGTCTTGAGTCTTATCTCTTTAAGGTTCTTTTACGTTTCTTTATTTCTTTGTGCATTTAAAACTATCAGAATTGGGACCAGAGGACTCGAAATCCTAACTTGTGTTGATCCTACTATTATATAAGATGGATAAAAAGGAAAATTATAATTATATCCTATATCCTCTCATACTCTTCCTTGAGATATATTCTCTAATACTCCCCCTTAGTTGGAAGATAGATATCATACTTGTTAGTTATTATATGAACAAAGACACTTCTAAATAAAGCTACGGAAGAAGCGAAATTTACATACCTAGGCCTTATAGTCTTTGGAATGTGATGATTTTGCACTAGGGGGTCATTTGCTAACCCTGTTGATCTCATATGCAGTTGTAGTCCAACTAAATAGATTGGATATTCAAATATCGGTAGTTAGGATCAATGTTCAAGAATGCGTTTTCAGTATGCATGCGGTCTAGGACCGCATAACGCATAATCGGATTACGCGGGGATTATGCGGATTACGCAGAATTATACGGAATATTAATATTTTAATATATATTAATATAATAATTATAAAAAATTGGATATGCTTGCTGCAAAAATTAATATCGAAGACGGTCATGCTTGTTGCAAAATCCAGCAAATTAACCCTATCCCTAATTTTTGCTGCAAATTTGCACCAAAAATTTGGAAACAAATATTATGTCTCAACTCAGTTCTGCACCTATTGCAATTCTGCAACTGCAAATTTGGACCAAAATTTCGCACCAAAATTTGCACCAAAATTATCGCACCAAAACCCTAGCCCTAAATTTTCCAAATATTTCCTTTCACTAAAGAATTCAGACCCCAAATTCAACTCATTTTACTCAAAATAATCATCAAAAATATTCAACAGGAATAATACCCAAAAACATAAACTTCAAAACCCTAAAAAGATCCAAAATCCTAACTGGAAAAAATAATTTATCTGCTCAGCGCCGCCGGAGAGCTCGCCTTGAGGACTGCAGCTGCCGGAGGAGATGTCGCCGGTGAGATCGGAGAGAGGAAAGGGCGAACGGAGAGCTCGGAAGATCGGGAGATCAGAGACTAGAGTTTGGGTTTTTTTCGTTTTTGTCGCTGGTTTGGAGTCATGAACGCCGGAAGAGACGTCGCCGGTGATCGAAGAGGGGAAAGGGCAAACGGAGGTTATAGTTTTTTTTTCGCTGGTTTGGGGACTCGGGATCGGGATGTTGGTTTTGGGTTCGAGAACTGAAGAAGGGTGATTTTAGTATATGGGTTACGGGTACGGGTCGGGTTTTCGGGCGACTTTTAAAATTCGAAACCCAATAACCCTTGTAACCGCATAATCGTATGCGGATTATGCGGGCGCATAATCTGCATAATCGATTATGCGTCCTCATAATGGAATGTCTGCATAATGGAATGCATTTTCACATTTCTGTGCGTTCGAAAACGCTTATGCGGGTGCATATGCGCCCACATAGGGCATTTTTTAGAACACTGGTTAGGATATTTCGATTAACCACTAGGATAATTTCGTGTCGGCTATTAGTATTATCTCTATAATTGGTCTCACATGTCGAGGGCGTGAAAGGAACCCATTACAACCTTCCTTGGGTGGCTCACTTGTCAGACGTGACAGGAATCTTTTATAGCTCCCATTTAGGAGTCGTGACAAGGATCCTTTACAATGTCTTTTGGACAGCTTATGTGCCATGAGCATAACAGGGACCCTTTATAACCTCCACACCCACTGAACCACGAAGGTTGGTGGGGACCTGCATCAATTTCCATTGTATATTTTATCACATAATCTTTTGCCATCTAAATTTGGTTAAGTATGGAGCATAAATCCTGAAGCATACCTTCTCTCTATATATTAGAGTAATAATAATATTATAGTAATAGTACTAGTGTTTGTATACTATTTTGATGTATCTATCTATTATTATCTATATAAATAAGAGAATTGATCCTAGATAAGGTATTCTTCATTACTGTTTCTAAATTCTAACATCATATCAAACAGGAATGATCACAAAAAAAAAACTTGAAAAAACCCTCAAAACCCAACACTAGGCATTGCCAGCACCATTAAACATTAACATTGTTGCTTTGCATCATCATGGATCCTGCTATCAACTTTGGTTGTATTGTCAGCTTCTTCGTTGGTTCCTAATCAAATCCCGCTGATCCAATTGGAGCTTTGGTCCCATGATGATTGTGCCATCACCATCCTCAAGTGCAAGCTTCCTTTGAATACACCTTCTTTACTTACATGTGAGGTTTCGCTTCTTTTTTTTTCCTTCTTATCTTTAAATTTGTAGAATATCATTTTTTTTAAAACCCTAGCCCTCACCCTTCGAAAAAATTAAAAAACTAATTTTTTTTTAAATTACAAGTTATTGTAGCTACAGTACCTGCGCTAAATAAATTCCTTTTTTGGTCCTTTTTAATCCCCTCTTATGAAACAAAAAAAAAAAAAAAAAAACTCTCTCTTCTATTGCACAAAAGACTTTTTCTTATTCCCAATCTCTCTTTGTTTGTTTGAAAAATACTTTTTCTTCTTTATCTTCTTTTTTCATCTTTTAATCTATTAAAAAGATCTATTATTTCCTCTCTTTCAAACCCAAACAGCTTGTTCTTTCCAAAAGAAAAAGATTCAAACTGAATGTGTGTGTGTGTTACACACACACACACACACACACACACACACACACATATATATATATATATAAAAGTCATGTTTTCTTTTTTTCATCGAGTTTCAATCTTGTTTAAGTGAAAAAGGTACTTCAAAGACGGTCACCAGCTACTTATGCTGCTTGTCAAAAGCAAAGTATTCCTGATGCTTGTCAAAGCAAAATACAACCATTACTTGTCAAAAGTCCACCTACTAACATTACTTTACAAAACAAACTACCACTGCTTATCAAAAATCCATCAATTGCTACATGTCAAAAGCTTGTCAACTGATCCTATTGTTCCATGTTAGAAACCCAGCAACTGCTACTTGTCAAAAGCTGACTATTACCGCTTGTCACAACTTCTCAAATGCCCACGAACCACTATTTATCAGAAGCCAACTATTGATATTGTTTCTCAGATGCCGACTACTAATACTTGTTAAAAACTCAATACTGTTGCTTGTTAAAATGACATTACTGTTTCTTTCCAAAACCCAACAAAAAAAAGCTAATGCTATTTATCGTCGACTGCAGATGTCACTTTTCCTGTGACAGAATCTACTAGTCTAGCTTCTCACTAATATTTTTTCACATCACTGTGACAAGCTAAAGCATAAATGATATACATGAACCTATTTGAGAAAGTGTGTAGAGTTTTAGAGTAGTAGTATTAGTGTTTGAGTACTATCTGTATTTGTATTTATCTATTATGATCTATATAAACAAGAGAACCAACCCTAGAGCGCGTATGCTGTCTAAATTTCTTAATCAACTGTATAAATCATTCATAAAAGACAGTATCTTTTATTTGGTCAAATGTTTAAAGGATGATTAATGGACTGTATTTGCCATAGAAAGCCATCCTCGATGAGCTTTAAGGTAAACTATATATACAGAAATGCATGTGTGGAACATGGACAATAGCTGGGGAATAACTAAAAAGGGATAAAAATTAACCCATGAGAAGGAAATTACTTACTCTAGTCGTTCAAACATGCCTTTCAGCAGACTATAACAAGAGCACAAGATTATCACAGGCATTGAACTAATAGCTTCTACTTGCACTTCTTCATCATCATCCGCAAGAGCCATGTCAAGCAGTTCAAAGGAACACTTAACATCGGGGTTGATGCCAGCCTTGGAGAGAATTTGAATAGAAAAACATTTTATTTTCCTGATGGAATCTGTGTGACAGAGAAGAGAATCATTAGACCAAGCCAGTTTTAGCACATCTATCAGATCAATAAGTCTCTGATCAATAAAGGTTAAGCTCTTTGCTTCACTTGAGAATTTTTCGTCTTTGAGCAGATTCACCAGTTTGTGAAGAGAACCTGCATCATGCGAGGATTTCTTTTTCAAAACAATGTAGTGTCAGACATATAGCATAGAACTTAAACTAAGATGAGCCACTGAACATGCAGCATGCTTTTCTACAACTGAGTGAAGGCATTACATCTATATACCAAATTATCCATGCAAATAAAATTTATTCTGCAATAAGCAGTAACCACATCCTATCAATATGAGATCAGCCAAGTACCAAAAATCATCAGAGTGCAGGACTGATTTGCTCTATCAGAAATAAAGCCACATATATATAAGAAATGAACAAACAGTAAGAGGAAATATTGCAATTACAAACCTCATTTATAAGAAACTATAAACAGCCTTATTCTAATGGGGGGAAAAATTCTTCTTGCTGAAAAAGGCCAAGGCACTGTTATAGTCAAGTATTTTGCAATGTTGTCCCATTTGACAATGGATTGATGGGATATACTCCATCTTCAAGCCATCAAATGAGGATAGGAAAGCTTAAGATTATTTTGACAAAGACGACATTTAACATAGTTCAAACTTCAAATGTTCCAACTTCATGCCATCCTCAGGTAATGAGAATACTCGAGTTGTTTACCCTACTCAATGAAAAAAGAACAATTGCAGGCAGTAAGGAAGCAACTCTAAAAAGATAACACCTGAAAAATTTCAGAAGTTCTTCCCCTCAAAACAACAGGCTGACTGATATGCCAACCATGGTGATTAAGAGATGAGCCTTTGATAAAGGAAAAGCAATGCTAACCCTCTGCCCCTTCAGAATACCCAGAAAACATCACTTCTGAGGATAATCAAACCAACTTAACTCTTCCACTTTGACCTATAACCAACTTAATCTTACACATTGACCTGTAATCAACCAAACCTATCGCACTTCCAAGGATGGCACTAAGAGAACTAATGTATTAATTTAGCATAGTGCAGAACATTATCGTTTCAACATGAAGCCTCTAAGACCACATCTTATGCTCAGCTTAAATATTTGTTCTAAATATAACAATTAGATACCATAAAGAATTGGTTGCACTGCCCTCTAACCTCAAAAAAACAAAAAGTAACAAGAAGAAATGCTTCCAAATGGACAAATCCTTATCGCTTTTATATAAAATGATGAAAGAAGGCAAATAACTCACCTTGAGATAAGAATATGCCATGAACAGCCTCCAAATAGATTGGGAAATCAAATGTGATGGAGCCTCTATTCCTCACCTGCAGAATGTCAACGTTTATTCACTCCCGAGGACTAAGAAAAATAAAAATAAAACTGAAATATATAAATTACAGGCCTCAGAGTTTACCACTGACCTGATTGCATATCCAAGGAATCCAGGAAAACACTTGCTGACAAATGGTAATAGACAAACTGGTATTTGGAAAGCCACAAAGTGCAATACAGAGCAGGCTAACAGCCACGATTGCAATTTCTGGCCTCAACAATGAAGCTTCAGCATTATCAGGGTTTAAGAGACCAACAAATGAGGTAAGTTTTGAGTGGAAAATGCCTGCATCATCTTGTTCACCTGAAGGAAAATCAGTAGTTTCTGCACCAGTGAGTTCATTAGCTAATGAAATTACTCCAATTTCACTTGTCCTCTGACGCTTCAACTGAAGATAACAACTGTCCTTTGCTGACCTTTTTTTCCCGACTACTGGGACATCCAATTCTTTGCCTACTGTAAGCGACATATTTCTAACACCAAGACCATCATCTCTAATGCAACTAAAGCCAAGAATACTGAAAGCCACTCTTATGCATTCGATCAATGGGAAACAAGGTTTTGGAGAGCAAAGCATATTCAACAGAATTCCAGGCCTCCAAATATGCAGCGGACAAATCTTAGCAATTCGAATGTAAGCACTGCACAGTGCTGCCTGAAATGAGCATGACAGTCAGTACCAACCATGGACTCAGCAGATCCTTCATGTTATAGAGAAACTGCCAAATAATTAGAAAACCATGAAAGCCCAAGAATATAAACCATAACATAAAATGTTATAACCTGGAGTTCAGGACTTTCTGTACTCTGCAAAGATTTTGGGAAAACGTTGACTATGTCACTAGCTGTTGATTCAACAACATCACTCGAACATGTTGAATGCAGTACGTGGAGACAAGAACCCATAGAAGAATCATAAATTGTGTTTCTGCAAGAGAGTTATCAGTGTATGCTAAAGCTTTACCAAGCAAGATTAATTTAAAAATCACAAAAAAACATGGTATTACTAAGTAGATAACAATCAAATCCTCTTTTCTTTTTTCCCCTTAATGAATGCTGGTAAAGCTATCTCAACATATAATAATTGGAAGAAGGAAAAAAAAAAAAAAAAAACCCCCACAAAGTAATAGTCAGACTTGGAATATTGTACAAAGATATAGGAAACTTGGAATGGACTTTCTTAAGTTAGGTGTGAATCCATAACAGCAAGAAACCACCAATAATTAGACCTGCTGAGCAGGAGTATATGAAGGATTGAAGATTATATAAGTGAACCTCAGAATTACCAAGAGATTAGAGAGTTTATACAGGATAATCATAGTAAACTAGCATGCAAGTGCATGCATGTTTAAGGATAAGGTGGCAGCATATGCTTGCAAGCCCTCATCCCACTTCTCTCAGCAGTCATGCCTGCAAAATAATGAAACCACATAGCATCTCCTTCTAACTTCATTTTCAAAGAAAAGTACAATTTTCTCAAAGCAGAATTCACTTTTCTCATATAACTTGTGATATTGGCTGGGGCAGATAGAAAACAAGGCAATAGTTACAAGTGCTGATAATCATCGAGCAGTTATAACTTCGACAACTTCATCTTCTTCATAGAAATTTAAAGTTGAGCTGGATGTGGGATTGGCTGCATACGGTAAATTGCCCAAATTGTAGGTAAATTGCATGGCAAAGGAAGGAGAAATGACTAAAATCAGAATTATAAGCATGCACTATGCTGGAAGAGTTAAACATCTTCACGGAACTTTTGGGTCATAGACAGCTTTAATTCCTCACCATCAATTTAGTGCAATTCATCCACAAATTCTGTAATACACTTCCCATGATAATGAATTTTTATACGGTGATTTTTAAAATAAAAATTAAATTGCTCATATTTCTCTATTATATTATTTTATTTTATCCTAAGGCCAAAACCCATCTCATGACATAATCCACCAAAACCCATCACATGACATAATCCACTCTTTTGGCCCAAAACTTTACTAAAAAGAATAAAAGAAAAACATGACTTCAACAGCATTTGTTCCCTTGACCTCTCATTCATACACCCAACTAAATCACAAGTCCAAACCACTAGGCTATGTTGTTAAGTTGTTCGATTGACCATCAACTTACCTTTTGGACTTTGTTTTGACTCATCTTCTCCAACCTTCAACTACCAACCCTTCACCTTTTAATTTAACCATGAAATCTCACCACTACTAATAACCATAGCTCAAAATTTACACCTTTTTCATTTTATAAACCTAATAAGTTGAAACCAGACTCGTTTGGTTCATTCCAGACCTGTTCAGACTATTTAAATTTACAATTAAATTTTGAGTACCTTATAAATACCAGAAAAATCCTTAAAAATTACCTAAATTTATGATAAGCTATTAACATTTGTAATTTTATATGTAGATTTCATCATTGTGATTACTAGTTGTTCGAAAATGTGAAATGAATTAAGGTGAGTTCCTTTTTGAACTCACTGACAAGCTAATTTCTATAAAGATATTATTTCAATTACATACAATATTCAATTTGTCAGCTTGTTTATCTAGAATGAATTCATATTTTATCAATTCCATAATTATTGTTCATGTTATCAAAATTCCATTATTCTTGTTACATATTTATTGTTCATGTTATCAAAATTTCATTATTCTTGTTACATACTTGTTATTAGAATTATTAAATCACATAGTATAATTAGATTGATGAATGAAAAATAAATACTTTTGGCAGAATCTCATAAAATCTATAATTATGGAAGATAATGTTTGTGATATCATCCTATGTCGGTGTCTCGACAAGAGTTCAGTGGCAAATACTGAAAGGATAAGTGATTTTTAATTAAGGATTTGATTGCACGGAAAACCTCTCACTATCTTGCTCTTACTGGGTGATTTATCTCTATGATGTCCCAAATCAACAAACCATTTATAGCTATATCGTGATATATTCAATAAAAGCATAAATTGAATGAGATTATTGAATAGGATAACTATGTTGTTAATAAACTAATCAAACTGAATCAAAATATTGTATTTGATATGAACCATATACGGTTACATAAACAAGACTAGAACTAGACTTGAATTATACTTGAATATAGGAAACCACAATAACATTGGGTTGCGGGAAAAACTGGCTGATGAAAATATATTTTGTTTCGGTTGTAAACTTGTTATTTGTAAAACAATGATTTGTTAGATCACATCTAATTATCCATGTTTGCCTAACGGCAGGTCCAAGCTAAATTCGGATAATCCATGTAATCAATTTTTGGATCTGTACAATAGAGAATCGAAGCAGTAATACCTCATCAGTTAGTTTTTCCAATTATATGACATCCTAAATAGTACAAATACTCTTACTACAATCTTAAATACATAAGATAACATTAGAACTCGTCTATAACCATCGTTAGTAGAAATCTTGATTAATGTAATATTTTCTAGGATTTATGATATTTATCATGTTTAGACCTAAAACTCAATAATATTTATTACATGTATCCTTCCCACCATTAGTACATAGATTATTTTGGTCGCTATTTAATGACTTAGGTGTGCATGTCCATTCTTAGATATTGATCCATCGGAAGTGACTTGGATACGAAGCACTATGAGGAATAGGCTAAAGCCAAGACTGTTATTTTCAAAATTCTATATATTTGTTTTGACATTTGCCTCCATTTTGGAAATGACATCTTTTATCCTAGTTATTTTTTTGTATTTCCATTGTTAACTTCCATTCTAATCAGCTTTATTTCAAAATAATGAAAATTTATTTTTCCATCAATGAGTACATAGTTGTGATATATATAATTTGTGGCAAAATTATTGATATCATATCTTTGGCTTAGTATATTCTAGCGAATATACTGTTGATGACTATGGTACTCCATATTCTGTATAGAGGGCATTGCAAATTCAAGTTATGCTATTCACATCTGAAAGAAATACAGCATGCCGTAAAATAAATTTCACAATTGTAGGACAACTATGAATATTATATTGTACAATATTGATATAAAAAGTGGCAAAAAGCACTGCAAAAGCAACTTAAAAAGCACCTATAGCCTTGAGCCACTTCACTGGAGGCCCTTGCAACTGTATTAAGCAGGTTGGCCAATTTGATCTTGCAAAAGCACGCCAAAGCAGCAAATACATGCAAAAAAACACGTGAAAAGCGGCCCAAAAGCATCAAAAGCCCAGTTTTTAGTGTTTTTTACATTGAACCCACAACAAAGTCTGATCAAACCCATTCTATTTTAGTCTATTATGAGATCGCATCCAAACCTTTGGGCTTAATTTTAAAGAGCAAAACTCTTTGCTTTCTTTTCTTCTAAATCAACTCACATGCCCCACTGTTTAGATAGTAACTAAGTCTATAAACTTTTTTATAATGTAAAGTTTTTCCTGCAATACATGTTTTAGGATTTTTTTTTTTTTTTTTTTAATTTCTCCCTTGATGTCAAAATTTCCCCCCTACTTTCTATTTTATACCTATTTTAAAAAATTAAAAATTAAAAGTACTTGGCACTCTTCCCACTTAATCCCAGCTTAAACCCTAAAGGTCTAAGAGGTGCCTTGTCGCTTCCCTCTACTTTCCACAACCTTGTTATACATATAAAATATTTATAATAGGCTAAGAAGGATTTAGAAAAAGTAAAACCAAACTTTGTCAGCATCGCACCATCTCACTAACCCACATTACCTTCCACTTAAAATTATCAATAGTGTTGGCTAAATCCACATGGAAAATCAACGACTCACATACCTACTGAGGTCTATCAGTTTTGCATTTATGGACCACACCAGAGAAGTATAGCACAATTTTGCAGTTTTTATGGTCAATAGTAAGCACCGCTACGGCCTTTGTTTAAAACTTAAAAAACAAATAAGGCTAAAGTAACAAAAACTCCCATAAACTATAATGTTTTTCCAAGGAAAACTTTCACCTACTTTTCAATAAAACTCCCATAAACTATACTGTTTTCCCAAGAAAAACTTTCACCTACTTTCCAATAAAACACCACATCCATCAGATAGACATTAGATTTTGTATCAAAATTTTCATTTATGAAATATTGCATTAATTTATCTTTTCTGATAAATAACAGATTTCTTAACTTCAATTTTAAAAAGATTTAGATAGTTTTTCTTTTTTCGTTTAAAGCCATCATTCAAATTTTACATTAAAAATGTCATCTAATCAAAATGGGCATGCACACCATGAACCAAGGGGTGTCTAGCTTGAAGAAAGCCAAGATTCTATCGAGACTGAACAAATTGGGCATGTTGTGGATACTGCAAATGAGTTACGGATCTGACAGGGGAGAATCTAATAAGGATGGGTTTTTTTGGTTACCCGAAGGCAATGTGATGGGCTATCTTGAGAGATTGTTGGTGCTCATCGGTGTTGAATAGGGTTGGATGAAGAGGGAGTTGCTTGCTCCAAAACTAAACAGAAGAGAAAGACTCGTTGCTCTTATAATGGATAATTTGATTTTGATTAGGCTTTTGATTAATTTTGTTGGTTTTTTTTTATCTTCGTGAAAGGTATTTGGATCTAAAATTGGATTTTTCATCGACTCTGAGAGGGATTTGGACTTTAATTCTTGTTCAACAAATGTGGGTTTGAACAATGAAATTTGGCAAGTGAGATTAGCATGGGTGTTTGGTTGGTTTACAAAAAGAGGGTATTTTCATCCGTTACATTCATCGATAACGTCGTATGGGGGTTTTTTTTGAAATTTAAAAGCTAATGGGGGTTAGATATAACATAAAGTTGTCCTTATGGATTTTTGGAAAGCATGTGATAGTTCATGGTGTTTATGTTATATAAGTAAATAAATAATTCTGCGAGTCACTAATCTAAAGGAAAAGTGTAATCTTGTACCTCAACTTGTAGATTTAAGAACTGAATACTGCATAGAGTGGTGAAGGTTGAAACTTTAGCTAAGAAACAAAATGCACAGTATTCATTAAAATTCTTTAGGAATCAAAACTAAAAGTTGGTAAAAAGATAGTGGTACCCTCTAATCAAGGAAGCACTCAATCAGTGTATTATAAAAATAACGAACAGATATTGCTATCACCGTATACTAAACCTTGAAGTTATTACTCCCACATGAAAGTTGTGGTAATCCATGTTATAGCTGTTTGAGCACACAAATCTACTCAAGTTTGAATAGTATATCATTGTAGCACCTACTCAAGTTGGGAGCAGATGGCTTTGGTTCATACCAAATAATAAAAGTTTTTCTACTTGACTCGATATGATGCCCATGATGTGAATTATGATGATATTGGTGATAAGAATAAGTGCTTTTAGCATGAATATCCTTATATTTTTAAGGAATAACATATTTCTTCTTACCTTATTGATATTTCCCTATGTATTCTTTTGTGTTTGAACTATTTTACAAACATGTTCTTCTGAGCTGGTGAAGTACAAAATTAATCAAGTGAATTTTTATGATATTGAAGTATATATTTGCTTGGTTCTGTAAACATATACGATAACTTCATCCATAATTTCACTCCATATACAACTCTTACAAATTACAATAATGTTGTCATATTTCTCTATTAAATGTAGCACCCAAATGGGTATGTTAAAGATGCATGTACTATAATGATTAAATTTGATAACCTTAATCTCGTTTTATTCTTATTAAACACAACATTTAAACTATGCATTAATAATTAAATGTATCAATATTTCACTTTTCTCCAAATGTCAAATTATAGAAAACATAGTTGCAAGGAAAAATCCAAAATATATGTACATATATGAAAATAGACAAAAGAGGAGATATATCTTACTTCTCATTCATAAACACAAGAGCATATATTTTAAAACTCCTAAAATATATAGAAATATGAAAGAGCTGGCTTCATATATCTAAACGCCGAAGTCAAATATCTGCAGGCAGTAGAATAACTATAAGAAAATGAATAGTAAAGAAGTTTGCTAAAACCAAAGTTCAAAGGCCGGCACAAGTGATTATGATAACAACTCTAATCTCCGATAGAGTTGTCCAAGTTGTAAAATAGAGGATCCCCCCACCCCGCAAATAGAAGAAACACCAAAATAATAAATTAAAAAAAATAACTCTAGGTTTAACCTAATAGAATTAAACTCTGCAGAAAATGGACCAAATTTGTGAAGAGTAGAGTGATAAAATGTACATCCATGATGCCTGACGAATTGTCATGCTCTAGGTCGAGAAATGAGGCAACTGAACAAATGGTATATACCTGAAAACTGCAAATTCCTTGTCATCTTCTGCTAGTATACATGCCATTGACCTAATGATATTCTTAACTGGAACGATTTCATCATCTAATACTGTTGTTATAATTCGTGCAAAATCATAACAAGCCTGTTCAGACAAAAGAAGCTTAATGAAATCAAATGGAAAAATAAAGCCACGCCATGAGTTTGTAGAAGTTTCCAAATTAGGAGCAAATCAGTCACCCACCATATGTAAAGCTGCATCACCAAAGCACAATAGAGAACAGGCAGCAGAAATGAATGACATCCTGACAAGCCCTTCCACATAGAGAGTTCCTTCAGTTAAGCATTTGCTTACAAGCTTAACTATCCAGCAAGCAAACAGCTGCCATCGCAGCTTATCGGTAAGATCAACCAACACTCCTGGACCATCGGCAGGCTGACAACAAGGCGGAAGTTCGCTGAAAAGAGATGATATAGTAGAAATTGCAGCAAAGGACTCAGCGAAGCACTTCAATGAAACTCTACTGGAAGCTACTTTGTTTAAGTGAAGTGATGCCACATGCAGTAGATCTGTTCATAAAGAGATCAGATCACTTAGGTACAAATTCATCCAACAGTGAGGAAAGAATTGTCAAATCATTGATTCACTCATTTAGATTGTCTTGGAAGGTTAAAGCTTTTTATGAGATAGAAAATGTGGGACCAAGAAGTATGGCTTCCCAATGCTAATAGGCCTTTGAGGTCTTCAGACAAGCATCTTTCTTGCTCATACTTTCCCCCATCCAGAATTTTCTATCAAAATTTAAGTTTTTGCTAAGCATTTGGGTCTTTATAAGGAGGTTTAATATTTTGTGTGCACAGGAGACTAAGTTGGTAGGTAAGAAAACTAGAGTTGTAAAGTTTTGGAGTTATAAACTTTGATATACGGACAGAGATAGAAATTGTAATGGTAGGTGTAGTGATGTTATGGAGCTTAGGAGGAAGGGTGATAGGATTTTATTAGTTAAGTTTATTTTAAATAGAGATATTCTTAATATTATTAGTGCCCAAGCACCATAAGTAGGACTTAATGAATCATGTAAATGTCAATTTTGAAAGGATCTAGATGAGATGGTATAAGAAATATTCATTAGAAAAAAACTTTTTATTAGTGGTGACCTCAATGGGCATGTTGGAACTAGTCATAATGGCTTTGATTATGTATATGGAGAATTTAGTTTTGGAGAAAAAAAATGAAGTTACTTGATTTTAAATTTTGCTTTGACCTATAATTTGATTTTATAGCAAAAACTTCGTTTAAAAAGAGAGTTTCTCACTTGATTACTTTTAGAATTGGATCGAATGTAACCAAATAGATTGCATTTTAACTAGGAAGATAAATAGAAGTAGTTACATCAATCATAAGATGGTGTCAGATGAGAGTGTACTAACTCAACATAGGCTCTTAGTTTTAGATGTTTGGATTAAAAGGAGACTCAATAAAATTAAGCATAAGTTTAATCCTAAGATTGAGTGGTGGCGGTTAGAAGGTAACTAAAAGGTTTTTGTAGATAAAGTAATACAAGAAGCATATTGGAAGGCCCATGATGATCCCTGTGGAACAAATGGCTAGTTGCACTAAAGAGGAGGTAAAGATATACTTGGTGAGTCAAGAGATGATACTCTATCATGCAAGAACATATCATGGTGGAATGAGAGGTAAGAAATGCTATTAAGATGGAGTGAGACTTTAGAGAGATTGGAAGAAGAACAGTAATGTAGTCGACTTTAAGAAGTATAAGCTAACTAAGGAGGAGGCTAAGAAAACTATTCAGGATGCAATAACTAAATTAAACAAAAAAGTGGACAAGAAATTAGACACTAAAGCGGGTGAAAAGAATATATAATCACAAATAAGAGAAAGAAAGTATGGAGACTTATGTATAGTAAAGTGTGTTAAATATGAGTTCGCGATGAAGAAATTAAAAAAAAAATCAAGAGATTATCTTGACAAATTATAGAATGATAGTTTTACTCAAGATTTAGGGAACCATACTATTAAGTATGAGGATGTGATCGTAGTTTTATACGTAAAATTAAAGAATCTGAAATAAAAGAGGTTTTGAAGAGGATAAAATCAAGAAAAGTTGTTGGTCCAGCTAAAATTTCTATTGAGGCATGGGATATCTTGAAAAGATGGGTTTGAGTTAGCTAGATGGCCTCTTTAACAAAATTTAATAAACTAAGAAAATGTCAAATGAATGGAGGACGAGTAACCTAGTACCTCTTATAAGAACAACAGTGATTTTCATAGTTGTTCGAGGAATAAAACTCATGTATAACACTGTGAAGCCTTGGGAAATGGTAATTGAACATAGGTTAAGTTAGGCTATTAGAATATCAGAGAACCAATTTGGATCCATGCCGAGGCAATCGACAATAGAAGTTATTCATTTGCTTCATTAATTTATAGTCATTTTGAGAGAAAAGTAAATATTTACATGTCTTTATTAATTTAGATAAAACCTATAATAAGATATCGAGAGAGGTGTTATGGTGGAAAATGATAAAGAAGGGAGTCCTTATTAAGTATATTGACATAATTATATGACGGAGTAATGGCAAAGATCAAAACCTGTCGCAACCTAATAAGTAATTTTTCGATCACAATCGGATTGCATCAAATATTTGCATTGAGTTTATTCTTATTTGCTATAATGATGAACGAGCTTACTAAAACTATTCAAGATGAGATATCTTGTTATATACTATTTGCTGATAATATTATCTTAGTCGATGAGACAAGAGTAGAGATAAATGACAAATTGGAGTTTATAGAGATAAACATTAGAACTCAATTTTTATATTAAGTAGAACCAAAATAGAGTATATGGAGTACAAATTTAATAAACATAACATTCGAAACTATAGTGTTGTGATACTGGACGAATGAGATATACAAATGAGAAATCATTATAAATACTTGGGTTCTATTATTTAAAACGATGGAGAGATCTAGTGTGAATCATAGGATCCAAGCTGACTAATTGAAATGGAGAAGATAACGAAAGCTTTGAGTGACCATAACATTATGTTAAGGCTAAAAGGAAAATTTTATAGGATTGCTATTTGATCTGCTTTGTTATATGGCACATAATGTTGTTATAAAAAGACGTCATTCAAAAAGATAAGTGCAGCAGAGATGCACATATTTCATTGGATGTGGCTAACACTAAGAGAGAGTGAAAAATGAGGATATATGTAGTAAGATAGGCATAACCTCCATCGAAGAAAAGATGCAAGAAAAATGCTTATGATGGTTTGTTCATGTGTGACATAGACCTACAAATGCACCAGTTCAATAAGTGGAGTTTATAAATGTAGGACTGACGAGTTAAAAAACCGAAGGGACGAGGGAAAAAACATGGGTGGAGGTGACATGAAATGATATGGATGCTAGAGGCTTAAATAATGACATATTGCTGGATAAGAATGAGAGATTATCTATTGGTCGATTAATGTGATTCTCTTTTCGTTTATGTAGCCTACATAAAGTACTTGGGGTAAAAGCCGCAGTTGTTGTTGTTGTATGCATTTGTGTCTTTGCTTGTGCATGAATGCATGAACATAGATTAAATACAATTAGGAAGGAGTCGTGAGGTCCATCATAAGTCTGTAAATTATTAGAGTAGATACACATGGGAAAGCATTCAAGCACATATCAACATTTCCTAGCAGGATGAGCACGCCCTCTTTTAGCATGAAAAATTGACATATCAAAGCAATAATGATGAAGGTTGGCAAGAATTGATACCTTCAACCACTTCCATGGCATCCAAGAAGAATTGGCGGTATGCTTCTCGCTCTCCAGTACGAAGAAGGGAAAGAAGGATCGAAATGGTCTCAAAGATTACTCCATGGCGTAAACTAAGAGAAGTAATAAAAATATATATTAAAAGAGAAGAAGAAATATTTCAAATTGGGGTTTAAACTCAAGGCTTGGTACTTAAGACAAGCTTGCTGGAACAATCCAACTATCAAATTTAAAATAAATAAAAAAATGCTGGAAATCGGTCCACCCAACTACCAAATTCAAAACAAGCTGAAATTTCACAATTTCATGATTCATAAATTTCAACCAGAAACCTTCCATTTGATGCTAACAAAAAATTACTATTAGCTTCTAATAATTCTACCCATCCATTCTAATTCAAGTAATGCTTTAAACTTCTATCTAAACTTAAAATCATCAAGCAAGAATATAATTAGATTAAGATATAATGACATCACTTTGAACCAGCATTCAGTTCATATCACTAAAACTACAAAAAGCTCATTTGCTGGGGGTTAGGCCTAGGGTTCATATTACCGGAATGCTGGCTCGGCGAGAAAAGGGAGAATCCGACCTATGACGGGGAGCACAGCAGCCGCCTTGCCATGGTAGAAGACACCAGGGAAGTTGCGGGCAGTGTGGGACAGAAGCTTCAGCACCGCCGTCACCTCTCTCTCATTAGCTGATCAAAAGATGGAACATTTGGTTAAAGAAAGCACCAAAGATCAAAACTTTACGACGGGGATGAGAAGTTGGAGGGACGATTTATCAATTACCAGTGGAAGAGGGGTTGACGTAAGCGTGGAGGAGGTTGGGGAGGACGATGCGGAACCTGGTCTCCAGTGGGTCTTCCCCTCCGCCGCCGCCGCCGCCGCTTCCGGAGGTGGAGGAAGGGGAGGAGGCGGCGGCGATCCGCTCGCGGAGCTCGTGGATGAGACTGGAGAGATTGGCCATGGGGATGTATTTTTCTGTTTGATTTTGGCTTTGTCCCCCTTCGAGTTAGGGTCTCGAAATTTTTCCCTCCTTATTTCGAAATTATGAGCTTTGACATGGGGTTTTCCATACTTTCGTCTATCTGGTGAAGTTGGGGGCAAGGGTTATAGCCTAAACCCCCAACCCAATCCGCCGTAGGATCGTAAATTAACCCGATGCTAACACAACTAAGAGCATTAATCGTTCAGATTGAATCAGTCTAGGTCGACTTGGCATTGGGTTTTTCCTTTCTTTTTCTTTTTTTTTTTTCCTTTTTTATCGCAAATTCCTAATCGAAGTAATTATCCAAATTGTTTTTCTTGGGGATTGACATTCTAGGTAAAAGCAAATCTAGGGCCATTCTATTAATAGCATAGGGTGTGAACGATTCGACTAACCTGCATTCGAATTGGGCCATATTGAACCGAGTTATAATTTAAAAAAAAAAATTGTCACTTGCAAAAGTGATGTTGAAATATTTGAACTATTGTAAATATGCAATGACCAAATATAAGTAGCATAAACATGTTTTCACACGTATGTTTAAAAGATTAGTAAAGTGCATGTGTGCTGATATGTGTTTTCACAGTTACTTTACAACCACGAGACGTACAATTTGCATGATTCTCATCCTTTTTAGGTCCCTCTTGAGTGTCAATTTCATCTCGCTTCTTCGGTCCTTTTTCCAATCATTTTGTTATATTGAGTACCACTAACGATTCATCTAGGATCCGTCAATTTCATATTTGGACTCAAATGTTATTGTTAATGGTTGATCAATTGAACTATATCAATCATTCTGAGTCCCCAAAAGAGTGTATCATATGTTCGATTTTGACATTGTAATGAAAAATATATAAACGAAGTACTCAAAATTCCATTAAAAGATCAAAGACGATTAGTGTCAATTCTCTTTGACCAATGTCATGTCCAATTGTATCCAAAATTTTCATGTGCCTTCAAGTATAAAATAGTTCCAAGTCATGTGGGCCCCAAAAGGGCCTATATTTTTGGACGTATATCTAATAGTCATCAAACTATTTAATCACCATGCACGCCATCATTCTGAGTAGTCCCAAAATGAGTGGTCATATATCCAACTCTAACTTTGCAGAGAAATATATACCCAAAACAAGTTAGTGCATAGAAGACTCATGCGTCATTAGACCCATGAGCCTCAAAATTCAATTTTCAATCTATCATTTTGCTCCTTGTTGAGCTGGTTGATTTGACTATTCATATGTTCAATACGGACCCCAAGATGAAAATATTGTTAGCTCTTGAAAAATAAATCCTTATTTTGGATATTTTGATGATAACAGTAAGTATAAACACGTGTATATGTGCTAGCATATTCTTTGCAATTTGCTCAAATTTCAAAAAGACTCAATGTGCTAGCATATTCTTTACAAGGCAATTTGAAGATAAATGTGTAATATCCTAAATTTTTATGCTATGTGTATCTCTTTCTTGGGTCTGAACGTGCCGAATTAGACTATCAGCTATCAATTTGAATACCAAAATAATTTTCGGTGAATGTAATTTTTAATCCGTAACATCAAATATATTCGATTTTCGCAGTTATTAGTTTTTCTAAAATTTATGATTTTTTAGAAATTTTTCCGAGAAACCAAAAATTATTTCTGAATTTTATAATTACATAATATTAAATTATTCTTCTAATTACTTGGAAATTTATTTCTTTTTATTTTGGAAATCGAAATGATAAACGGATAATTTTTTAATATTTCTCACGTTGAATATTACGCCATGTATTAATTTGGTATAATAATTGGAGAATGTTACATAAAATCGAAATTATTAAATTACTACAGCGGGCCTAAGAAAGACAAAATAATAAAATAAAAATAAGCCATGGCAGGCCTTAGAAGAAAACAAAAGCAATAAAAAAAATGGGCTGCAGTGGGCTCATAGTAGGAAAAAAAATGAGGAAGTTTATTTGGATTGTAGTCCTTTAGTAAAAAAGAGGGAAGAAAGTTTATTTGGACTTCCGTAGGATTGGACTATAATTGAATAATAAATGATTAATAATGGGTTCAGACTAGAGTTGAAAATAAATGATTATTGAGAGACTTTGACTTCTATTGGGCTTAGACTAGAATTGAAAATAAATTATTATTGATAGGTTTTGACTTGAATTGAAAAATAATTAAAGAAAAGAATATATATATATATATATATATATATATATATATATATATATATATATATATATATATACACACACACATATATATATATACACATATATATATATACACATATATATATATATACATACATACATATATACATATATACATACATACATATATACATATATATATATATATATATATATATATATATATATATATATATATATATATATATATATATATATATATATATATATATATATATATATATATATATATATATATATATATATATATATATATATACATATATATACATATATATATATATATATATATATATATATACATATATATACATATATATATATATATATATATATATATATATATATATATACATATATATATATATATATATATATATATATATACACGTACATATATACATACATATATATACATACATATATATATATATATATATATATATATATATATATATATATATACACGTACATATATACATACATATATATACATACATATATATATATATATATATATATATATATATATATATATATATATATATATATATATATATATATATATATATATATATATATATATATATATATATATATATATGTATGTATGTATGTATGTATGTATATATATATATATATATATATATATATATATATATATATATATATATATATATATATATATATATATATATATATATATATATATATATATATATATATATATATATATATATATATATATATATATATATATATATATATATACATACATATATATATATGTGTGTATATATTTATGTATATATATGTGTATATATATATATATATATATATATATATATGTGTGTGTGTGTGTGTGTGTGTGTGTGTGTGTGTGTGTGTGTGTGTGTGTGTGTGTATGTGTGTGTGTGTGTGTATAATTGGGCTTAGGAATGGAATAAGTTCATAAGTTTTGAGCTTAGAAATAATGCAATATTACTACATGAAGCATCTCTTTTTCAAAATAACCATAAATAAATAAATATAAAATAAATCACGTCATGATGTCATTATAAATCATATGTACCATGTATCATGAACTCGAGGTAGAGAGAAACTATATAATGGATAAAAGCCATGTCATATAAGAATTATTATAATATTCGGGTCAAGAATCTTTTACTGCAGTGGCCTAGGTGATACTGAATCACCGAGTGATAATTGATACTAAGTGTGGTATGTCCGTTACTATAATACAATACATGAATTAAATTGTAATACTTACCAGTGTGATATGGTTTAGCACCATGCAATTGAGGCTGAAACCTATGTACGTACGGAAATGATAATGGAAAATAGCACTGTCTTATTCATTGATATAGTTTCTATAATTAACTTGGATGATGATTGAAACCAATAAAATAGATGATTAAAATATATAGAGTATTTGTTTGTCATGTTTATTTATTTATTTATACTTTTTACATGCTTAATTTATATATTCACAAACAACACTGACATAAGCATAATGCACATGTGCACTGATATTCATGTACTATGATAGTAGATTTTTTTATTTTAAGTGTTACTTGCTGGGTTTAATCTCCTGGATTCTGAACTCAGGTTAGAGAAGCGAAAGAAGAGCCTGCACAAATTGAAAATCCATACTTCGTTGATCAAGTCGAATGCCAATAAAAGGTGGATCAACTATCAATCTTGTATATGTTGTTGGGTACGGTTCCTTTTTTTAATTCTGTTGTTGTACATATTTAGAATAGTGTTCCCTTTTCATATAATCAACCTTTTATTTTATAAATGCAACTTTAGTTTCAGACATATTATTTATTCATATGTTGTGTAATAGTTACGGTTATTCCAAAATCCTATAATTATTGGGTAATCTAGTAAATTCTTAAGCAGCGTTCTCTGTTTTGGAAAGCAGTTGAAAAATGAGGGCGTTACAGGGTGGTATCAGATCCAGATTTATGTGGAAGACTATAGGACTACTGCTACATAATAACATGTATGTGGCTCATTCTTGCCTTTTTTTTATATTTGCTTGATCTAGTATTGTCCCTATCCTATCATGTCATATCGTCCCTATCCTATCTATCATGTTCCACTTGCTGTAGGCTATCAACATTGCATTCGATGAAGTTTGTTAAAATTCATAGGCTAAGTGCTAACAAAATGACTAATTGGCCCCACCAAAGGATAGCCTCGCTAGAAGCAAGTCAGCCCCACCAAAATAGGATTAACCTTACTAGCAAGTTGGCCTCGCCAGAAACCAAGTTCACCTTGCTAATGAGTTTTCTTTGCCATAAAAGAGAATTAACTCCGCCTGATCAAGTTAGCTAGCTTCACCAGAATTTAAAAGAGAATTAACTTCGCCAGACTACGTTAGCTAGTTTCGCTAGAAACTAAAAGAAAATTAACTTCGTCAAAGTAGGTTAGCTCCACCAAAAAGGAAAGCTAATCTCGCTAGAAGCAAGCAACCAATTTATTGATTAACCTCGCTAAAGGGGATTTGAGTACATTCTATCATGGGCAAGTAACTACCATGATCTCTGCAAGTTGAAGGAACGGTTATGACACCCTCCAACTATAAAAATGACGCTAAGCTTCCAAAGAAAGGCATAAAAAAACTCACGGAGAAAAGAAAAGTGCTTCAAGTGGAAGTAAAAAAGAGTTACTTTGATCATACTTCCATCGTCACACTCTCTAGAATCAAAGAATCCAAAGATTGTAACCTTTCTTTGATTGTAAAGAAAGTAAATCTCGAGTATTGCAATCCAAATTCCAAATTATGTTGTGTTTTCTGTTCTCAATGGTAAATTTCAACTCTAACGTTGTAAATGATGGAAACAAACTGGCAACTTCGCTAGAGAGTCACTCCTCTCTCGTCGAAGAGTTCGTGCCATAATCCAGCAATGTAGCAGTGGATGCTATAGTTGATACTATTTCTCCATCCAAGACTGGTTCTTTCTGCAGGGCCAGGAGAGCAGAGGCCCAATACACATCTACCTGTGGACTTGCCTCTTCTGTTGAAAGCAATTAACACAACAACACTAGTGCAACTGTTACTACTATCAGTACCATGGTAAACATAGCCCAAACGAGTCCATCTTCCTTTGTTCCAGCCGCAATACCCTGAACTAATCCTCTTAGTAACAAATAGACGTAGAAGGCCTTCTACCAAGCCATCATCGCCAACTGCAAGGCCAAGGGCAGGCTAATTTGTCTAGAAAACTGAATGGGAGCGCTGACAAGATCCCTAAAATAAATGAGGGTCGTGTTGGTAACAATGAAAAGTATGAACTCATCTACGGTGTTGTGGACGAGACTAGCAAAAGGTCTCATGATCCAGTAAAGTTATGAAGTATCCTGGCGGAGTTAATAACTCTGTCATTTTCAAAAGGCTTGGTAGACCTAATAAGCTCGGCGAGCCTAAAGGACATTCTAACAAAGTCTAAGTGCGTAGGCAGAATTAAGAAGCCTAGCAAAGCTGATATTCATGCTGATAAGCTTCAGAGCAAAAGCACAATAGGTGTTAGGACCAATAGTGAACATAAGTCTGCTCTACCTGTGGAAGACTTTCAGAACCATCTTGACCGACTATACTAAGTTCAGAAGAATACAAATAAAGGCAACTCACTAGCTCGGTCTTATATCTTCATCTGGTTATTGTCAAACCAGCCTATCCCGAGGTCAATAATGACTATTCTAGAAGGATCTCATTACTATTTTGAAAAGTTTCAGAAAAAAGAGAACTGGCTCATGCAACCATTAATATGGTAGGACGGGGAAATCCGACACAGGGTGTGGCCAGTGTAGGCTCCTCCCCTGACAGTTACTTCAGCAATGATAGTGATGGAGTATACCGTCACTCCCGGTCCCGAACCGTCAATAATTGGGTCACAATGTTTTCACTCCACCCCATGAATCGCAAGATGGGAAGGATGATACCAACAGGCATTCTGCATGTGCATAATCTGAGACGTCAGGTTCGTTTTACCAGAGGAGTGTTTCTATTGATGCCACCGGCGATGGTGTAGGAAGCCTGCTATAAAGACTAAAGGTGCAAGAAGAGTTATCAAAGCAACAAGAAACACTATTAGAACAACAGAAAGTAACCATGGATGTCATTTTGACCCAACTACAGTAGCTGGCAAAAATGTTACCAAACGAAAATCTAGATATTGAGACTGAATCAGATATTGAGACTGAATCAGGATCTGGAGGTAAAAACAAGGAAGAAAAAGATCACAAGGATAACTCACAAAAATGTCACCAAATGAAGATGAGTCTAGTTTCCATATGAATGAGGAATCGAGTAGAATGAAAGATAAAGTATTAGAGGACATCCAAACAAAATAGGATATGCATAACTCATAAGGAAGTATTGCAGAAGGCGGGAGTCACGCTTCCGTACCCTCCCAAATGGGACTTAATCCCTTTCCCGATAATTATCGAGCTCTGACCATTGATAAATACTACGAGAAGGGATCTCCAAATTAACACATTTACCATTTCTATTCCTTAATAGGAAATGTTATGGGAAATGATGCATTCATGATCCAGTTATTCAAAGCATCCCTAAAGGGCATTGCCTTTGACTGATTTTGAACTTTGTCGATAGGATCCATCAATTCATGGGCAGATCTTGAGGCTCAGTTCCTCACTCGTTTCTATGAGGATGACACCGCAATATCTATGCCACGTTGATTGAAAAAAAGATAGGAGAGGTGGTGAAAGACTTCATCAAAAGATTTAGAAATCTGTCTCTTAGATGCCTTGAAAGAATGCCACTATCCATGTTACTGTAGATGCGCGCTGAAATTGAATCCAACATGGGTGATGTTCGGGCCCATACATGGAAAAAGCTTTAGGAACAAGCGGAAATAAATGAAAAATCAATTTTGAGACTTTCGACAGAAGATAAAGGTAAATATAGGGGAGTCCACTTCAATACAGTCACCTTCTAAGTTCAAACATAAGAATGTGTTGGTGGTGGATACCACAACGGAGTCTAAGAAGAATCCACCGCCTCAGCAAAATATTTCTCTAGCCCAACGAACACAAAAGAAGTATTCATTCAAGAATAATCAGATGCTCAAAATCTTTAATATGCTAGTCAAAAAATAATAAAATCAAGTTATCTGAACCCAAGAGACCAGAAGAGGTTGGGTGTACTAATGACGCAAAATATTATCATTACCACAGAATTATAAGCCATCTCACTAAGGATAGTTTTATCTTGAAAGAAAAGCTCCAAGCCATAGTGGAAGAAAATGTACTTTGATTAAACAAAGTAAAGAAGAAAGTTACTACGAACATAATATCGAAGCAATTTGGAAGAGACCTACTAAGGGTTAAGATGCCCAATGGAGCTCTAGTTCCTAAAGTAATAATGAGGATCATTAACACATATCTAAATCACAAACAATCCCATGGGGGTTGACATCCATCCCAATCGAATGAGGAGAAACAATGTGGGTTCATCCTGACCTGGTCGAGGACGATCAATGGACGACTGTCACATCAAAAAGAAAGTAGAAAGTGAAAACTAGGTTGTCATGTTATATTTCTTGGGCTAGGTGGTTATGACACTTCTACTAGCTTAGTAACTAACTCCGACAAAGAGCAGATCATTTTTATGGAAGAGACTATGTCTCCTGCCAGTACCAGGTTAGATAAACAATACCTGAAGTAATACGATATAATTATCCTTGATGATCATAATCAGGTCCCTCTAAGTACCCTATTACTTCTGCATTAGCACCTGAACCTTCTTAAGATAAAAGTAAATCTACGGAGATAAGGTTTGACAAGTCCTTGAGAAAATGGGTTGCGAAAGATTTTTCGAGCCCATTCAAATTCGAGCCTATCCAAAAAAACCAAAGGTGCTCTCTGTGAAGCATTGGCTGATTCAGAAACATTTCTCACTCAGCTTCCTCCACCCACAAATGAAAAGTGTTGCTATTGCCATCAAGTTCTCTCTTCCTAACATAATCTTCTCACCCAATGATATGTTGATGAAGAATTCCAGTCATAACCAGCCATTATACTGCATAGGTTATATCGGATCCACAAAAATCGAAAAAATACTAATCAATCTGGGTTCAGCTTTGAGTTTCATAACAGTGCACTTGATGCAATTTCTGCTCATACCAATCCACATGCTGTTTACCACCACCACTACAATCCATAGTTTTAACGCACAAAGTAGCTGGCCCGTCCAAAAAATTCAGTTGAAATGTCAAATTGGGGATCTCAAGATGGAGGTTACCTACCACGTCATAGATGCTGATACATCCTACAATTTTTTGCTAGGAAGGGCATTGATTAACTCCAACCTCATTATCCCTTCAACGTTGCATCAATGTTTAAAGTACGTGGACATATAGGGGGTGGTCAAAACAGTTTACGCAGAAAGGCAGCCTTTTAAGGAGTTGAAAATTATTTTATTGATGTCGTATTGTACAAAGATGAACAAGAGGATGAGACCAATGATAGAAATGAAGCGGATGCGAAACCCGACGATGGTTCAGAATGAGCTTCTATAGAGCTGAACTCTCTTGTGATAAAATTAAGTGATATAACAGTCAACTCTGATGTCTATATTGAAGGCAAATGGGTACTTAATGAAAGTACCGCTTTTGAGTATGTCTTGTCTAGTTCTACTGATTCAACTAATAGTGACGAGAGCTTAATCAAAAAACTCAACAAGACACCAGTATTATATATACCAGTACACTTAGGTTCACCAAACAACTCACTGATAGAAGATTCTAACGATGTAAATTTTATTGTGCGATCTAACTGTAATCAACCCCAATCGTCTTTAGCAAAACTACTATCAAACTGACCCTAGTTGTACTGAAGATGAATCGGATGTCCCGTAGTTCGATCATTATGGGTCAAATTCCCACAGACTCATGGAAATGATGGGTTATGATATCGCAAAAGGGGAAGGGTTGTTTTTTGATCAAGGAAGAAGAACACCTCTACAACCGTGTATTCCTAAAGGGAAAAGCTTAGATTATTATAGCAAAATTAAGCATGGTTTTGGGTATGTTTTTTTTGAACCTGAGATAAATGCAATACATGAAAATTCCTCAGAAAGCACGAACCTACGGTCATCATCATCTGATGCCAATTCTGAATTCGGTTTGAATGAACTGTTCAAAAATTTATCAGCAATATGGTATCTATCTCCATTGATGCACATGCAGAAGAAAAAACAGACAACCCTTTATCGTGGGCTCAGAAGATGGACATCTAGTGGGAGATAAGGTTTGAGCGGGAACCTCCTACAGATGATCAAGTTATCCAAGTGAACATGGAGAGTGATCAAGATCCAAAACCCATATTTATGAGAAAAAATTTAGACCAGAATGAGTTGCAAAATTTGATCGAACTCATTCGCAAATACATAGATGTCTTTGAATGGAACTATGAGGATATGTCAGGATTAGATCGAGAAATTGCCTAACACGTCTTAATGTTGGAGATAATATTAAACCTGTGAAACAATAATAATAGAAGTTCAAACCCAAAATGCAACAAGCGATTGAAACTGAAGTCAAGAAACTAAAAACTTGTGGATTTATTTGTAAAAAACAACATCCCGACTGGTTGGCTAACATTGTACTAGTTATGAAGAAAAATGAAAAACTTAGGGTTTGCATTGACTACATAGACTTAAATGATGCTTGTCCAAAAGATGAATTCCTGGTTCTAATCACAAAAGTTATGATAAATAACACATGCAGTTTCAAAAGAATGTCTTTCATGGACGGTCCGGATACAACCAAATCAAGATATATCTTATTGATGAAAAACATACATCTTTTCAAACACCGCAAGGGGTATACTGTTACGCTGTAATGCCTTTTGGTCTAAAGATTGCAGCCACATAAACAACTTACTGAAAATCATGGAATATTATGTTGATGATATTGCGGTGAAGAGTCAGAACAAAGATGATCATGTTCAAGACTTATGGACAGTATTTGACTTAATGAGAATGCATCAATTAAATATGAAGCCTACAAAATCCTCTCTAGAGGTGTCAAGTGAAATTTTTTAGGTTTTGTGATTACTTCCAAAGGAATCCATTTAGACCTAGATAAAGTAAAAGCAATCCAAAGCATGCAACCCCCAAGAAACAATAAAGAACCGAGGGGCTTACAAGAGCATCTAGCATACATCTGTCATTTTATTGCTAATTTAGTGGGAGAGTGTCAGCCTTTTTCCAAATTACTGAAGAAAAGCATGTCTTTTGTATGGGACACTGAATACCAGAAAGCTTTTGAGGATATTAAGCAATATCTGGCTAATCCATCGGTGTTGGCGGCCCTAGTTTTTGACAGACCATTTCTCCTTTACGTTAGAATGATGGACCATGCCTTATGAGCTTTACTGGCTCAAATTAATGAAAAAGGACATGAGCAAGTGATTTGCTATCTTAGTCGTATAATGGTTGGTGCTGAACACAAATACACTCCAATAGAAAAAGAGTGCTTAGTTTTAGTCTTCATTGTTCAGAAGATAAGACACTACCTGGTAGGGCAAACTATCCATGTAATATCCAAGTAAATCCTCTAAAAATATTGATGACTCAACCAGGTTCATTGAACTCGAGGCTAGCTAAATGGGCGCTGCTACTGTCACAATATGATATGAAGTTTGCATCTCAGAAAGTAGTAAAAGGAATGCTATACCAAATTTTCTAGCTGACCCCAGTTGTGAAAATTCCAAATTATACCAAACCATCCTAGATGAGGTAATGATAGCGAAGTTTACTTCACAAGACGAAGTCTGGCAAATGTGCTTTTATGGTGCCACGAGAATGAGACTGAAGGGAAGAGTCGTTGCTAGAACGGGAATAGTCTTTATATCACTTAAGAATGATGTCTTGCCTTATTCGCATTCGCTGATAGAGCTATGCTTGAACAATGTGGCCAAATATAATACTCTCATCGTCGAATTGCAAATAGCTAAAGAAATAGGGATAAAATACCTTAAAGCCTATGGTGACTCAAAGTTAGTGATTAGTCAAGTTAAATGTGAATACGACTAAGGAATAGAGACTTGATTTCATACCATCAAGTTATAATATCCTTAGCAAAATTATTCCAAGGATTTTTTTATTGACTATGTATCCTGAGGAAATAATACACATGCAAATGCTTTAACATCTCTTCCACCCAAGATAGAGTGAAGAATCTCAATCGCTAGTCAAAATTTATCACTTAGAACAAGCCTTGGAAATTAGCAAAGGTTGTAAGCCAGGCCTGAAAAGTAAAGTAGTTTGTAAAGCCTCATTGAACTTGGAATCTAGGGACTGGAGATTTCCTTTTGTAGACTTTGTGCTTTACGAAATTTTCTCCGAAAACCCAAAAGAAGCTACCTCCATTAAAATAAGAGCAAGTCAATACTTCTACAATACGGCTATTAAACAGTTATATCGAATGTCGTATGATGGGATTTTGCTCAGGTGCTTATCTCATAAAGAAGCACAGTTGGCATTACGAGAAGCCCATGAAGGCATATGTGGGGCCCACCAATCTGAACCCAAACTTTGGGATCAGTTGCGAAGAATGGTTGGGAGAAAATGGTGACAGATGCCATGGCCTATTCCAAGAGATGTCATGCATGTCAAATTCACATTGACTACATTTATAGATCGTCAGAATACTTACATCCTACAGTCGCATCATGACCATTTGAAGTGTGGGGTATTGATGTAGTTGGACCTATCTTCCCTCCTTTGTCAGGTCATTGGTATATCTTTGCAATCACCGATTACTTCTTTAAATGGTTAGAAGCAATATCACTGAAAGAAGTAAAAGCCTCTGATATGGTTAAATTCATTAAACACCATGTTATTTACCGGTTTGGCGTGCGACAAAGAATAGTCCATGACAATGGACCTCAATTTACAACCTATGCAACAAATTCAAAATCAAAAGCGTCACATTGATGGCTTACAACCCTGCTGCAAACAGTCTAGAGGAAGCATTCAATAAAATGATGATAAACATATTGAAAAAAACTCGTTTAGAAAAATAAACGAGATTGGCATGAAAAATTGGCATATCGCACAAATGTATGAACTCCCACATGCCAATTACCATCACTCCGTACCACCTTGGCATTGGAATGACTACCGAAAACAACCACAAATTGCGCCTTCAGGAATTGGAAGCATTAGATGAGAAGAGGCTTCAAGCACAACAACATATCGAACTTTACCAAGCCATAATCTCCAAATCTTTCAACAAAAAAGTTAAAGAGCTGGTATTTAAATAAGGGGACTTAGTCTTGGCAATGTGCTGCGCTATGATCGTCACTCACAAATCCAAAGGCAATCAACCGAAGTGGAAAGGACCCTTCATCGTAGAATCTGTCTACTCTAATGGAGCTTACATATTAACCAAACCCGATGGTGAAGTTCTAGTGGCGCCCGTTAATGGAAAATTTCTCTAGAAGTATTACCCTTAGAAATCATCAATCGAGGGTAGTAATAAATTTTTCTTTTAACTTGTTCAGTTGGAAATTATGGAGCAATATCCTAGTAACCTAATACCGAGTAAAGGGTGTTAACTGTGTCAATTTGGACTTGTAAATCAACATTCCAGTACTGAACAATAATTAAAAAATGCACCAAATGAATATATGAATAAAATTCTTCTATTAATCTTTTATACACGAGTGTTACATTCAAAATTCGAGTCATAATGGTTGCTTTAAGCATTACAGTAAATTCATGTATTCTAAGCATCGCAATAAATCTGTAATTTGATTGGTTTAACACATAGAAAAAAAAGAAGAATTCACAGTGCTCAAGTAGACTGAGGATTTAGCGAGGACTATAGCGTGAACTTGAAAAAGCGAACCACTTCCTTGTAGGAATTGTTCCTAGAAGAGTCTCAATGCACGCTCCAAAATGCTCAACTTTCAGCAAGATGCCATGGTATTTTGAAAGGATGCCATGACACCCAAGGAACTCACAAGGATGTCCATGGAACCCTAGCAACAGGAGTCCCAGTTGAGATGCAATGACATTTGAAAACCATCGCACCCTTCATAGCCCAGTGCAGCTGGAAGATTCATTAGTAGGTTGCGGTTACCAACCAATAATACTGCCATAAGTGTGGAAATCAGACCAGAAAGGCGATCCTCCTACCAAGCCACGCCATGATAGCACTATTGGCTAGTCCGCACGTTAGAAAGGGACTTATCACTTCCTGACGATCTGAAGCTTGGAGTTACACTGCAAAACCAAGAGTACACGAATGTCAGAAAGGACAAAACAAAAGAAGTAAATGAAGACAAAATTATAAAATTAGCAAGGAAAACCTTACTCCAATGGTGCAAGTGTGGAACCTGATCCACTAATCTTTATTCAGAGTTAAAAGTTCCATCCCCTTCACTATTGGTTAGAGGGTCCATAGAGATGGAACCACTCCTTTGTAGAAAAGATAAGGCCAGTTAGAATCTTGAATAACAAAAGAGGCTAAGAACCTTTCTTTTGAGAAGAAAAGTCTGATACTGGAAGTGCCCAGATCGCCCTGGGGGTATTTATACCCACAGGAAGGAGGATCTAGGAGCCCTGAGGCTAGGCTCTGGGTGTGACCAATGAAAAGACGCCATTAATGTTAAATCATTCCCAAGCCAAAATTTCAATGTGGCGCTCGTCCAAGAGAATGAAGCAACATCTGACACATTGATTCTTGCAAAAGATCCGATCCTCCTGCAAAATATCTAATCTTTCATCAACAAGCTAGCCCTACCAATGGGTTAACCCTGCCAACAGGTTAGCCCCGCTGGAAGCTAAATTATTATCTAAAAAGAAGTGGAATTAAAAATGAGTCTAAAGTTCTAAGGCAGTGGATAGAGAGAAATTTTGGTTTTTAAGCCCAAAAGAAACTCTCGCCAACTCATCACGTCGAGGAGCATGTCGTGGCTAGACCAATTCAAATGACAGTTAGTAAAGGTACCGCAAATCCATTTATAACTGGTTGTTTGCTAAAAACTCCATAAAATGTATCATGTGCAAATTTCGTTCGAAAAGCATCTGAACACATCAATGTACAAAATAAACACGAATGAAATGTCTGTTAATTGGTTAAGCACCATGCTTACATTGCATCTCTGGGCATAAATACAGTAAATTTTTGTCAAGCTCTATGATAGATGCATCGTTAAAACAAATGACCAAAATCATATTCGAATAAAATTAAATCCACAAAATTGATTAAGTTAACATTAAATCTCTTGCTAAAAAAATTAGCTAAGTCCTTTAAGTTCAATATCACACTTCTAAAGGACCGTGCATGCATTGTCAAAAAGTTAAAAGTAATAATAACCTGATAATCAAAACTCGTTGAAAGTTTAAAAATACACTTTTAATGCCACAAAGGATTTCTGACAGATAGATCATAAAACATGTCTCTGGTAGTCTAAAAAATCAATGAAGATTAAGTTCATTATGAAACCTATGGTCAAAACAATGGCAAATATGTTCAATATGAAACCTCCAGTCGACATAACAAATTACAGTTTAACATCAAACTTCTAATCAATCATAGTCAGTTTGCTAAAAAAATGAGATATCCATCCCGGATTAAGTTAAACTCATATATGACAACAAAAAAAAATATAAGAAAAATAAAATAAATTATCTTGAAACTATGATAATTAAAATTAGCCAGATAAAATATTTATTGAGATCTCTATTTGAAAGTCTTCAAGTACTCTTCAAAGAGCTACTTGTTCACTTCGCCTTCAAGGGCAACCTTAATCTCCACCATGATCTCTATTAGGAGATCTAGAAGGAAGACTATCTATTTGGCCTGGATAGCACTTCTCTCTTCCAAAATCTTTAGCTAACTTTGTTAGATTCATTAAGGCGTTCAAGTACCTCCTCTCTGCTGGCCATCATGACATTCAGTCCAGACTTCTGTTCATGGATCTCCTTTACAATCTCCTCCAAAATTTGACATGAGTCAGCAATATGGCTTTTGAGGTTAGCAATCTCCAAATCTTTCACTCAGATCTCCCGGTCAGCAAGTTAGTGGGTTCACTGAAAATCCTCCAAAGATTTGGTAACAAAGTCTCGTTGTTGGATTAGCCCCTCTATTGCTGAAGCTCTTGCATTAGGCGCTCTTTGAATATATCCACCAAAGGAGTCATGTGATCTACATGAAAACTTCTCCAAATACTTGCTGAGGACATGAAAGTTTTAACATACTTCTCGAAAAGAACAGCCGCTTCATGCCCTACCATGTAGCTAATAGACGCATAAGAGTTGGCCAATATATCTCCAATGGGCTCCAGGGGAATCAAACCATGCCTCAAAAGCTCATCCACACAGTCTTGCACTGTATCATAAAATATGGAAGTAATTCTCTTCCAATAATTTTCACTGATTTTATCCCACAAAGGTGACAAAGCCGAAGGAGCAGGGAGCTTGAAAGGCGGAGTAATGGATAGTCCTGCAAAAGTTGGAAGATCCCAAATACTAGTGGTCAAAGGTGGTGTCTAGGTAATCCTTGGTGAAGGAATGAGAGCTTTCCATGGCCTCAAACCGAGTGAAGAAGACAGTGCAGAAATAGAAGATATTTCAGATGTACTGGGGTCGCCATACCGGTGGATGGAATAGAATCTAACCCCAAATCCTGGACCAGGGATGCTACCGGGATCATGCTTCTTTGAGGAGTCAACGAGCTACTAAGAGAAAGTGGAAGAGTGATAAAAAAGAAATATTAGTAAGACATGCAGTTGAATAGAAGTTTAGATGACATGATGTAAACCCTCCTAAGAGAGAAAGTATGAAATCACAATCCAAAAGAAGATGTTGTACCAAATAAATAGTCAGGATCAAGGTCCTGCCACACAATTGCCATGTTGACTAAACGTGAAAGCAACGGTATGTGTAAAAGAGGAAGTTCTGATAATACGTCGAGTTTGGCATGATAAGTATCATGGTTTAAATAATACTTGCGTACCATGGCTATAGGTAATAGGCAAAGATGATGATGAAGTAGAACTATATATATATATATATATATATATATATATATATATATATATATATATATATATATATATATATATATATATATATATATATGAGAAAAATGGAAATGAGCTAACAGCTCACGCAAGTTACCTGAGCTACAGTTCATTTCTACTATCTCCAATAATCTTTTTAAAAAAATTTTTTTGGATGATGATCTCGACCTCCTAGGGTTCACTCATACCCAATTTCTTGGATTTTAGTTTTGATTTGGACCTCCATCAAATTAAAACAAAATTAATAATTTTCAATGAATAAAACATTTTGTATGCATTTGATGAAAGTGTAAATGAAGTCTAAAACTTATGAAATTTAATCCAAAAGAAGTTAAGAAGATAGAGATTGTAATTGTAAAATAAATTGAAGAAAAATCATTGGATCATTATAATTTTACTGCTAACTTACGTAACTTTTCCTGAGCTGGCGGCTCACCTACAGTAATCCCTATATATATATATATATATATTAAAAGATACAAGTTGGTACCTGAAGCGCAGACGACTGTATAGAGATCCGCAGAATCCTTATCACTTGGACAGTATCCCCTTTAGATGTTGAATCAGACGGAGCTATGAAAGCCTCACCATCATTGTCAACGGTCACTGGTATCTCGACATTTTCAACCAAAGTAAAAGTTCTATCAGTGCTAACTTGACTAGAAGATCTTACATCACCCCAGATGATAAAGAGAATTTTCCAGGCACTACTGAAACCTCTGCTAAAGACGTCGGGTCAGCATGTTGAGAGTCCAGAAGACCAGGATCAAGAATAGCTACACTGATACTCGAAATGTGGATGGGAGAATCATTAGATAAGCTGGTATACTCTTGCCCCATAAAGTTCAGTGACTCAAGATTGGAAGGTTGTTGAGAAGCGAATATATCAAAGATATTTGTTTTGTTCCTAAGGAGGCATATAGTCACTTGATGGCTCATCATTCACTGCCCTAGCTTCGCTTTCCTCGACCAAGTATTCTAACTAACTAACTGGAGCATTTGCTGGCTGATTCTGAAGCACGCCATCAACTGACTATCCTTAGTCATCAACTGGAGCATCTGCCACGTTCACTTCATCACTCGCGGTTGATACATGTCGTTGTTCCATAGTAACTTCTGTCAGCTGGTCCAAACTAGCAAAGGCATTCAAGTCACCACTAGACGTCACTTCAAATTGCAAGATGATGCTCTTAGATTATGGAGAGGACCGACATGTAGTGCTAAATACTGAAGAAATGGTGGTGAAAGTAGATACCTTATCCCAAGTCACTTTGTCTAGTTGATAATCCATCATCTTATCAAATGATAAGGGTATAGCTCTAGACACAAATGACACTGCAGGTACTATCAAAGCAGAAGAAAGCGAAGTTGGAAGAGAATCACTTACAACCAATGTTATCAATGGCAAAGTAGCAACAATAGTCGATAAAGACTGGGAAGACATCGGATGGCTGGTAATCGTATCATTAGAGGAAGTTGATACATCAGAAAACTTAATCAGGTGCTTCCACCTGTTGGCCACTGGTGAAGCTGGAGGGATGTCTACTAGAGGCAATAGAGTAGCAGGAGATGATGGAATAGATGAAGAGCCTGTCTTCCTCTTCGGTTATGTCACAGGCCCCTTGCCAATGTCGCTTCTCTTCGATCATTTGATCACTAAAAGTAATTGATGATGAAGCTCGTTGGTCTACTCTTCCACCTTGTGCATATTCAGCATGGGTAGGTCATTGACTTGCTATAACTGCCTCCCTAATTAATTGCTCGCATCTCTCAACAATTAGATCCAAGCATGATGACTTCAGGTTATATGTAGAGAAAATAGTATTCGTCCATGTATATTCCAGTGATAAAATTCCATTGTCGTCTGCAACTACGGCTACTTTACAGGTAAGTGAAAAGAAGTGCTATACATCCCATGACAAAGTGTCGCTAAGCTCAGGCCCCATCAACTAAACTTCCACTAAAAACTAAAGTAGTACTAGCGTTTTCTACATACAGCTAGTCATAACCGAATTGTCGAGGGAAACGACTCGGGACATACGGTTCTAGCTCGCATAAGTTCTAACTTCAGCACAAAAGATGAGAGGGACAGAATACTCCTCTTGAGAGATTAGAGTGTGACTCCCCAACATCTTCAAACAGGTACCCGAAAGAAGCTCCTTCTACCTCTGGGAAGTTGATCCAAAAAGAATATGAAGAATGGTGGCCAACAAGTTGCTTGGTGTTCATTAAATACTTGAAAGTCCACTTTATATTTTTATATCTATATAAATCAGAAAGCATCTCGCTGTCTGGGGTGGCTGGACTAGCATGGATTAACCCTTGGCATTAAGATGCAAACCAAGCTATGAAATAAGTGTAGGGTAAATTAATTTGAGCATTCAGACTGAGTTCCTTTAAAAAGGCTTCGAAAAGTAGACTCAAACCGTATTGTATACAGCAGACCATGGCTGACAGAAGACCCAGTGAACGTCATACACTACCTGAACTGTAAGATACAAAATCTTGATCGAAACACACTCCCATGGTAGCAAAGGGATAACATAGTTCTTGAGCCAAAGGGCAAGGTAAGCTGCAAGCGCTATGGTAGGAGATAACTCACGGGCCACTCAACTATGGTAACTCAGGAGTATTGCCCCAGCAGAAAGATCACTTTCAGCCTCCCTCAGGATGCAATCACCTACCTTAAACTTAGATATTCTTGAAATAATATCATCCATGCTAGCAGGCTGTTGAAAACCAATAGCTCCTTTCCCATCTAAGTTGGTGAAGAAATAATCAACCCACTTCTTGTGCCATATTGCATTCCCCTTCATGTCAGTGAAGTCCGAACAGATGCAGAAATGACAAGTTGAATCTCATAAAGTATGGTACAAAGCACTATCCCGAGAGGCTAGAATATCAAGTTCTTTGGTTCCAGGGAACTCCTTATATGAGATATCTTCAATTGGAAGCCTCGAAATCTACCACATCTCGTGGAGAGCAAACCCCATTTCTCCATCAAGGGTAAAGAAATTACCAATTTCAGGGTTGTACAATTCCAAAATTGCAAGTAGTTGAGCTGGATTGGTAACAATACCATATTGAGTGGCCCTTACGTCCTTAAACAACTCGATGTCCGACAACTCCTTTTCAAACTTACCAGTATAAATCTTCTTAATAAGGCCCACCAGTCCTTGCTTCCTACGTGGATCCAGTATGGAGCCTTGAAATTTTCGACTGGATACTCAATCTTATTTCTCAGAAACTCATTCCGGTAAGTCTTGGCCATGCTGAAAGTCTCACCTACCAGAATATCCCGAAACATTACGCCTGGAAGAAGACCGGTCACATGAGTGGAAGGTCCATCTTGGACAAATCCAGATTTAACAAACTTCGCTACTATAAGGGAATCTTGAGTGGGAGTGAGACGCCATTCCATTTGTCTTTTCTCAGTACATGGCCGGAGATAATTCAAAGGGTATTATCTTTCTATCTCTAGAAGCGAGAAATAGGTCCCCTCCAATTGATAAATCCAAGGGCAGAAAGGAAGAAGTAAGAAATTTTTAGTGTCTATATCATCCCCAAATATGAAATGTGGTTTGGGAAGCCAAGTTCTATCCCTACCCGAGAACGAGGCACTAGTGACTAACTCTCTCACAGTTTGAACACTGCTGTTATGAGTTAAATTGGTCCTCCTTTCATCATCATAATAGTACAAAGAAGCAGGACGTGGACAATGAAAGTCTGCATAACTTCTAATGCCCATAGTAGAATCAACCATGTGGTGAGTGCTTATGGGAGAACTGGTGTAGAAGATTGTAAAAATATAACAAAAGAGATGGGCCACTTTAAAGAAAATGGCCATCACTACTGAATAAAGAAAGGAAATACATTCCCACGAGGAACCAAATTAACTCCGCTGGACAGAGTTGAAATTAACTCTGCCAGACAAGAGTTCAAATTAGCCCCACTAGGCAAAATTAAAAGCAATTCTTCTACCCTAGTAGAGAGAATCTCGATCAAGGGTTAGAAGACTCATCGTCGTTGTCATCAAAAGGGTTCAAGGGCTCAAGGGTCCCCGTCATAGAGTAACCCCATGACTACAACTCTTAGATGGTTAGAAGACTCATCGTTGTCACCAAAAGACATCAAAAAGGCAATTTTGGGATAAACACAGAAGAAGAATGGATGCAAAGATCTGATTCTCCTTTGCCTTTTAGAAACACTAAAGAGAAAAGGATACAAAGAACTAGTCCCCTTGATATTAAATGGCATTATAACATGCAATAAAATAAATTGAAATAGCCATTGACGTTGGCAAAAGGAAAGCTTACTAGTCGTGGGCGGGTGAGTTGTTGCCATTGAAGGGCTGCTCACCCTCGCCACCGTGCATCTGCTGATCGCATCGCTCGTTTGGGTGCCATAGATTAGGAAATCCCTTAGAAAAGAGAAAGAAAATTTCTGAAGAGGGAAGATTTTTGAAAAGGAACAAGAGCCCAAATATTTAAAACAAAGGCTAGGATGAAAATATAGGTGAAGCGGTTTCTCGCCTTTACCTAAAATAGTTTTCGTCCTTATCCGAAGCATTTAAAGAAGACATCATTAGTCGCACGGTGATCGAAGCATTGTGATGAGATGCTTAGTTCTGCCAGACCAACTCCACGTATTAGCCTTGCCAGAAGCATACCAAATAGTTAGGCTTAGGCAAAGTCATGCCAATTCCGCCGGAAGCATTCAGTGAAAACATATATGATATAAATAATATTTAATGGTCACAAGAAAAGAAAAGGAAATTTAATGTATTTCGAGATTTAAGTACAATTTATCTCGAAAACTTTGAAGGGGGTCTTGTAGACTATAAAAATCATATTCGGTAAAGTTTGTTAAAATATATAGGCTAGGAGCTAATAAAATGGTTGATTGGCCCCACCAAAAGGATAGCCACACTAGAAGCAAGTCGGCCTCACTAGCAAGTTGGTCCAGGCAGAAGCTAAGTTTACCTTGCCAATGAGTTTGCTTCGTTGGAAGCCAAAAGAGAATTAACTCTGTCTGATCAGGTTAGCTGACTTGCCAGAAACTAAAAGATAATTAATTTCGCCAGACTAGGTTAGCTAGCTTCACCAGAAACTAACAGAAAATTAACTTCGCCAGACCAGGTTAGCTCTGCTAAAAAGGAAAGCTAACCTTGCTAGAAGCAACCAACCAATCTTATCGATTAATCTCGCCAAAGGAGATGTGAGTACATCTGGTTGTGGACAAATAACTACAGCGATCTCTGCAATCTGAGGGAACGGTTATAGCACCCTTTAATTATAAAATTGACGCTAAGCTTCCAAATAAAGGCATTGAAAAACCCACGGAGAAAAGAAAAGAGAATTTAAGTGCTTTAAGTTCTTGCTGGATTATCAACGGAAGTATAGAAGGGTTGCTCTGATCATACTTCCATTATCACACTATCCAAAATCAAAGAATCCAAATATTGTAACCTTGCTTTGATTATAAAGAAAGCAAATCTCAAGTGTAGCAATTCAAATTTCAAATTGTGTTGTATTTTCTGTTCTCAATGACAAATTTTAACTTTGACACTGCAAATGATGGGAATACTTGCCAGCAAGTAAAGGTTGAAGATCAAATGATGACATGATTGCTTCAACCCCTAACAATACCAGAATGAAAATGGGAATAAATACCAATAGATTTGTGTCAGGCTTACCAGGGGCACCAGAGGCAGGATGGTTGTGGACCGGCTGATCAACTCAGCTCCTTTCATTCTATTTAGAGTTTGTCAGTCAACAGAGATATTGGCAAGAACATTCATGCAAGAAGTGGTAAGATTACATAGAGTTCCAGTCAAAATTACATCAGATAGAGAAACAAGATTTAGATCATGCTATTAAGAGTGATTGATGGATAGTCTAAGAATACATTTGGATCTGTCTTCAGCTTACCATCCACAAACAGATGGTCAGTTAGAACAGACTATTCAAGTACTCAAAAATATGCTTAGAATATGTGTGTTGGATTTTGGTGGATTTTGGAAAGATAATTTATATATAATAGATTTTTTTAATAATAGTTATTATGAGAGTATCAAAATGGCACAATTCGAAACTTTGTATGGTCAAAGGTGCAGATCTTCATTATGTTGGGACGAGGCTGGAGAATAAAGTGCCTTGGGGCTGAAGTTGATTGCTTAAGTAACAGAACAAGTAAAAGTTATGAGAGAATAAATGAAAACAGCCCAAGGCAAACAAAAAAGGGCAAATCCATGCAGGAAATTTTGGAGTTTAAAGTCGGAATAAGATATTCATAAAGATATCCCTAATACAAGGCGACATGAGATTCGACAAGAAAGGAAAGTTTAGTTCAAGATACATTGGGCCATTTGAGATCATAGAAAGAATTGAAAATCTTGCCAACATATTATCATTATCATTTGATATGGAAAACCATTCATGATGTGTTTTATCATGGTTAGTCTAATCTGATTTTGCTCCTTCTAGCCGATCTGGCTAGACAATCACACCCTAAACACCGCTCCATACTGATGATCATAGCAGACTCTGTGCTAGGTGTTGGACTCTATCTTATGCCATTGGTTTGGAACCTAGGAGATTAAGTCTGACAAGTAGCACATATAGAAAGAATGGTGTTCTATCATAATACATGAGAGTTGTGCAGGTAATTATGTTAGGTATAAAGTTGTGCCAATATAAATAATGTCCTGTCCTGGGTATCCGACTTACTACAAGTCAAGAGTGTGTGTGTGTGTGTGTATGCATATGTGTGTGTGTATAATGCAACAAGTCATTATTTTAGTCAACATCAATGTTAATAGTGAAACTAGAATGATGGATAAGTTATGCACTATTAACCATATCATATAAGTACCCATACATGTCTGGACCTTATCAGAATCCATGGTGTTGAATCATGATACATCACTAGGTGCTAATCGATAAACCCTTTAATATGAAACAGTAACGGATGTAACTCATTATGGAAGTTTAAAAATAAAACCGTAGCTCAATAAAACACAATACTACTACAATATAAGTTCTCAACATATAACTAGAAATGGCCAATTAGATCTTTATATGATACAGTTCCTATTTATCATGTAGTTTTTTCAATCTCCGTATCAATGATACACAAAACACATAAACCAGTAGAAATATCAAGGCATGTCAAGCCTTATCATGTACATATTCGTTATCACTAGAAACTGGAATCGACAAATTAATTAAATTCAAGATTATATACACAAATATCTTGAGGATACTCTATTTTCATGAAATCATGATATTCTACATTGAACTTGTTATTATATTCACATGAACGATCATATCCATCTGTATCTAGTATTCAAATGTTTGTTTATTAAATCATGTCATGTATTGGGTTCATGTACATATACATGTATCACATGTCATATATCATCTAAACTGTATCTGTTATGCAGGTATCATATAGTGTGTCATACAACTGGCAAATATCACGCATCATGTGTTATGCATATAATTAGTCATGTCATATATCGAGTCATTCTTTAACATGTATCAAGTAAAGATGTCACATGTTATGTGAATAGTGCATTCATCAAGTGTTACACATAATTTATGTACTCGTATCAATAAGAGCTCACAATCAAATCCTCGTATCTTAGGGTCATTAGTGTTCAAAGACAAGTAAATTAACCAAGATTCAAATAAAGGGTAACATGAGAGAGATCAATCTTAAGGCTTTTTCTACAAAGAGTCGGTAATTATATTGCTCTAGCACTTCTCATGCTATAAAACAGAAGCAACAATATCTATGACTGATCTATATTCTCTCGATTTATGCCCGATTAGAGAAACTATAATGAGTAATCTCTTCCTCTACATCTCGTCTTTTATAGTTCCTTTTTCTGAGGGTAAGATAATATGCAAGGTTTATTACTTCTATACAACCATTGTAGCCATTGGATAGGCCTACTAATGCAGGGACAACAAATAAAGCATGTTGGCATAAGAGCTTCATTCTTTCTAGAGTACCAATATTCCATTCCTCTTACTAGCTTGCCTGTCTTTGATCCGTATGGATGATACTAGTGGAAGGCCAGATAGGGTGTTTCTTTCTCAACTTGTTATCTAATTGACAATTCCTATTTAGTATTGGAATAGATTGCATGAAAGTACTATCCATTTTCTTATTTTAAACCTAGAAGAAATGATGTTTTGTAGATTCGAAGAAGCTATGAGGATTTGCTATTGCCAACAAAAGTTTGAATTATGCTGCATTTTCATAATGTATTGGTTTTCGGTTTACAATTAGAAATTTTGGCTCAAGTTAACTTTTCTAAATTACGATTTCGGAAAAAACTAATTTCAATTCCTATATCAAATTATCAAGTCCAACCAAAACAAAATCAACAAAAAGTGGTTTTAGAATCATAAAGCTAACATGTTATGAGACCAAATTTGGAATGATCGGTCATGATCAGACCACTCCCTAACTGTAGAATAGTCTCTAAGAACTATAAAATTTATACAACAATTTTATCATAACACGTAAACTCCCATTCCATCATTAAGATATTATTTTGATTAGCATACATGTATGACGGCTTCAGGACACGATACTAGAGTTTTGGGATAGAATTTAAAGGAGAGTGCACTTACCTTCTTCTTTGTTAATTTAATGTAGAATACTCCACCCAACTTGTTGAATCCCTCAAATTGTTTACTGCTGTGAGTGCTTGGTGAGTAATATGGAAGAGATTGAAAAAAAGAAGAAGAAGAGAGAAATAGAGAGGAGAGTGTAAATATAAAGCATGACAAAACTTGTAAATAATTACATTTTTATTACCCTTACCATTTGAAACATACCCTCACCTATAGTATCACACTCATATCCTGATTAACACCTTAGTACATGCTCCATCAACTTAAATAAGAAGATAAGGAGTTTGAGATTTAATTATTTACCAATTACGGCTCCATTTCATATTCTCCAAATATTACCAAATTAATACAAGTCATAGAGTTCCATAAGAAAAGTAGAAATTTTTTGTAGAATTTCCTAATATTTGAAATGAGAGATTATAATTTCTAAAGTAGTTTCCAAGATAATTTAATATTTGATAATTAGCAAAATTTTTAGGAAATTCCTAGAAATTTTCTTAAATATTTAAATATTAGAAAAATAATAACTATGGAAACTGAAAGTCATTTTTAGTTATAGATTTCAAGTTATGCTTATCGAAATTATTTTGGTATCCGTTTGGTTCTTGCTAGTCCTAATTTGGAACAATTGATTAATGTGACATATATGAAGATACAAAATAGAGTAAATATATCTCATAATGGAGCATTATTAGAATCACAGTGCCCTACGAATTGATATGATTAATATAAAGTATACTAACTTAGGAGTTAACAAATTAGGGGGTTACATTTGTATATTGATTTTGCATTGGCAAGAAGATAAAAAAAAATCTCAAGCAAGGTACACAAAGACTGGAGTAGATCTGGGAGACTAAACTATTACATTTTGTGTTTGAGATTGTTCCTTTTCTGGTTCTATACACTGTGAATTTTAATTTGTGATTGTTATTATTCCTTTTGTTACAAGTGCTTCTATAATTGTTGCAATTAAAATTTAAAATTCCACATAGTTGTTCTAAAAACACTATTCACTGCTCTTGTATTTGTAAAGCCATTCAAAAAATCCTATAGGTTTATTATACAAAGTTCAAAATTGTTATTTGTGGTTTATCCTATTTTGAATGTATCTTCTTCCATGTTTTGAATTTTAAAGCTAATTTAATCAGCAAGAAGATCAATTCTACTTACGACTGTCCTAAAAGGCCCGCTCAACCCTGGTCGGATTTGACCATCTATCTAGACTTGAGTCCATATAGTCGGGGCTGCACATGATCTGGGCTGGGACTGAGCAACCCAGTTAATGTCCATTCCTATTAATTTGATATGTTAAAAAAAGTAAAAAAAGAAAGAAAGAAAAAGAAATTAGATAACAATATCAAATAAAATATAGTAAATTCGGAAAAATTACAATACGCATGATTTTCTAAAGAAAAATATAATACTATTTCTCATAGAATTAAGAAAATAGTTTATTTTCATATGTATTTTATCTATCACTATTATGCTTATATAGTTTAAAATAAGGATACTTATAACAATTTTCTAGTTTATTTCGTTAAGATAACTAGGCTGTACCTAAGCACCTAAGCTTCATATTCTAGCAAAAAAATAATTTTATTAATCTTTTTACAAAAAAATTCAAGGGCAGCTGCTCCCGCCGTGCCTGGCATGCCGAACATCCCTAGTGTAGGACCTTGTCTGCGTGGTATTGCGGGCTATTCTGGCCGAGCCGGCTCTCAGAGCGAGCCTAGCGCTGACACGAAGAGCGTCCTGCACGGTTCCTTGCCGTGCGGGGGTATCTTCAGCCCTGGCCATGCTCTTAACCCCGAACAGCCCTTATGCTGGCACGGAACCCCCTCTGCGCGTGTGCGAGCCGGTTCAACTATGCCAGGCGCCCCGAACACTTGCTTCGACCGTGCCTGGCGCTCTGAGCAGCCCTGGGGAAACCAGACTAGATTCAAAACTGCATAACCGAACCCGGGTCTGGTCCAGGGTTTATCGGTCAAGCGGGAGTTGACGGTAGTTTGCAAAGGGGCACGCCATTTTTCGGAGTGAGCTTACTTTATAACTGTCCGGACTTTAAGCCCAGACCAAAAAAGCACTAAGAAGTGGGCTCACTAGGAAAATTGGTGTGCTCCTTTGGAAACTTCCGGAGTTGACAGAGCCCGTATCGGGTCGATGCCCGTTTTGGGTCCAGATAATTGGGTTTATTGGACAATCCCAACCCTATTCCAACCTCATCTTTGCCATATTTCCTTGTTCATATCCAATACCTCACTTTCCTGAGTAATTTTTTCCTAATTGCATTGCATGGCATTCATAGTTCTGCAACACGGCAGGACAATCTAGAAGACTTTAGTGTTTTATCCAACCTTTTAATCTCATTATCTCATTTCATTGGATTGCTGCTTATATTGGAAATATTAAGGAACAAGTTACAGGTTATTATTGATTAAACTTAAAATATGAGATTTTAAGATGAATGAATTTGACTCGTTAAGAACCAAAACCTGTTGAATTCATGTATGTTTGAACATTGAATCTTTGCGCCAATTCACTAGTTCAAAAATAAATGAATTAGGTGAATGAAAAATAGTTTCAAAGAAGAGTACATAGCAAAAGGAACAAAAAGGAAAGAGAAAAGAATAGTCCCATATTGGATAGAGTGTTACTAGGATGTGTGTTTATATATAATTGTTTGTTGCATGTAATTGCTTATGTAAGAAAATGAGAAATCTTAAGCACCACGGGTGGTGCTACGCACGCGTACGCTCGTGGTCGTGGGCAAAACAATCTTAACATACTATTATGTTCTAGATTAATCTAAAATAACCAACAATCTTAAAATCGAAATTTTTGTTTTAGATTAATTTTGAATACTGTCATAATAGTGTTCAATCACTACTTATTTTATTTTTAATTGCTTGTAGAAAAAGATAGTTAAATTCTGTTTAGAGGAAGAAATATTTTGTTAAGAAATTTTATGTAATTTTGTGGTTTGGAGTAAAGAATTGATTTTCAAGTTTTATTAGAAAGTTAAAATTTGTTACAAAAATTAAGATAGATAAATTTTATATTTCTAGATGGCCACTGTATCTACATCTGATATGTCCATTGTGGTAACTCCTGTCATGATTGCTCAAACTATGCCCTCAAGCCAGTATGAGAAACCAGAGAAGTTCAGTGGCTCAGATTTTAAGAGATGGCAATAGAAAATATTGTTCTATCTCACTACACTAAATCTGACCAAGTATTTGAAGGAGACTATGCCGACTCTTGTAGAAGATGATCAACAGTTAGTGAAAGCGGTTGATGCATGGAAACATGCTGACTTCTTGAGTAAGAATTATATCCTCAATGGATTGGACAATATACTATATAATGTATATAGTTCAATTACTACTGCTAAGGAATTTTGGGAGTCCTTAGACAAGAAATATAATATAGAAGATGCCATCTCTAAAAAATATGTAGTCAGTAAGTTTCTGGATTATAAAATGGTTGATTCTAAAAATATAATCAACCAAGTACAAGATCTTCAAGTAATCATTCATAAAATTCATGCTGAAGGTATGACTATTAGTGAATCATTCTAAGTGGCTGCAATTATTGAAAAATTGCCACATTCAGATATTACCTAAAGCATAAACGAAAATAAATGACACTTGAAGATCTGATTGTACGTTTGAGGATCGAAGAAGATAACTGTCTTTCTGAAAAGAAAATTGAAAATCTATACAATGTTTCTAAAACTAACGTTACAATGTTTCTAAAACTAACGTTATGGAAAATTCCAATAAGTCTAATGACAGGAAGCGAAAGCACAATGGTGCAGACTCTAAGAGTGGTAACTCGAAGAGATTCAACGGCAAGTACTACAACTGCGACAAGCCTGGATATCGTGCAAAGGACTGCCGTGTGCGCAAGGCACCAGATTCTTCGAAGAAGAAGAAGAAGCATCCTAATGCAAATTTGGCCGAAGAAAAAAATCTTTGTGCAAATGTAGATGTAAACTATACATCTGTTGTCTCAGAAATTAACCTAGTTGGTGGCAATTTTAAAGAATGGTGGGTGGACGCTAGGGCCACTCGCCACATCTGCACCAACAAGTGGATGTTCTCTACATATGAACATGTGGAAGGAGAACTACTCTACATGGGTAACTCTGCAACCTCCAAGGTTGAAGGACGATGAAACATTGTACTAAAGATGACTTCGAGAAAAGAACTTACTCTTACTGATGTCTTCATGTACCAGATATTTGCAAGAATCTGGTTTCAGGATCTGTCTTGAGTAAGAAAGGGTTTAGACTTATATTTGAGTCTAATAAGTTTGTACTTACAAAAAATGGTGTATATGTAGATAAGAGGTACATGACTAATGGTCTGTTTAAAATAAATGTAATGACCATTGCCCCTAAAATTAATAATAAAATTGATTCTTCTGCTTATATGACTGAGTCACTCATATTTGGCATGGTAGATTATGACATATTAATTATTATACTTTGCAAAGATTAATAAATTTAAATATGTTGCCTAATTTTAATATAAACTTTGATGATAAATGTGAAATATGTGTTGAATAAAAAATGGCTAAGCTTCCATTTCATTCTATAGAACGTAGTACTGAACCTTTAGAATTAATTCATACAGATGTTTGTGATTTAAAATCTGTTCAAACTAGAGGTGGAAAGAAATATTTTATTACTTTTATAGATGATTGTACGAGATATTGTTATGTATATATAATGAGAACAAAAGATGAGGCAATTGAAATGTTTATACAATATAAAAATGAATTTGAGAATCAACTTAGCAAAAAGATAAAAATGCTAAGAAGTGATAGAGGTGGTGAATATGAGTCACCATTTGCACAAACTTATGCAGAACATGGTATTATACATCAAACAACTGCTCCTTACACTCCTCAGCAAAATAGAATTGCTGAGCGTAAGAACATAATATTAAAAGAAATGATGAATGCCATGTTAATAATTTCTGATTTGCCTCAGAACATGTGGGGGGAAGTTTTGCTTTCTGCCAATCATATTCTCAACAAAATACCCCAAAAGAAACTAGATAAAACATCTTATGAATTATGGACAGGTCGAGCACCTAGCTATAAATTCTTAAGAGTGTGGGGATGTCTTGCAAAAGTTGCAATTCCTACTCCTAAAAGAACTAAAATTGGACCTAGAACTATTGATTGTATATTCATTGGATATGCACATAATAGTAGTGCATATCGTTTCTTTATTTTCAAATCAGATCATCCAGAGATACATAAGTACTCTATTATTGAATCTAGGAATGCAGTATTCCTTAAGAATATTTTTCCTAGTAAAGAATATTAATCAAGTTCTCCTAAAAGGACTTGTGATGAAGTTATAAGAGAAACAGAATCTGATTCTGAAAGTAAAACTAATGAGGATGAATGTAGACGAAGTAAAAGGGCCAGGGTTAATAAATCGTTTGGTCCGAATTTTCTAACATATATATTAGAAAAGGAACCTCAAAATTATAAAGAGGCTATGTCTACATCTAAAGTTCCTTTTTGGAAAGAAGCCGTAAATAGTAAAATTGAATCCATTATTTAAAATCACACCTGGGAACTTGTGGATCTCCCTCCAGGAAGTAAACCATTAGGTTATAAATGGATTTATAAGAGAAAGATAAAACCTGATGGGTTTATAGTGAAATACAAAGTTAGACTTGTAGTAAAAGGCTATAGATAAAAGGAAGGTGTTGATTATTTTGATACATATTCACCTGTAACAAGAATAATATCCATAAGATTAATAATTATTTTTGCTGCATTATATAATCTTGAGCTTCATCAAGTGGATGTAAAAACAGCATTTTTAAATGGTGAATTGGATGAAAAAATTTACATAGAACAACCTGAAGGGTTTGTAGTTCCGGGTAAAGAAAAGAAGGTGTGTAGACTTGTTAAGTCTCTTATGGACTTAAACAAGCACCTAAACAATGGCATGCAAAATTTGACCAAGTTATGTTGTTAAATGTATTTCGTTATAATGAATACGATAAATGTCTATATATAAAAGGGGATATGCATAACTATGTCATTATATGTTTATATATGAATGACATGATTATCACCGGTAGCACGGTGGCTTTAATTAAACAGGTAAAAATCATGTTAACACAGAAATTTGACATGAAAGACTTAGGTATTGCAGATGTTATTCTTAGTATTAAAATCTCCAAGACATCTGATGGATATACCTTATCCCAATCATATTATATCAAGAAGATACTTGAAAAATTTGACAAGGAAAATAATGATATAGCTAGGACACCTGTAAATATGAGTCTATATCTTACAAAGAATATATGTGCTAGTATATCTCAATTAGAATATTCTCAGATCATTGGTAGTCTTATGTATGTAATGAACTGCACAAAACCTGATATTGCATACTCAGTAAGCAAACTGAGTAGGTTTACAAGTAATTTAGGGGAGAACCACTGTAAAGCAATAGTTAGAGTACTCAAATATTTGAGGTACACTACTAACTATGGGTTGCACTATACTAGATATCCAGCAGTGATAGAAGGATACACTGATACTAACTGGATTACAGATTCTAAAGACATCAAATCCACAAGTGGATATCTCTTGAAAATCTTTAAAATAAACATGTATAGCTAGATTCACTATGAAATATGAGTTTATCGATTTTGATAAAGCTGGAGAAGAAGCAGAATGGCTTCGAAACTTTTTAGAAGATATTCCAATGTGGCCTAAACCTGTGTCAGCAATTTGCATCCATTGCGATAATCAATCAGCAATTGGAAGGGCACAGAATGTATTGTATAATGGAAAGTCACGACATATACGTCGTAGACATGATACTGTAAGACAACTGCTTACAAACGAAATAATATCTCTTGATTATATAAAATCAAAAGATAATATTGCAGATCCATTAACAAAAGGCTTGACCAGAGATCAAGTATATAAGTTATCGAGAGGAATGGGATTACAGCCTACTAAATAGAGTAACTTCATAATGACTACCCAACCTAGCCGACTGGAGATCCCAAAATATAGGTTCAAAGGGACAACCGAATTGTGGGGGAACTCGTAAGAATCACTAAGGAAATAATTCCTATCTCATTTCTATAGTAAAATAGTGATTAACCTGCAATGTATAAGGATAAGCTAAGTTTTTAATAATCTTTATATCTTGGAAATCCAAGTAGAGTATGGCAGGATACTCTTAATAAGAGATTAGTTATACGAGTGTGAAGGGGCCGCTTCAATGAGAATGATAAAGGCTAAATTCTCTAGAGCACTCATAGAATTACCAGGTTGTCCAGAGCCAAAACGGACACAACATAAAGAATCTGTTAAAGTTGAAAGAAATTGTGTGAATGTTATTGTCTTAGTTTATATCAAAAACTGAACAATTCAAAAATATCGTGTTCACTGGTTAGCGAGTAAACTCGATAATATTTCACTATGGAAGGTTCAAAGCCAAAAGCCACCTCTCCCGATACGGTAACTTTCCATTATACTCTCTGTTTATTTACATTAGAGTCTAAATTATTTTCATTCATGTGGGAGATTGTTGAATTCATGTATGTTTGAATATTGAATCTTTTAACTAATTCACTAGTTCAAAAATAAATGAATTAGGTGAATGGAAAATGGTTTCAAAGAAGAGTATATAGCAAAGGGAACAAAAAGGAAAGAGGAAAGAATAGTCCCATATTGGATAGAGTGTTGCTAGGATGTGGGTTTATATAGGATTGTTTGTTCTATGTTATTGCTTATGTAATAAGAGGAGAAATCTTGAGCACCACAGGTGGTGCTATGCACCGCCCGTACGCACGTGTGTGAGGGCAAATGGGCATTTAGGGCGCACTTGGTGCTATTGGATTCGGGTTACCTCTATTGGGTTCAGACTTGGATTCGACCCACCCGTTAAGACCCGTTAAGAGTTTAGCCATTAGGATTTGGCCGTTGAGATCCAACGGTCGTCTGTTAACCATTGCTGTTAAACGGTTACAACTGTTAACAGCTAACCGTTGTGACCGTTTACCTAGAAGTTTATAAATAGGCCTCTGTCCAGACCTTTTAAGACACGATTTTTTTTTCTTTTTCAACTTTCTTCTTCTGCAGACAAAAACTTCTTCATTCTGAAAGAAGGTTTTTGTTTCCGGAAGAACAGTTCTTTTGCAAATCAGTTCTGCATTACACCATACACAAAATAGAGAGTATTCTTTGTCAGATTAACTAGAGTAACAGGATTGCAGCTCCGTTCTGTTGCAGACCGATCGTTGTATCCTGAGAGACCAACGCCTACAGTAATCCAGAAGCGAGCAGTGGAGGGCGAATCGGTTTTAAGGAGATAGTGTCCAACACTAGTCTCGATCATCTTTCTGTCATCATCAAATCTGTATCAAATTTCTGCATACGCTCATTCTTCAACCAGTAAAGTTTCTAATCCTGTAATTCTTTTTATTCTGTATCTTCTTTAGGATAATAAACTAGTTAAACAATTTTAGTTTAAATAGTTTTCTGTAAACAACAGTAGATAATAAGATTTATATGTAACAATATTTCTAATTCAAATCTGGAAAATATAGGCTGCTCTTATACAATTCATAATTCTTCCTTAATATTGTCTAACATTATTTCTGATTGAAATATATAACAAATCTGTTAATTAATAACAGTAGTAATTCTGTCCATATTAATCTAAAACATACTAAAATAACCAACAAAACCTGCATACATAGTGGCCGACCCTCATGAATTCAGTAATTGTTAACCCTGCAAGCAGGCACTCTCACATTAATGCAAAGACCCTTAAACAACTATGGTTTGTTTCTCTTATTTGAACTGCTGCAGGAACAGGGAGAAGAGGATGAACTGGAGGAAAGCATAGAGCAAAAGAGGGAGAGAGTTTTCTGTTGTAGTTACTGTCAAGGATAATTCTTTTTCGTCCACTTGAGAAAACTAAAGAGTTGGGAGAAGAGAGAGCATTTGCTAACTAGAGTAATTTTATTTTGTCTTGCACAGAGAAGAATCTTTCTCTTGTGCAGGGAGAATTTCTACCTCTGTAGGGAGTCTGACAAAATAAAGCGGAATAAATCTTGGATAATGACATAATAAAATCTGGCTACAAATTTATTTGTTTTAGATCCAAGAACAGAAATGCAAAAGAAAGCTAATCGGTTCACCCCCTAAGGATGCGATGGATCTACTTGCTCAATTTTCATTGCTGGGATCTATTAGGTTTTGTAACGCTTTGCATCCCAATATACGGATAGCATTCGGTGACGTATCATAAATGAATACGCCAAGCTTAAATTACTTGTAATAAATTGAATGTTACTGACACAAAATCATATACATATGTACATAAAAAATAATAGTAAGACAATAAACAATTCTTTTTGTTCCAACAAAATATTAATTCGATCATAAAAGGGTCCAAAAAGGGATAACACTTAATATAACTTTAAATTTCGAGTCTTAGAAATAACAATTAAAGTGGATGAGATAGTCTGAAAGAATAAAATAAATAAAAAATCTCCTAAATGGTCCCTTACAACAAAAACACTACTGATTATGTGCTAACCCCTCAAAATATTGTTTCAGCTATGGTGAGTTCTCTTCGGTATCCTGCGGATTATCTGGGCGTGCCAAAACATGGTAGTTAGAACAAACTAGCAAATACTATAAGAGAAGAAATATTAATATACAGGCATGTATATATATAAAATAACATATGAAATGAAATGAAATACTAAAACTTATGATAGTATCAACAAAATGTAAATTTTCAGGAAGATGTAGAACATTAGTTAAATTACAGTTGTCATGAGAATAATAATGGTCAGTTGGTACATCTATACACATGTTATAGATAACCTTGTATCAGATTAAAAAAATGATTATGCATGTGAAATATGAAGTCATATTAATTTTTTTTATTTTGTTAATTTATTTGGAACTGTTAGAAGTAGCGTGTCACATGTTTTACGAGTATCCCGTACATATCCGGGATCACGACCATGATTCCTAGTACTACCCCAGGACGTACCACTAGATAACTAATAAACATGAATACTGATGAGTCTAAACTCTAGGTGCGCAACCCTATATAATAATGGTGATCCAATAATCACCTAGAACTCCCATGGTTGGGTCCCTAAGTCTTGTTGTACAACCTTAAGAATATAAAACTCTTAAAATATGTGCACAATTCCTTTTTCGAGTTCCTCCATGACCCCATAAATTTTATTACTTATTTTTTAATACGACACATTTATTGTTTAATATAAGTTTATAACTAAAAGCACATTACAGTAGTCTTTCGTAACATGGTATAAAAAATAAATGAAATAATCAAGATCATATTTCAAGCGTTTGAGGGAATCACATGTCCGATAGTAGATGATAGGCGATACGCTGAGAGATTAAGTACATAGAAGGTACCATGGTTGATGAAAGATATATGTTACATATATATTAATATTGACAAATTTAACATTATGAATATCCTAATTCCTAATTACTATCTATATAATAAAATTTTAAACCCTAAATGCAAACATTTAAAACAAAGTCTTTCATGCCATACAACCAAACACTACAGGACACAAGCTTAGTGCACTACAACTTATAAACAGTAAACATAAAGATTAAATAAACAAATAAATGAATGGTGACTATCCTACAATTATTCATTTGCAGAAATACTATGTTAGGGATATGTGGGGCAATATGCCAAATCAAACATAAGTACATTGATTGGAAAATGGTATAAGCTATATAACTTCATGTTGTGGCATTAAATGCTCAAAAAATGATTTGCCACTTGACTACAATGAGAACATTTACAATAGTGGATCTTATCACCTATTGCATACAGCCAAACCATCTTAAAAAAGATACTTATCTACGGAGCTATGTCTAACCTCTTTCAGTTGCACTCATAAGTTAATGTTACGCCACTCCCATCCATCTTAAAATAACATTTCTGCTATATTTGTTTTTTTCTTCTTACAATATTCCAGAATATCCAACAGTCCATAGTTAGCCAGCCTATGAAATTTTTCATTCAACTTCAAGGATATGATTGTCTAGCAGGACAAGCAACTGTGATCGATAGCAAACTACCTAGCTACATTCTACGAACAGTATATTCTTACCATCTTGGTGAATTGTTGATTCTTAAAAGAATAATTGCTCCATCACTATAACCTATTCCTTGACCCTTTTTGCAGCTTAGCATTAACATTATAGTTCATATATTATAACTTCATCATGTTATTCTAAAGTAATTATGTTCCAAGTCTTCTCTGAGCTTAGTGACTATCCAATTATGTTTTGTTTCAATTTTTATTGCTTCCGTAATAAGATCCTTTCTGGAATTACATTTGCTTGGTGAAGAATATCATAGGGCAGTCATTATAATGTTTTATCTATAATGATCTATATTTTTGAATATGGACTTATTTCTTTGTTTCATTTTTCAAGTGAGGATATGGTAGAATTATTTATTTTCTTTTCTTTTGTTACCCGAAGCTTAATCTGCATGAAAATCACTCTAGCAAGTCAAGCTAACTCATGATATTTGTAAACTTGGATGGATCTTCTAGAATCATATTTCTAAATTTTGCTGGTTGGCATTATTTGTAGGTTAATTAACTTAGTTTCAGATCATAGATCAAATAAAATAGCAGATATATTTGGTACTGTTAGCATTCTAGTCAATAAAATCAGTTTACAGTATTTTTTCTTTATTAATGTATGTTTAATTTCAATTACACAATTTTATATGTTTTTTTTAAACTTCTTTTATTTATACTAAAGTATATTTTTATTGACCTACATGAGAACTTAGCCTACACCTTATATCATTATTTGATGAGCTCTTTATGCAAAAATTAAGATCAGTTAAGATCTTGCAATATGTGGCCCTACTATTGATTATAATATTTTCTGTGATCCTTACCTATATAAATAGCTCATTGAGCTCACTACAGTTTCACCTTCAATCTTCTCTACTAAGATTGTACATAGGATAGTTGGGGGCCACAACTTCAATTTGTATATTTTTGATTAGTTTTCTAGCGTGACTAGCAACTAGCCTAGAGGAGCATCAGCATGCCATTGAACTAGAACTAGTAGGTTTAGCGATTAGTTCTCATACTTAATTAAATATTATATTTTATGAGTTAAATGAGACCAGTAAGCATGCATCCTAAGTATTAAACATGCTATGCACTACAGTTGATCCCATCTAACCATTATTGTTATCAAAGTGTTTTTTTTTCTTTAAATGGGGTTCGCTGTGTCCTTGAATAAATTGTCACAGGTCCCATAGCCAAAGGACCTTAAAGTAATAGCAATACTATCTAAAGGGAATTGGAAAAAGCACACAATCCTAGAGATAATGACAAAGGAAAATTTCTAATACCAACACGAGCCCTTGTAATTATTAACTAATCAAATTATGTAACATACTCAAATAAAATACATCTTTCTGCAAACTAAGAAAAGAAATAAAAGAGAAGGATAAGAATATCAATTTCATTTATACATTAAAATGATATAATTTTTAATATGCAAGTATTAGAAAGTTAAGAAAAACAAAAATAAATGGGAATTAGTACTTGCCTCAAAAAGACTCCACTCAAATCAAATTGTATCTCCTCTTTTTTTTTCTATTCTTTTTATTTCTCTGCTTTTCTTTTCTTTTTTTCTCTTCTCCTCCTTTTCCTTCATCTTCTTCACAATTTTTTTTTCTTTTTCTTTTCTGTTCTGTTCAGCCGTAAGGCTGAACAGAGAGGTGTTTTCTTTTTATTTTTCATTGCTATTGAATGAGATGAGGGAGGTTTGAGTTTGTTTATATATATATATATATATATATATATAGAGAGAGAGAGAGAGACTTTTATTAATATTGGGATAAAATTAGATTTAGTTAAATCTTTTTGATTCTATCCAAACTCTGTTAAGTTTGTTATTATTCAACAAAATAATATTTGTGATAAACTAAAATAATAAATTAGATAAAGGTAAGATTGGTTTAATAATAATAATAATATAGTTATTATTACATTTGTTTAGATAATATATTTAAAATAAATAACTACAAGAATTTTGTATAAGGAATTTGGGGGTGTTACAGGTGTGTATGGCTTTCTATCAGCACTTGGCTCTACACCTATTCAGCACAGGAAGGGAGAGATAATAAACGTAAGCACCTCAAAGTGTTAGCTTTCTATCCAATGTGGGCTAGACAAAGTCTATTTGGGTCACACCCGCAAGGAATCCTAATCCAAATTTACACCTCTTGCGGACGGGGTGCGAATGCACATGCACATTAAGATTTTCTGGATCGGCTTGCCCAATTTCCATTGCTGGGGTCTATTAGGTTTTCATGCATGAAAGCTCCACTTGGTTCTAGATCCACTGTCCACTTGGTTCTAGATCCACTAACATATAAAGGGAACACAATGAATGTAAATATCTCAAAATGTTATCTATCTATCGTGGGACTAAACAAGTTTGCCATAATTTTGAACTACACACAAATATAAATAATCCCACACTATTTCAAAATGGAAAGGAAATGTGACGGCCCAAATCACACAGATGGGTCCGAGTGTGTACCCCAATAGTGGGTAGGGTGTTACCGAAGGACACACTCAATACCGGAGTGTATGAGACCTTTTTTTTAATAATCTTTTTCCTTTTCAAACACAGGTATGAGATATATTTCACAGGTCTGAATCTATCTGTCACTGTCACAACATCACATGCATGAATATAACAATATAAAAAAAGTATATGGAGATAGTAAGTAATATGTATACATCATAATATTGTTCATGTAAAGTCAAGTACAATATCAGAATGGAGTAATTCAAGTACTAATATATACAGGAGTGTTCAGATACCATGTACAAAACTAGGAACTAAGATACATATGCACATATAAGTCAAAATGATAAATACACAAAAGGAATGGAGATTCTATAAGAAACTCGCTACTGATGTTTGGCCTACTCTTAAAAATGTGAATTCTCAAGAGGTTGGTCCTCCTCCTCGGGTACTACAATCTATACTGGAAAATCTAGAGTATGATAATCCCACAAATCCAAACTTGTGTAATTATATAAAAACCATAAAAGAATGTGTATGGGGGCATGCCAGTAGGAAGTAATATAAAATATGTATGCATATAAATATTAAAGTATGCTAAATATAACATGAATTAATATATACATGGTATATAATGTAATAAGGATTATATGGTACATGATGTGCATGATATAATACGATCAGGCAACAAATTATTCCAAATATAATAAGAATCATATGGTACCAGTTTCCACACAAATCGGATGACACGTTGTTAGGCAAATTTAAAAAGAATCATATGGTATCGGTTTCCACACGATCTGGGTGGCACACTGATAGGAGAAGGATGGCACATTGTTAGGAAAATTTAATAAGAATCATATGGTACCGGTTTTCACGTGAACAGATGATAAGCCGCTAGGTGAATTTGACAAGAATTTAATAAAAATTATATGATATCAGTTTCCATATGAACAGGATGGCACGCTTGCTAAATGAATTAGATATGATTATAAACTCCTATAATGTAATACAAGCTAAGTATTAATGTGTAAAGGTGTCATATATGATAGGATGCATGTATCAATAACATGTGAATATGAAAAGACACACACGATAATACTGACAAATTCAAGAGTGATAGAACATATTCATGTGCATGAGGTATCATTTTCAAGCAATAATAACATATATAAGTAATAACATACATAAGAAACCATATATGCATGTATCTCATATCATGAATTAAGTGGTACATGTACAAACATAGCATGTATGCAAGACATGGGTTATGACAGGTCTGAATTTGTCATGTGCATGTAATAATAAGAGAGATTAAACATGTGTACATGGGTATCATATCATAAATTGTAATGCCCCTATTTTTCAGCTGCTTCTCAAAATGGAGGACGCAACTTAAAATAATACTAGATAACTCAATAAATGTATGATTTTAGAATAACCGTAACTACTACCACATTTAGAATGATAAATAACATGTATAAAACTGAAAAGGTTTTATTTATACAAGGAGTTAATTACATAAAATGGTGCACTGCTTAGGATATGAACATAAAAGAATCAAAAGAACAAAAGATAAAAGAAGAGCCCAGGTAAAAGAAAATATAAACAAATATACAAGGAATATCTAGGAAGTAATCCATCATTTATTGCCTCTTAGTCTGCTCAAGAAAGTATGGATCATCGGTTGAGACTGCTCTCCTTCTTCGCCTTCCAAATATGGATTCAGAACCCAGGGGTTTAAATCAGTAAGTAACACAAAAAGAAGAAAAGTTATACTATCACAGTACTCAGAATTGGTGATTGTGAACATGCTACGTTGATGTCAGTCGTGATAGCGTAAATCAAGAATAATATAAATAAATTTTAAATTACAACTAATCCAAATATTCAGATATGTACAGATCAATGATAGTTAACAGATCTTATTAAGGTCTTATGTCAGATATTATGAAATAAACATATTAATATTAGTCAGATATTTAAAACTATGATATATGGAGAAGATGCTCGTTGTTATTCATATCGTATAAGTGCCCATACATGCCCAGAATCCGGCCCAAACCCTTGATGCTGAACTATGACGCACCGCTAGGTGCTGCTAGACAAGCCTCATACTGTAAAATAGTAACGGATGTCACCCTCATAGGGACTCATATATCAGATTGTGGCTCAGTATCACACAGTACTGCTACAGTACAAGTCCTCAGCACTTAAGTAGAAATAGCCAACTTGATTCTTATACGATACAATCCTTATCTATCATGTAGTTTTCCCAATTCCCAAGTTAATGATATACGATATACATTAACTAGATATCCATCATGATATATCAAGTCAAACCGTGTATATGTATGTTATCATTAGAAACTAGAATCTATGAATTAATTTAACTCAAGGTCATGTACACAAGTATCTCAAGGATACTTTATTTCGTGTAATCAAAATATATGAACACCATCATGATGTTCTCATACATGATAGCGGTAGATTTATTAGACATTAGTGTCTAACAAGCAAATAGCTATTTATGTCCCCAGAACGGTGATATTCAAATCTTTGTATATATATTACAATCACTAATGCTTATTGTATCTATGTGCTAATAATATAATTAATTTTTATTAATCATTAATGTCTAATAAACAAACTGCTAGTGACAATTCTCACTGTCACATGAGTAACATAATTATTAAACATTTGAATTAAAATAACACATATTACGGGTAGATCATGGTAAGTTTATGTGGACAAGAATAGAACAAATTAACATATTGTGACCAAATTAATACTGTAAATAAATTTTATTATTTTATAGTTCCAATCAACATTTTCCAATTCTTACTAAATTAATACCAAACTAGCGGTCAATGAGAGCAGTACTAAAAAATTATCCGTATATTTGTTCGATGTCTGGAATGAAAAATATTAAATACTAAAATAATCATCAGATCACTAATAATACTAAATTAAGACATAATAAATATAATATAGTACATATGAAAGAAAACCAAGATAATATAACAAGGAAAGAATTTAGAACTAGATTTAGAAGGTACCATTTGTTGTAGAATGCTCTTTTTGAGTACTGCTCTTGTCCCTGATTATTGCCTTTCTACGTTTGGGCTAGAGAGGAAAAGAAAGAAAAGAAGAAAAAAAATCAAAGGAAAATGGAAAAAAACTTGAGGTGAAGGCTTCTTTTGGCATGCAAGGGGAGAAGGAATTAATGTGCTTTTGGGAGGGGGAATAGGTGTCAGAGAAGAATTTTAATGAAGAAAAGAGGGTTGAGGTGTCTACCTTAGCTTTGAGGCATGAGTGGGTGGGGACACCTCATGCTATCTAATTCTCTTTTAATGACACACACACCCCTAATTCCAAACTCATCTCTAACCATAAATGTGTACACCGTCTCAACTCATTTTGCATGAGTGTCCATGGTCTTGTTGCCTTCTTTTTTCCTTTTAAGTTTCTCATTTATTTAATAATTTTGGTTCCAAACAATATTTTTCAATTATTACCAAATTAATATAGGGTGTGTACTCAATGAGAGAAACACTACAAAATTATCCATTTGTCATTTCATGTCCGAAATAAAAAAATAAAATTTTAAAATAATTAAAAGAATAATTTAATATTATGAAACTACTAAAATTTAGAAATATTTTTGGGCTTTCCGAAAAAAGTCTAAAAATCATAAATATTAGACAACTAATAATTGCGAAGACTAAATGTCATTTGGAGTAATGAATTTAAAATTACATCCACAGAAAGTTATATCTGTGTCCAAAATTGATTTCGATGGCCTTATTTGGCGCGACGAGACTCAGAAGAAGAATACGAGTAGCATAAATTTTGGGATATTATATAAATTAAGAGATATATGCACGAACATAGTACATACACCTATGTTGCTGCAATTTACTGGACATATCAGAATTAAATGTCCTGTTTGACTAGTGCAAAACAAAATTAATGGCTAAGATTTGGCACAGTTGTAGAGAATTCAATCATCTTTTTAATACACAGCGGTAAGATTTATGCACGTATAATATGCACGGTATGACATGTGCATGAAATTCAAGTTACATGCAGGTTTGGATATTTATAATCATGAAATTAGGTTAATAATACATCTAGTATCATATAAAGGGAGATTACATCAAGAAATTGCAAGTTTAAAATTTTTAAGAGTGTATTCTTATCTCTTATTAAATTCGAATCGGAAATGAACCAATATTGATGCGATTACTCCTCAGAAGTGGAGAAGTTTTCCAAGGATCATACTAGGAAATTAGGGAAGGAGTTGGGAAATATTTCCCCACATTAGAGAGGTTAGACTCAAGGACAAAATTCAAAGAGCAATAAATTAAATTTTCAGCCCACTCTATAGTTGAATATTTGACGATTTGTTCGAGATAAATAGAGGGGGAATTAGGATTCAAGGTCTGAAGAGAAAATGAAGAGGGGAAAGAGAGGAAGAAAGTTTTTTTAAAATTTTTTGTGAATTTATTTTGAGTGTCAAATAATTAGTGGAAAGTGAGCATAATGCTATGTTAAAACCCTTAAACTTCATCTTGATTATAAGTTCGCCATTGGGTCAATTCCTATTAAAATTTGGTCAAGGATAGCAACTGGGCTTTTGGAGATAAATTTAACATTTTTGGAGGGTAAAATTGAAAATTTTAATTTAATTTGATCATTTTAATCGGGCATTTGTCTGAAAATCAGTCGATCCGGAGTAATTCAAGAAAAGTATGAAAAAATTCCAAAATAATGAGATAAAAAGTCCATGCTCTGTGAAATTTGAAATTGAAATTTATATTAAAAGATAAGACTCAATTTACTCAGTATTCGTCCATATCAGTATCCGAGCTCCCAAGCTGATACAGATGATACGGAATAAACCAATACAAGGGCTTAAAGATTAGGGTTGTTACATTCTACCCATCTAACAAAAAATTTCATCCTCAAAATTCAAATCATGAATGGAAGAAAAAAATAAAATATATGGCAAAATCTCGATAGATTAATAATGAGTTTAAGTACTATGGTGGTCCACATGTCTCTTGAATACCTGGGTAAGTAAAAAGAGTCTTCGTTAGGTATAACATGGCAATATCGTTCCTGCCAAGTATTCAATTATTTGGGCAAATATAATAATCTACGACAAGTTCTTAACAATAAAATAATAAAGCACTTGTCATTCATAGAGGATAAGAATGGAATCAGGATCAGAAATAAAGGATATGATATTGAACAAGATAAAGAAACAAAGAAATGTTAATGGATATTCTTGCATGTATGTGGCAGAATTCTAAGGTCATAGGTCAAATGATAAAAATATGACTGCTATGATACCACTCTGTGATGCTCCAAATCATACAGATGGGTCTAAGTGTGTGTCCCAATAATAGATAGGGTGTCAACGAGCGACACTCTCAATACCATAGAGCACGAGGCTAGTTTTTTCTTCTTTCAAACAAGAGATATGAAATCACATAAATATAAGATATATCCTACCAGTTTGATTCTATCTGCCACAACATTACAAGCACAATATAACAATATCAAAAAATAGGTATATGAAGATGATAGGCAATATAATAAACATCAAAAGGTTACTCATGTAGAGTCAAGTACAATATCAAAACAGACCAATTCAAGTACTAAATATATATACAAAAGTGTTTGGATATCATATATGGAACTAGAAACTAGGATACATATGCATATACAAATCAAAATGATAAATGTACAAAAGGAATGAAGATCCTTCAAGAAGCTGTCTACTGGCGTTCGGCCTACTCCTAAAAATGTAAATCCTCAAGAGGTTGGTTCTCCTCCTCTTCTACTGCTATCTATACTGGTAAACCTAGTGTGTGATAATCCCAAATGTAATAATTGAAATAAGAATACAAATCTAACTCGTTTAATTATATTTGAACAATAAAAGTATGTGTATGAGGCATGCTAGTAGGATGCAATATAAAAATGTATGTGTATGAATGTTAAAGTATGCTAAATATAACATGAATCAAGATGTACGTGGTATATATAGTATAACAAGAATCATATGATACATGGTGTGCATATATAACATGATCAAGCAACAAGTTATGCCAAATATAATAAGAATCATATGGTATCGATTTCCACACGAACCGGATGGTACGCCACTAGGCGAATTTAAAAGAATCATATGGTACTACTTTCCATATGAACCGGATGGCATGCCACGTGATGAATTCAACAAAAATCATAGGATATATATTTCACACGAACTGGATGACATGCTGCTAGGCAAATTTAATAAGAATCATATGGTACCAGTTTCCACGTGAACCAAATTGCACACTGCTAGGCAAATTTAATAAGAATCATATGATACTGATTTTCATGCGAACCAGATGGCAAGCCACTAGGCGAATTTAACAAAAATCATATGGTATTGGTTTCTTCATGAACCAGATGACATACTGTTAGGTGAATTTAACAAGATTATATGGTACCAGTTTCCATACGATAGGATGACATGCTTATAGACAAATTAGATATGACTATAAACTTCCACAATATAATACATACCAAGTATCAATGTATCAAGGTGTCATATATAATAGGATACATGTATCAATAGTATGTGAATATGAAAAGACACACATGACAACACTAGCAAATTAAAGAGTGATGGAATATATTCACGTGCATGAGGTATCATTTCCAAAGAAGAATAGCATGCACAAGTAATAATATGCACAAGGAACCATGTGTGCATATATCTCATATCATGAATCAAGTGGTATATACATGAACATAGCATGTATGACTAGACATGGGCAATTTCGGGTCTGAACTCACTATGTACAGGCAATAACAAGAGAGATTAAATATGTGCACATGTGTATCATATCATAAATCAAGGGATACAAGCACGAACATAGTATATGTGCCAATGTTGCTGTGATTCAGTGGACATATCAGAATTCAAGGTCCTATTTGACTAGCGCAAAATAGAATTAGAACCTGAGATTTGGCATAGATGAAGAGAATTCAATTATTTTTTGAATGAATCTTAAATAAGTTCAATTGGAATTCTAGAACACAAGTTATGGTCATTTTCCTATGGCATAGTGTTGCTGCTATGGACCAGGTATAGTTAAGAATTCCAGATTATTTTTGTTCAATATACCATTATATTTGAGTCTATATAATTTAAAAAACTTTCCAATGAAACTTGAATAAGCTCAATTGGAGTTCTAGATCGAAAATTATTGCCATTTTACCATGGACTTGCTTTGTTGAGCTGCATACCTGGTATATAGAGAGGAATGAAGTTTCAGGCTATTTTTGAGTAGGTATATGGCTAAATTAGAATCCCTTATAATTTAATAAATTATAATTTATTTAATCATCTTTCTAATGGTACTGGAATAAGGTCAATCAGATTTAATATGCAAAAGTTATAACAGTTCTAAAATGAACTATTGCATAAATCTGCATAGTGGTAAGATTTGTGCATATATAAAATGCATGGTGTGACACGCGCAATGAAACTCAAGTTACATATTTATAATCATGAAATTAGGTTAACAGTACATTTGATATTATATGAAAGGAAATTGCATCAAGAAATTGCAAGTTTAAAAGTTCTAAGAGCGTACTCTTGCATCTTGTTTAACTCAAATTAGAAATGAACTGATGTTGATGTGATTGCTGCTCAAAAATAGAAAAACTTCCCAAAAATCCACTAAGGAACTAGGACAGGAGCTAGGGAATGTTTCCTCACATTGGTGGAGAAGTTTAGAGTTGAATATTTGGCAATTTTTAGCCCACTCTCAAGCTGAATATTTGACAATTTATTTGAGAAAAATATAGAGGGAATTAGGATTCAAAGTCCATAGTGAAAATGAAGAAGAGAACAAGAGGAAGAAGGTTGATTGTTTTTAGATTTTATTGAATTTATTTCATGGGTCAAACAACCAGTGGAAAGTAAGCATGCTTCTATGTTATAAACCCTTAAATTTTATCTTAATTACAAGTTTGCCATTAGGTCAATTCCTATTCATATTTGATCAAGGATGGATGTTGGGCTTTTGGAAATAAATTTGAAGTTGGTAGAAGGGTAAACTTAGAATTCTTGATTTAATTTGATTGTATTAATTGGATATTTGCTCGAAAATTGGTTGATCCGGAATAATTTAAGAAAAAAATATAAAAAAATACAAAATAATGAGATAAGAAGTCCCCGCCTTGTGGAATTTGAAATTAAAAACTAGATTGAAATATATGACTCAATTTACTCAGTATTGGCTATATTAGTATCTGAGCTCCCGAGCTTATATAAATCAATGAGGAAATGAAGAATCGAATACGGAAGAAATATGAAAAGTTGGTGCTAAATAATGGTGACTTTTAGTTTATAAGCCATTGTAGGTTATCAGAATTGTACTCGGTGAGATTTGTTAAATTCATAGGCTAAGAATCAACAAAGTGGCTGATTAGCCCTACCGAAAAGATAGCCCTGCCTAAACTAAGTTGGCTTCCCCAAAGCAAGATAAGCCTTGCCAACAAGTCGGCCCCATCAAAAGCCAAGTTGGGCCCACCAAAACAAGATTAGCCTCATTAGTACGTTGGCACCGCTAGAAGCTAAGTTCACCCCGCCAATTGGCTAGCTTTGCTACAAGCTAAAAGAGAATTATCTCTACCAGATCAGGTTAGTCAACTTTGCCGGAAGCTAAAAGAGAATTAACTCTATCAGACCATGTTAGCTCTGCCAAAAAGGAAAGTTAACTTTACCAGAAGCAACAAACTAACCTTATCGATTAACCTTGCCAAACAGAATTTAAGTACATCCGAATGTAGATAAATAACTACCACGATCTCCACAAATTGAGGGAACGATTATGGCACCCTCCAACTATAAAAATGACTCCAAGCTTCCATAGAAAGACACTGAAAAACTCATGGAGAAAGGAGAATTCATGTTCTTACTGGATCGTCAACAGAAATAAAGAAGGATCGCTCTGATCATATTTCTACTGTCACATTCTCCAGAATCAAGAATCAAAGTATTGTAAACCTTATTTTGATTGTAAAAAAAGTAAATCTCAAGTGTTGTAATTCAAATTTTAAATTTTGTTGTGCTTTCTATTCTCGATGGCAACTTTCAATTTTGACATTGTAAATGGCAAAAATAAACTTGCGACTCCACTAGAGAGTCACTGCTCCCTAGTCGAGGAGTTCATGTTGCAGTCTAATAATGTAGTGGCTGATGCTACAATTGATACCCTAGTAATCGAATTTGGTCAGGTTAAGTACAAAGAGTTTCTGCACAATAGCAACTCCATTTCTCTAACCAAATCTGGTTCTTTCTATAAGGCCAGAAGAATAGAAATCCAATCTACCTCTACCTGTGGGTTTGCCTCTCTTGTTGAAGTCAATTAACACAACAACAATACTGGTGCGATTATTACTGCTACTAATGCTATGGTGAACACAGCCCAAGGTAAGTTCACCTTCCTCCATTCCAGTCATAATACCCAAAACCAATCCTCTCAGTAACAAAGAGAGGAAGGAGGCCTTCTATCGAGCTATCATTGCTGATCACAAGGCCAAGAATCAAGCTAATTTGGCTGGCAAACGGAGTTGAAACACTAACAAGATCCCTAAAGTAAATGAGGGTCATGTTGACAATAATGAAAGATATAAACTCATCCATGACACTATGAGAAAGACTAGCAATCCTGGTAGAGCTGACTCTGTCATGATCAAAATGCCTAGCGGACTTAACAAGTCCGACGAGACTGTGATACATCCTGGTAGGGTTAATAAATTTGTCACTTTCAAAAGGCCTAACTAACCTAAGAAGTCCAGCTAAGCTAAAAGACACTCTGGCAGGATCAGTAAGCACTTAGGCAGAACTAAGAAGCCCAGTAAAGCTGATATTCATAATGTTGTTAATCTTGCTAACAAACTCTAGAGCAAAAGTGCAGTAAGTGTGGGAGTCAACAATAAACGTAACTCTGCTCTACCTATGGAAGACTTACAGAACCATCTTGACTAACTATACAAAGTTTAGAAGAATACAAGTGAAGATGATTCACAGGCTCGATCCAATGCCTTTAGCCGATTATCGTTAAGCTAGCCTATCCTGAGGTTAGTAGTAACTATCCCGGAAGGATCCATTACTACTCCAAAAGGTTTCAGAGAAGAAGAGAACTAGCTCATGCAACCATCAATATGGTGGGACAGGGAACTCCAATACAGGAGGTGGCCAATGCAGAATCCTCCCTTGACGGTTACTCCAATAATAACAGTGGAGGAGTATACCATCAACCCGGTCTCGAGTTAGGTCAGTAAGCGTGAGTCACAATGTTTCTACTCCACCCCATGAATTTCAAGAAGGGGAGGATGATATCGACTGACATTCTACATGGGCATCATTTGAAACGTCGATTCGTCCTACCAAAGAAGTGTTTCTGTTGATGCCGCCGACGATGATGTAGGAAGCCCACTACAAAGATTAAAGGTGCAAGAAGAGTTATCAAACAACAACACGAGAATAACAAAAAGCGACCATACATGCCATTTTGGCCCAACTACAAGAGTTGATGAAGACATCATCAAGTGAAAACCCAGATGTTGATGTAAAAGGATCAGGATGGGTAAAAACAAAGAAAATAACAATCACAAGGACAAAGAAGATGAGATCGGCCAAATAAACAAAGAATTTGATAAGATAAAGATAAAATATTGGAAGATATCCAAATAAAGTTGGATGCACTGACTCATAAAGAAGTCCTGCAAAAGGTGCGAATCATGCATCCGTACCCTCCTGAATGGGATTTAATTCCTTTTTTGACAATATCAAGCTCTGACCATCAATAAATACTATGGGAAGGGATCCCCAAATCAAACATTTATGATTTCCATTCACTATGGTAAATGATGCATTCATGATCCTATTTTTCATAGGATCCCTAAAAGGCATTGCCTTTGATTGGTTTCAAATTTTAACAATGGGATCCATTAATTTGTGAGCAGATCTTGAGGCTTGGTTTTTTATTCGTTTCTATGAGGATGACACCGAATTATCTATGCCCGTGTTGATTGAAGAAAAGAAAAAGAAAGGAAAGATAGAAAAAGACAATCAAACAATTCAGGGTTCTGTCCTTAAGATACCCGGAAGGGATGACACTCTCCATGTTGCTACAGACATATAGACATAATCTGCACGCCGAGATTGAATCCAACACTTGTTCAAGTCCATACATGGAGGAACAAGCCAAAATCATTTTAAAATCAATTTCAAGATTTTCAGCAGATGATAAAGGTAAGAAAAGGACATAATCTACTTCAACACAGTTGCCTTCTAATTTTAAGGTAAGAATGTGTTGGCAGTTGATACCCTGACAACCCAAAAAGAATCCACCGCCTTGGCAAAATACTTGTCTGGCTCAATGAATGCAAAAGAACTATTCATTTAAGGATGATCAGGTACTTGAAATCTTCAATATGTTGTAAATAATAATATAATCGCGCTACTTGAAGCAAAAAGACTAGAAGAGGTCAGGCATACTAACGATCCAAAATATTGCCATTCCCATAGGATAATAAGCCATCCCATCAAGAATTACTTTATCTTGAAAGACAAGCTCCAAGGCTTAGTAGATGCAGATGTGTTTCGATTAAACAAAGAAAAGAAGAAACTTACAACAAACATGATATCGATGCAATTTGGAAAAGACCTGCTGGGGATTAAAATGTCTAATGGAGTATTGGTTCTTAAGGTAATGATAAGGATCGTTAACACAAATCCAAATCACCAATAGTCCCGTGGGTTGACCTCCATCCAATCAAACGTGGAAGTATTATGGATTCACCTTGATCTGATTGAGAATGATTAATGGAAAACTGTCACTCCAAGAAGAAAGTGAAAAGTAAAGAACAACATAGATTGTCATGTTATATCTCTTGGGCCAGATGGTTATGACACCTCTGCTATCCTATTGATTGACTTTGGCAAGGAGCATATTTTTTTTATGTAGATGCTACTTCTCCTGCCAGTACCAGATCAGGTAAACAATACCTGAAATAATATGATGTAGTTAATCCTGATGATCATTAGTTGTGTCCCTTCTGCATTAGCACCTAAACCTTCTTCAAATAAAAGAAACCTAAGGAGATAAGGTTTGAAAAGTTCTTGAGAAAATAGGTGCAGAAGATCTTTCGACACCATTCAAATTTGATATCATGGCGGAGTTGGCAAATATTCCTGCCTTTATTACCATGCATGAATTATTGCGCCTATGTAAAAAGATTAGAGACGCCCTCCGTGAAACATTGATTGACTCAGAGATATTTATCACCCAGGTCCTGCTACCTACAAATAAAGAGTGTTATTGTTGCCGTCAAGTTTCTTCTTTATCTAATATAACCTTCTCACCTGAAGATATATTGTGAAGAATCCTAATTACGACTGGCCATTATACTACACAAGTTATATATTGTGAAGAATCCTAATTATGACTGGCCATTATACTACACAGGTTATGTCGGATCTACAAAAGTCGAAAGGATATTAATTGATCTGGGTTCAATCTTGAGTATTACGACAGTACGCTTGATGCAATTCCTGCGCATATCAATCCACAAGCTGTCCACCACTACCACTACAATCCATGGTTTCAATGTGCAAAGTAGTCAGCCTATTGAAAAAAGTAGGTTGAAATGTCAAATCGAAGATATGAAGGTGGAGGATACCTGCCATGTCATAGATGTTGATACTTCCTACAATTTGTTGTTAGGAAGACCCCGGATTCACTCCAACTTCATTGTCCCTTCAATGTTGTATCAATATTTGAAATACGTGGACACACAGGAGGTTGTCAAAATAGTCTACGTAGAAACACAACCTTTTAGGGGAGTTGAGAATTACATCACCAATGCCAGACTGTACAAAGATGAATAGGAGAATGAGACCGACGATGGAAACGAAGACGATGCAGAACCCAACGATAGTTCAGAAAGAGCTCCTATTGAGCTAAAATTAAGTGATGTAACAATTAACCCCAACACCTATATTGAGGGTGAGTGGGTACTTAATGAAAATCCTACTTTTGAGTACATTTTGTGTACATCTTGTCTAGTTCTAATGCTGCATCTAATAGAAGAAATTTTAATAAAAAACTCATTTAATCAAAAAACTCAACATGACATTGCCATTACATATCCTAGAACACTCAGATTTACCTAGCAGTTCACTGATAGAAGATTCTAATGACTCCAAGTTCATCTTGTGGTCCAAACGGAATCAACCTCCAATTATTTTTGGCAAATCTACTACTAAACCAAGACCTAACCTTAGTAGTACCAATGACGAATCCGATGTCCCTCGGTTTGATCATTACGGTTTGAATTCCCATAGGCTTATGAAAATGATGAGATATGACATTGCAAAAGGAGACGAATTGTGTTTTAATCGATGAAGAAGAACCCCTCTACAACCATGTATTCCTAAAAGGAAAAGTTTAGATTAATACAGGAAAACTAAACATGGGTTAGGGTATGTTTCTTCTGAACCAGAGATAAATGCAATACATGAAGGTTCCTCAGAAAGCACAAGTCTTCAGTCATCATCGTCATCCGATGCCAATTCTGAACTCAGTTTAAATGAATTGTATAAACACTTATCGACAAATATAACATTTGACTCCATTAGTGCATGTGAAGAAGAAAGCACAGACAATCCTTTACTGTGGGCTCAGAAAATAGACACTCTGTGGGAGATAAGATTAGAACAACAAAATATCTAAGCAGATATATCACGTTTCATTATTAATTGAATAAGTAATAGCATTTATGCATTCGACTTTACCTGAAGTTTTGGCCTCCAGTTTAGATGGCAGCTTATCTTTTACTTGAGTTCATAGAGTGGAACGAAGGTGGCTTATCTAATATCGTATATCACTGAAGGCCGTCGCATTTAGACCGTTGATGGTTTGTTGTGACTAGATGAATTGTTGTTGTGATTGAATCATATGATCTATTCTCTGCTATGTCTGCATAATATTATCCTCTAGATTTTGCTTTCAGTGGTAGCTGGTACACCAAAGATTGATTAGAAGGTTGCAAATACTGTTGTGGTGTTGAATTTGAGGTTGTTTATTTTGTTGATTATAATTATGTTGAGGATTCTACTTCTATTTAAGATTCGGATGATTCCTTCAACCATAATTATAAGTTCATGAATATAAATTATTTATTGGTTGAGGAACAGTGTTAAAGACGTTAACTTGTTCCTTAATTAGTTCTTTAAAAGCCAGGAGAGTTGAACAATTGCAAGTTACATGCCCTTGTAATTCACTACTATCCCAAACTTTTAGAATATCATCTATCATCTTAACAATTTTCGTATTCTTATTGACTAAATCTTCAAATTTCTTTATGAGCATGATCAATTTGCAACTATATTTTCGATTTTCCCCAATTTAATTCGTCCACCGATTTCTTGAGGCTTCTCTACCAATTGGTTTCATTTTGAAATATTCTCTGTCTCCCAGGCTTGTGAATTTTCAGTAAGTGAGTCAATGTATTTCCATGTTTCATCAGCATTCTTGCTTAAAAACTCACCATTGCATATTTTCTATAAATTGCAATGTTGCAGCATTTAGCTCTTGATAGAAGGTACTTACTGTCCTTCATATCTCGAAGCCTTGATGTAAGTATGATAGTAGTAAATCTTTAAACCTATCCCAAAACTTGAACAAAGGCTTATCTTCCTTCTGGCAAAAGTTGACAATTTGCTTATGCATTTAGTTAGTTCAACGTGAAGGAAAGAATTTCTTTAAAAATTCTTTCTGCATCTCATCCAATCTTCTATTGAATGAGGGAGTAATGAATGTATCCACGTTTTTGCTTTACTTTTAGGAAGAATGGAAAGAGCTTAGCTTTAATTGCTTTGCAATAATATTTTTAAGATTAATAGTAGAGCAAACATCTTTAAATTCTCGAAGATATAAATATGGGCTCTCTACATCCATCCCATGGAATTTAGGCAAGAGTTGAACTACTCCCGATTTAATTTCGAAGTGTCCCATATTTAAAAGAAATATTATGTATTATGGTTGGGTTGTCCGATCAGGTTGTGGATAATCACATAAGGACCTCACATTTCCTCCGTGTTGGCTATGATCGTCTTGTGTTTTATGACCCAAAAATCAGGCGTTATTACTATTATTCATATTGTTGTTGTTAGTGCTCATGTTGTAAAGTGATAGCTAGATTGAAAGTGCTTATGTTTCTGAGTACGATTGAATGAGTCTATCATTAGAGGTTCTCCTCCAACTGGACATACAAATTTGAAATCGCACAAATCAATGGGTAAGAACCGTAACCTATACTAAAGTTTAACATAATAGTACAGATTCCTAAAAACAACACCAAAAATTTCACTGTGATTTAAATCACGCACTCCCAAATGCAAGAGATCAGCAAGTAGTATAAAGATAGTAAACCGAATATTGTTCTCTCTAGAATATTCAATTTATTGTGTATGACATTAATTAGGTAGATTTCTACAGAAAAGGCTAAACTTAAAATTTACTAACTAAGATCAATTGATATCTAAATAATTAACTAGAGAAGATTTTTGTTAAATAGGTTAATGCCCCTGTAGATTCATTCATTGGGTATGTTTATACTTAATAATTTTTGTTGCATAGATCATGTGGTTTTATACAACTGGAAAATATAACATTGAAGAACATAAACAAATAAAGTCATAAACTTAATATTTTCACTTTTCTTGATTAATCCTATATGTGTTTTGAGTTGATCTAAGTATGATATAAGAATAATAAAAATAATCATTCAAAGCATAATCATACACCGTACCTAAAGAGTTTACGACATATCCTAAACAAAGCAATGAATATTTTATCAAACTATACATCATAAAAAGCTCTAAAACATATTTAGAACCTGCCAAGATAGTAGGGAACAAAAAATATCAATTTTATATAAGCAATTAAGCATAATAAGCAATAAACATACACCAGTAAATCATCTAGTTATCACATCTGAACCATCACAAAGAATTAGCCACACAAACTCATTATAATTATCAACAGTTGAGAAAAAGATATTCTTTTGTTAATAAGCACCATCGAGTATAGAAAACAATTCTCCAAAAATATCCCTTTTAAAACTATTAAACTATAAATGAAAATGCCTAAAACATCATCTAAAACTCTCTGTTACAATTGGCATCTATAATCTCTCAAGAACCTAATAAGAATTCTATTTAATAAGAAACTCGAATTCAACTTGAAATATTCAATTATGCTCTTTAGCCCACTTCGATAGCTGCTTCAAAGTACCTCTAGGCTGCCCTTTATAGTCAAAATTATAGGATGGCTGTCGACAATGCCAGTTATCTGTCCACAACTAAGCTTGTCAACTTGCTGATTTGGGCTAATACACACTGATATATTCTCCATTTTGATTTCCTGTTGCATAGAATTCTACAAAAAGACCATAAACACAAAAAATTATTAAAGTGTAGAGTTTGATTAATAAAAATAATTTATTATTAATTTTTTGTATTAATCACCAAAATTGGATTCCGAGTGAATAAAAATATACTATAATTATTACACTTTTACTCGGAATTAAGTTTGCTAGGCAATTGATGTACATTGTGATGCCCCCTATTTATAGTTGATTTCCAAAAGGAATATGTTATGTAAATAAAACAAGATTATAGGACAAAATCTTGGAATACATGTAACTATTACCACAATATATAAATAAAAATATCTAAAATTAAAAAGATTTCGTGTATAAGTGAATGATTGAAGACATTTGAGGAAGACTATTCTGATTATATATAACAAAATAAAAAATTAACAGTCAGAAAATATACACTGTATAAAAATTCCAGGTCATCTAGCCTACATTTTCATTCTCCATGGTCCAGAAAATATGGATTTTCGATGGGAGCAGGTTCTATTTCTATATCCTCAAAATGTCAATTGAAAGCCCATTAATTAAACCCAACAAGTAACACAGAAAAGAAAGAAATGCGTACTATCATAGTACTTGAGAAACTATATACATTATTGATATGGGTTTATTGGTTACTTAACAATCACGAGACCTCAAGTTTATCTGATTCCAATGCCCTAAGTTTTCACCCAAGAGCTAGTCTCCTACCATTTCTATAATATTTTTAATTCCATCACTTTGTTCCAATCATGTCCCTCGACAGTTATTCAGATCCTTATCGTTTTTTGTATCTGGACCTGTATATTTTGATATGAGTTAAATCACTCGAATCTAATTTCACCATTGGATTTGTTAGTCCAAGTAGCCCCAAATTGATTGGTCATACATCTAATTTTGATTTCCATTGAGGAAGATGTGATCAGAACAAATTACTTTCAATTTTCGATCATTAAATCATGCTGGTTTGCATAGAAACTCTTTGACTAAGTCTTAAACAACCTCAAATCAAGTTGTTCCTTTTCAAAAAACTGCTTAGAATTGTAACAAGAATTAAAATATGGGCTTAGTGGGCCCAGATGTTTGAATAACCTATCATGGGTTGTCTAGAGAAGATCTACTTCGATCGAGGTCTTTTGATTTCTGATTTGAATTATGTATTTTTTGTATTTGCCTCATCAAGATCTTCAATTTGGTATATTTATTTGTCTTATTTGGACTCTGTTCGTCATAAAAATTGTAAATGATCCTCTCTTGAGCTATTTCAATAAAGGGTTACAATTTCAACGGTTTTCCGTTTACAGAAGATGAGGAACAATCAAATTCCTCTTTGTTTAAGACTGGGTTCTGAGGTAGCTGTGGAGGACGATCTTGCTCTCCATTGACACTCCTCACAAACTCTTTCAATTGCCAAAAAGGCTCTGAACTTCTGATTACAAAGTGTAGTTTGAGAAGAAGATGATCTATCCCGTCTTTTTCTATTTTCTGCTTTTTGTAGAGGCTTCAAGGCAGCGTCCCCGTCTCATTCATTCAACCGTTGGCTCCACTACTTGAGTGGTGCCGTCATATTCGTTAGGTAGTTACCTCCACGATCTAAATAATGCCGTCATATTCATTCGGCAGTTGGCTCCACGATCCGAGGTGGCAACTTCCCTTGTTCAGGTTAGCGGACTTTGTATTAAACCCCTTCTCGGAAGCTATGGATAGTATCACGAATCTCAAACTTTAGATTCACGGATCTGCTCTATCGTAGTTGGGTCACGAATATTGGACTTCAGATTTGCAAATATGCTGAGTCGCAGACCTCAAACCCTAAATTTGTGAATCTGCCTTGTTTTGACAATGACTCCAGAATTTTTTGCCAACAAAACCCCCTCCAAAGTTTTCAAAACTCTCATGATCCTCGGAGGTGTTTTGGAATACTTTGGATTTAACATTCTTCTTTGATGTGAGGCAAGATTCAGTATTAGAATCTCAATCTACTACACTTCCGAGAGTACAATTCTATATTAGAACTTCAATTGAAGGTAGCATGATCTTGTCTCAATGTTTTGAACTACCACTTTGAAAGGAATACGACTATGTATTAGTGCCATGAACTTGCTGTTTTTGAAGGAGGATATGACTCTGAATTAGTGCCGCGATCTTCCATTTTTGAAGGAGAATATGACTCTGTATTAGTGCCGTGATCTTGCTATTTTTTGAAGGAGAATACGACTCCGTATCCATGATCTTGCTGTATTTTGAAGGAGAATACGACTCTGTATTAGTGCCGCGATCTTGCTTTTTTTTGAAGGAGAATACGACTCTGTATTAGGGTCACGAACTTCCATTTTTGATGGAGAATATGACTCTGTATTAGGGTTGCGACTTCCCTTTTGGTTGCAGAAAATCCGAAAGGCGGTTACTTTATACGGCGTAGGGATTGAGACGTTCTCTGAGCCGCATTAAATATGAGATTTGGGCCAGAGATTACGTCTATCCGAAGATCTCGACTATCAAATCATCTGTTATATAATCTCGATTTTATGAAATAGGGCATTTCTAACTTCTTTCTGGGAAATTTGAACTCCAGGTTCCTCTTCAAGGTTTTCAAGACTCTTCATCTTCGGCCTCCATTAACCTCCGATTTTTCTTGTAAAAGATTTCTTTAATCTGCAAAAAGTGCCGAAGAAAGCTTCCTCCTCTAATGCTTCTGCAAGTGGTTGTCGGGACCTTCGGACAACTTCTAGCTCCATAATGGTTCGGCAAGAACCCTTGGTTGGAAGTAATTCTCATGTCTCACATTAAAAAGCAATTCTTTTTATAGAAAGTCCCCTTTTCTTTTGTTTTGATCCCAAAACTTTCTTTGCAGTTGATTACGCCATAAACCCCTGGCCGAAAGACCATTACTTTGGTTATTCAGGCGGCTATGATGGGAAGAGAGAGTTTAGGTTCGGCCAAACTTTTCCAAGTTGCACCACCTCCGGTGGCCAAGAAAGGGAAAGTAGAATTCTCAATCCTACTCACCCAATATTGCGAGAGCTAATGACAACTGCTCCCTTTGAAGGGGACAACTAAACTTTGTTGAACAAGCCTGCCTTCTTATTTGGTGATCACTTCTTAGCACCTGACAATGGTTTGGATGACGGGGATTACAAATGGCTTCGCCAAGTTAACGGTCGTAACTTGTTTCTTCCCAACATGGAGAGATCTTTCCCGTTTCTATTTTTTTAATCTCTTTCTATGCCTAGACAAATGGACTGGCATTTAAATAGACCACAAGATGGTGTCTTGCTGGGAGCATTCAAAGCACAAGGTGCTTTCCCTCGTTCTACTGGAAAGTATTTTTGCGGATTGTTCCCAGGGTCTTTCAAATAGGATTTTCCTATAGGTGAAATACTTATAGTCGCCCAGACTTTCCTGCACCAGTTTGTCAATGCATAAGGGAATTTTCAGCTCAAGACTTTCGTCCTCCTTGATGGGTCCACTGCTCTTCGAAAGGAGAGTGGGCAATATTGATTGACTTCTTTCTGAGAGCTTTCAGCGATCAGCTCCAGCATGCAAACCTTTACCGTGCCATTAGGGTGGTTCAGAATGGCATTTCTGCTAGCCGATTCCATTTCTTTTCTTTGTTGGAATTGTACAATCCGAATACTTGTATATTTTTCTCCTCCACGGTGAATTGGGTTTCGCTCTGTATGAGATGTACGAAATCTCAGGGTTACCCATGGGAGATATCCCATACGAAGAGTATGTCCCTACTGGAGAAGAGCTTCATTTGTTGAAGACTCGGGACCCTATGGTTTATGACACTTATTGGTAGTTGCTTTGTCACTATCACATTTGTACTCATATGTTTGGCACTCGCAGTGTAAAGCAAAAGAAGTGACTGCAGTATTTTATTCCTAATTTTTCAAAGAGTAGACCCAATTTTACCCGTCACCCTCTAGTTTCTAAAAAGGAGGTCAAGAGAAGGATTGCCAACCTCGGGACAGACGCTTATGTTCCCGAATCTGACGAGGACGTCTTCAAAGCTGGAACGTCTTTTGAAAGTTTCCACTACCAAACTCTTCAACCTCTATCTGATCCAGCCTTTCTGGTAGGTTATTTGATGCTTTGGTTGAAGAAATGTATGATTCCTTCACAGGATACTATACCCATCAGGGCAATATTCCTGGCCATTTTGCTCGCATTTGGTCGGCAGCTCAGCTTGCTGCCCGTGATAGTGTGAAGTATTCAAAGCGGATTGAGGAAATTAGTTGATAATTTCTGTAATGTCAAGAAGGAGCAAAATGACAGACGAGAGTTGATCACTAAGACTCCCAATCCGTGTGTGGAGCTTCCTTATATTTATTTGATGGCATGGTTGGTCTTGCACTGCCCCACCTTAATGAGTTATGTTGATTCGCATGTTGATTTGAGTACTCCCAAAGTACAACACTATGAAAGATCGCAGTGGAAAGCGGGCTACATGGCTGCAATTCACAAGACTCTTCGCTATCACACGAACTTTGAGTTGTTCAAATATTTTTCCTACTTTCCAAATGCTGGATATGGGGAGGAATTCGCAAATGTTGCTGGTGTTGACAAATTTACTGCTCTGTCCCCGAGATGCTTCTGGTGGCTAATAAATATATGTTCAGGGCATTTGGTTCTCTGTTTAGGGAACCACTGTTATATAGAGCCTTACTATCTGAGTCGCTTTGCTCGACAGTCGAGTACAATCAGCTCTATGTTGGTAATCCCAACAAGGAATTAAATTTTGCTAGAAATTTGCTTGAAGGTGCTCGGGCTTGGTTCCACTTCATCGCAGGTGGTACTCAAGCCAGATTCGACCTTCCACTCAAGACTCCAAACTCGTATATGAGTTTCGATTTCTGCAAATGGTATGTGGATGATAACTCCACCCCTCGAAATTTTAGTACCAATCTTACTTGTCTTAAGGATATTAGAGCATGGTACGCTCAGAAAAAGGAGGCTGGCGGCACGAAGGTGGCTGGAATGGAGGACTTTGGAGTAGAATGTGGTTCGGATGAGTTGGAACCAACAGTTCAACAGGGGGAGGAAGGTAATAACGTGGTGATCCCATCTACCCAACCTGTTTCTCTTGATATTTCTCCACTTCCAACGTCGAAAGAAGTTTCACCTCAGCCAAAATCTCCTCCAAAGAAGCTTTTGTATAAATAGAAGAAATTGAGGCGTCTCAGTGATTTGCCTGCCATTCTGCAAGACGTATCATCTGAAGATGGTTCAGTGGTATCCAGTTCAGTTCTGGAAACAGTTGCAGAGAAACCAGAGAATGATGAAGACGACTCGGCTCTAATTCTTCATTCTTCCAAAAAACATCGAAGTCAAGGGCCTGTCTTCCGTAACGACTCTGCATTGGTGGCTGCTCCTTCCTCTCCTGCTCTTCCTGTGCAAGAAGATTCTGCATCCCTCACTCGCCAAATTGTTGTTAATGTTGAAGTGGCTGCTCTTCCTGCTACTGCACAAGAGGGTCCTGCAACCCTCACTCATCAAGTTGCTGTTGAGGACGATGCGACTGCTCCTTCTTCTACTGCACAAGAGGGTTCTGCGACCCTCACTCACCAAGTTGTTGTTGATGATAAGGTGGAGATAATTGAGGAAGTTCGCACATCAAGTTCCCCAAAGGTAGCGTCTCTTCCAACAGATCTTAATGATTGGGGAGATGATGATGCAGCAGTGGAGATCTTGGTTCTTCTACCCCTCCATCAGATCACGGCAAATACGTCTACTTGAGTGATGACATTCGAGCCGAGGTGTATTGGGCCTGGAGAATACAGTTCTCATCCTCTAGGTTCACTTCTATCCTTTATCCATTTTTTTTTGCCGAACGTTTGCCATTATTTAGCGATACTGTAACATTCAATTGTGCTTCCCTCCCCCTTTTTTTTTCATCTCTTACTTTGACTCTATCCTCGGAGCATATGGCTATAGACGACACTCCGTAGATAACATTGTCGCGGAAGTCTTTACTGAAGTAGCCTGTGGGGTGATTGAGACCACCGTTTTCGCGACTAATACTTCTGAAGTAGCGGTTCCTTCAATGGAAATTGCCACACATATTGTCTCGACTGCAGTTGCTACAACCGTTACTTCTGTTGATTGTGTGGAAGTTGTCGTTTCTGGTATTGGTACTACTGCTTCTCTGCAGTAGAGTACAGTTCAGGTTACACCTACTCTAGTTATTACTGATTCTTCCCACGCGGAGATTGATGCCTTTGAAATTAACTTGATGTGAGTTAAAGTGAAAACTTTTCTCCACTTTCTGGATTGTTGTATTGAGAATATACTGAAAGGGGCTTCTTTTGCTTCTCTTGCCAATATTCTCCATATTTACTTGACTGGTATAGTCAGTATTGGTGGGGAGGATAAAGCTGCTCCTTACAGACTTATGATAGCTCAACTCCAAAGCTACGTTGAGTCTTTGTCAAGATCGCAGAGTGCTGACAAATCCGAAGTAGTTGAAGCTATCTTCCAGAAACTGATGGGAGAATAGCTCTTGTTCCAAAAAGAGCTCAAGGAGAAAGCTAATGCTTGCTGAGCTTCTTTTGAAAAGAGCCAATTAGAAAGCCAATCTCTAGCCTTCCAGGTAGAGACTGCTACTTCGGTTGTCAAGAACCATGACCAAGCATTTGTTAGAACCCAGAAGTCCATCGCTAAAGCCCAGGCTTTCTTGGCTAAAATCACTAAGGAACGCGATGAGTCAATGAAGAATCTCACGAGCTTATTCAGACAATGGGATAATGCGATTAAAGATCTTCAGGCGATACAAACCGAATTAGAGACATTGGAGGCTGCTTCAACACAAAGTACCATTGCTAGTGAAGAAGAATTGCACTGTCAAGCCACTGTCCAAGCTTAAGAGATCATCTAGTAGGAAATTAGTGATGCTGAGGAGAAGATAAAGACTGTCCTAAATCATTGAACTATAAAAAAACTTTTTCTCCTTCATAGTTCAAGTTTTCATAATCTCATTTTTTTTACAATTCTTCTAACTTTTACTTTGCATGGCATGTCTTATCCGTTGTGTAGTAAACATGATTTTGCACCTCAGAGTTGCTACTTTGCGTTTGTCTTCAGAGATTTGTGTCAAACTTGCTATCTTGAGTGTTGAAGTCCGCAAATTTACATAGGATCCATGGTATCAGTGTTTCAGGCATGTTTTTACATCTCAAGACCGCGACTTTATTAGCCTTGAATGATCCTTTCCTTTGTCAGGTGTATGCGACCTTCATGAGCTTTTGTCAAGTTCGCGACTTTTCATCCAGAAGTCCGTGAGATAAAAATTCTTCTTTAAGAATTTATCGTGGTTGCCGCTAGTCATGACGTAACCCTTTATCTGATTAACCATTGTGAAATCCCAAGCATTATACGCTCTTATTAATGATGAGATCCTTTGGCTGCAAATCCTAAGTGTCCCATGCAACAGTAATAAATTCTGTTTGGGTCTGAGTCAAGAATCCCAACCGAAGATTTGGCCTTATCTTCTCCCAACCGAAGATCATGACCATAGGATCGTCTATATAAGATGCGTGACCTCTTCTATAGAGGAGCATTCTGACGTGAGAAAAGTTTCCACCTCTTTGTCCTCTCTTCCTTTCTTTTGTAGTTGATTTGCCTGTGCAGCCATATTTTCTTCTTCTTCAATCGAAGTGATGGATGGGGATCGGCATGTTACAAGACCTCCAGACTGCATCAATCCAGAGGGGCATCCCACCGAAAGGGTTCTTATGACCGTAGTCATTTTCCTTAACTAAGGTAAAATTCTTCTTTTGATCAATGTCATTCTCCCTTCTCTTCTTTTTTTTTTTTTAATAAGATTTTGAATTGGCTCCAGGAGATAACTGTAGTCATTCTCCTTAACAAGGGCACAGATTAGGCAATCTGTAACCTTGTTCTATTTCCTGACTAGCATCCCGCAAGGTTGGGATGCTAAATGGTTAGGGGTGACACTCAATTTCAGCAATCCCTCACATTGTATATTTGGAAACATGCATTTGGTATGCCCAATTTTGCACTAATCAAGTCACTGGTGATGTTGATTATGACTGAGCGAACCGACTCGGAGCCCTAACTGTTGGCAGGAAAAGACTATAGGAGCAAACTTTTTACTTTTAAGCCATTCTTACAGGGGAGGCTACAGAAGCAAACTCGCCATCCTAGAAGAGGAGGCTACAGAAGCAAACTTTTTACGTTTAAGCCATCCTGGAAGAGGAGGCTGCAAAAGCAAACTTTTTACCTTTAAGTCATCCTGGAAGAGGAGGCTACAAAAGCAAATTTTATGTTCCCTTATGTCAATGATTTGTATTCATTCTTGTTGATTGTATAGAGCTAGGGAACTCTCTGTAACTTTGATTTGATAATGAATAAAAAGGTTTTTCTTTTGACATAACCAGAAGTGATTGATGAATAATTTTGATGTTGACTATCAGAGGTAGCCGTTAATTTGATGATCATTAAATCACCCAAAACTTTCTAACCACTCGAAGTTATTGCGAATGAGAAAATTTCTCAAATCAGGATAGAAGTAACCGTTAATTTCCCTGATCAAGTTGAAACTCCCACTGTTTAGTGATTTACAGTATAACGACTTTTGATCCGCCAGAGGTATTTATTTTTTTAACTTGGCAAGTTTGGAGGAAAGAATGTTCTGATTCGCTAAAGGTATTTTTTAACTTGGCAAATTTGGAGGAAAGAATGTTTTGATTCGCCAGAGGTATTTTTTAACTTGTCAAATTTGGAGGAAAATGATATTTTGATTCGCGACTCAAAAATCTTTAGTCTGGAACCGTAAACAGATAAACGTTATTCATCATTCGCGTTGAACTACCCAGATTACATTACAACTGGTGTTCCGCTTAAGAATAATATTTCTTCAAAAACTTACTATTAATTGGCATCATGATCTTATCACCATTCGATTTTGCCAACCGATATGCGCCATTGGAGTAAACCGTATCGATGACAAAAGGCCCCTTCCATTTTGGCTGGAACTTTCCTTCAGGCTTTTGGCTAGTTATAATCGGTCTTCTTACTGAAAGGACTAGATCGCCCTTTTTGAAAGTTCTTCGTTTGGCCTGTTTGTTAAAAGTCCTGGAGATTCGTGCCTGGTATAATTCAATACTCTGTTGAGCTTCCAATCGTTTATCGTCCAGGGCTTCTAATTCTTGAAGCCTTTACTGATGTCGTTCTTCCTGCGTCATCCTGGTCATTAGTGCAACTCGCAATGATGGAATCTAGATTTCCAAAGGCAGGACCGCTTCTGACCCGTACACTAAAGAAAAGGGTGTGGCGTTGGTGGGGGTTCGGACCGTAGTGCGATACGGCGATAGACATTCTCTGAGCTTTTCATCCCAGTCTCTTTGATTGGATGAAATGAACTTTTTGAGAAGCTCTACTATGGTCTTGTTGAAAGCTTCTGCTAGACCACTGACTGCAGAATAATATGGCGAGGAAGCTACATTTTCGATCCTGTATTTGTTGCAGAATCTGGAGAATACTTGGCTTACAAACTAAGGCCTGTTGTCATGAATGACTCTCTTGGGCACTCCAAAGTGATAAAGCACATGGTGTTTAATGAACTTAATCACATCCGATGACTTTATCTCGGTTAGGGAAATGACTTCAGTCCATTTTGAGAAGTAATCTGTTATAACTAGAATGAACTGGTGCCCTCTCGTTGATGGCGGAGAAATTGGCCCGACAATGTCCATTCCCCATTGCTCAAACAGCCATGATGTAGCTGTTGGGTGGAGATATTCTGGAGCTTGATGTATGAAGTCTGCATGTATCTGGCAGGCTTTACACTTCTTGGCATAGTTAACCACATCCATCATCATTTTAGACCAGTAATAACCCATTCCTCGGATTCTATCCCAGAGTTTTAGCCCTGGTTGGTGTGCTCCGCAAATGCCAGCATGAGCTTCTTCAAGTACTTTCCGGGCTTCTCGGTTAGAGAGACAACGAAGTAAGATCCCGTCATAAGCTTTCCTGTACAATGTTTGGAATTTAGCGTTATAATAGAATCGAATAGCCCTTCTTTGAATCGCCCTGGCCTCTTTTGGATCTTCGGGCAATATGCCGTAAAGGATGTAATCTATATAAGGGAATCGCCAATCCCTTGGTTTTAGATTTGATTTGAAAACACAAGTCTCGTCTTCCTATTGCTTTCTTAATTCCTCTTTGAGTTCGTCCTTTGGACAGAATAATTCTCTGCTTCCTACTGTAATTTGCTTTTCAGCATGTTTGGGCAAAGCCAGTGTAGCAGCTAAGGAAGCCAGTGAATCTGCATAGTGCTAGTCCTTGAGTAAAAGCTAAACCAAAAAAGAAAAAGAAAAAATCCTAACTCACTTTCGTAGGAATTGCGATTGCACTTAGCACGTGCAACAAGCCTTTAAACCCCTAGGTTATCCTAGTGGACGAGTGTTGTCTCGTGAGGGTTTGCAGTGAATGTACCAACAAAATTCATGAAGAAAATAGATTAAGGAATAAAGAAAAGAAAAATAAGGATAACCAAAAATCAAGAAAAATAGAAATTTTATACAAAAGAAAGAAAATTCTTTTTTTAAAATGATATTTTCATCAATTAATCTCACTAATATACAAACTCAAGAACGCATTTAGATTATCAATTTTCAAATCGAGCATCATATCAGATACACTTATCATTTTAATCAAAAATTTAAATCCTATTTTTCAATACCCACTAACAGATAATTCACTGGCTCCTACACAACTACGTGCACATGTGATAGTTTATTTCGGTTTTGGACTCCAACTCTAACTCATGATTCATCTCCTCTCTCATAATAAATTTTCTATCCTTTTCTTTTTTCTTTTTTTTCTTTTCTCTTTTTTTTTAAGAATATTTCACCTTTCATGCGAATATTCACGCTTGCGTAGGCGCAACATACCTGATTACTCGGTTCATACTCTTTTCTTTTTCTTTTTCTTTTTTTAGAATATTTTACTTTTCATGCGAATATTTAGGCTTACTTAGGTGCAAACTACCCGATTACTCAGATCACACTCTTTTTTTTTTTCACTTTTGAGGCTATTGCCTTGATACCAGGCGCACCCTATTATTTTATCACTCTCGAGGCTATTGTCTTAATACCAGGCTTACCCCATTTTTTTTATTCTCACTTTTTTCAGTTTTTTCTTTTTTTTAGAGAGAGAAGACTTACTCAATCGTTATTATCTGTATCCTTAACCTAATAAACTATTGTGAAGTGAAAAAAAAAGTAGATGTATACTTGCCTCAAAACCACTATTAGCGATATTTATTTTTCGGATTTTAGTCTTTTTTTCATAAAAATCAAAGTGTATCATCCAATCTACTCTCCTATCCAATTTCAAATCTAGATTTGTTCCTTTATCTATAATTCGGTTGATCTATTGATGAAATCAAGTTTTTTTTTTCAATTTTTTTTTTAAGTTACCCTAAAAACTACCCAAAGTGTAAAACAAAGAAACCTAAAAATCTAAAAAAAATCCTACAAATAAAAATAAAATCCTAAAAATCCTAAAAAATAAAAATCTCCTCAAAACTACTCTCCCCACGCCTAAACTTGTGTATGCCCTCATATACAAACTAGGTGTGGTAAAATAAATATGAAAGCTATTATACAAATACTTTACAAATAATGAGAGTCACAAAAGTTACGATCTCAATATCATCACCCTATTAACGCATGGAGAGTGGTTATGACCTCTCGATCGCTTCCCACTTTCATAGTGTGTGCATTTTAAACGTGAAGTTGGTGCATTATTATATTTCATCAATCTCCTACAAGTCACGAGATTACCTGTCTGCTTCTTATGCCATCCTCACTTTTTCTTTGTCCACATGTAAGCATTAACAATTGAGTTAAAGAATTCTTTATTATAAACCTGCCAATCATCGTTAGTAACAAGCATACATGTAGAAATATCATGAGATGAGAAGAGTGCTATAGGATCAAGTGAACGTGGTGGTGGCTCTTCTAACTCACGAAGTAATGCGAGCTCCTCTACAAACAAATCCTCAAAAGTTTGCTCATAATTCGATGGCACACTTGCATAAGTATCATCATACATAGAATCAGTATGTGCCAATTCTTCTAATAACATGAGCTCATCTTTGAACATTTGCTCAAATGAAGGTTTATCATCAGTGCAAGAGGTCAAATGAGAATGCAAACCGTGAATCATATTGACCTCAATGAGGGAGCTCGTTGCGTGCTCATCCATATTAAATATGTTCAATGCCACAGTCATATTCCCAAACGATAACTTCATGAGGCCACTCCTACAATCAATTATAGCATTTGATGTTGCAAGGAATGGTCTACCCAAGATAACGGAAATTTGATTTCGTGGATTGGAAATCGGCTCAGTTTTTAAGACAATGAAGTCTACAGGAAAGATAAACTCACAGACCTTAATGAGCACATCTTCAACCATACCAAGTAGTCTCTTAATCGAACGATTAGCTAGTTGTAATGTGACCTTGGTAGGTTGAAGTTTTCCTAACCCCAGTTGCTGATAAACAGTGTAAGGAAGCAAGTTGACACTTATCCCTAAATCAAGCAATGCCCTATCAAATCTAGTGTTCCCAATGATGCATGAGATTGTAGGGGAACCTGGATCTTTGTACTTGATAGGCAAGGAGTTAGAGAGGATATGTGATATATTTGCAGCAAGAAAAACTTTCTCAGGAACGTTTCTTGCTCGTTTCTTAAAACACAAATCCTTGAGGAATTTGGCATAAGTAGGAACCTGTTGTATAATATCAAGGAGTGGAATATTGACCTTCACCTATTGAAATATTTCAATAATCTTTTCTACTTGCGGTGAAGGCTTCCTAAGCCAATTGGGATATGGTACTTTCGGTTTAGGAATATGTTCTACCAAATGAGTATGTGACAGTGATGGAGGTGATAGAGATGGTTGTGGAGAAAGGGGTGGAAGAGATGGTGTAGCCTGCGAGATAGTAGGAGTTAGATTAGGGGGCATGGCTACATTATTGTCCACTTGCTTGCCAGATCAAAGCGTGTGAATGGAATTGCATTGGTGGACATGCGACTGATTGGAGTTTGACGAACTGGCATTAGGGTTTGTTATGGGTTGACTTGGAAAGGTACCCTGGCCACGTTCATTCATCTGACTTGATAATTGTCCAACCTGCTGTCCTATATTTTTTATAGATTGAGAGTTCACGAGCAGTTGCTGATCTATACTTTGAATAAAATCAGTTAACACTTTCATAAGATTTTGCATGTGTGCGTCAAGGTTGGTCATATGCGTGTCAAATTTGGAATGAGACTTGAGAAAATTTTCAACGTGCTTCTCAAGTGACTGAAGTCACTTTTCTTGATCAATATTAGACCCCTGTTGTAGATGTGAGTGGTTTTGTGCATGTGATCTATTCTGGTTGTTCCCATAATTTGAAGTGTTTGGGTGTTGATAAGCACCCGCATTTGGTCTTGGAAACTGACTAGTGGCTGGAGGCTGCATGTTAGGGTTAGGGCCCCCCTGATATTGCCCTTGACCCCATGATAGATTTAGATGATTCCTCCAGCCAGGATTGAATGTAGGAGCGTAAGGATTGTTCATGGGTTGTTGATATAAGGCGTTAGCCTGCTCAAGTGTGTGACCCATGGGATTCATTAATAATGGATACTCCTCCATAACATGATTCGGAGTTCCGCAATTAAAGCATGTGGGAACTAGAATTTGATTTACTTGACCCACTGGTGGAGCACTAGGAGTCTCTAGTACCTCAATTCTCCTCACAAGGGCTGCCATTTTAGCTTCGACAGCTATAGAGCTGTCGACGCTATGAATCCCACCCTTATGTGCTGAAGTTGATGCACTGGACTTCTCAGCGGGACTCTCCCACTGCATAGTCTTCCACGATAGGTCCTCAAGAAAGTCCCATGCTTCATCCTCATTTTTCCTCATAAACTCCCCCTGACACATGGATTTAAGAAGAGTTTTGGATGTGTAATTGAGTCCTTCGTACACGATTTGATATAACCGCCACTTTTCTATCGCATGGTGGGGGCACTGAGCTAAAAAGTCTTTAAACCATTCTAAGTATTTCCAGAAGGGTTCTCCTGGCACTTGACGGAATTGATTGATTTGATTTCGTATTCTTGCCGTCTTATGCGTGGGATAATACTTCTTAAGAAACACCGTAACGAATTCATCCCAAGTAGTGATTGAATCAGTAGGCATACTGTACAACCACTTCTTGGTATTATCCTTAAGTGCAAAGGGGATGAAGAGGAGCTTAATTGCGTCCTCCGATAAGTGTTGCAGTTTTATCATCACACATATTTCCTAAAATTCACTGATAAAGAGATATGCATCTTCTGAATTAGAACCAGTGAATTTAGGAAGCATACTAATGTACTGCGGCTTCAACTCATAATGATTACCCGCTGCGTGTGGAAGTTTTATGCATGATGGAAGTGATGTGCGCAACGGGTAACATCGATCCTGAAAGATCGGTTGGTTCATCTTGGCTTCTATGAACAAATCTGATCTCACAAGTCGACCAAATTGATCACGGGTCCAATGTGGCATGAACCAGCGACCGTGAGTGTATGTGTGAATTTCCTAAACTAATGCAAGAGTGGGGTGTAGTGGAGAGATAAAATGGTGGAATAGATATGATCAAATAAAAATGTGATTCCTACTGTTTCTAAATTTTTTTTTGTATTTTTTATAGATCCAGGGACACAAAATACAGATATAAGAACAGTTTTGTGGGGTTTTGTACCTGAAGGGCTGCCAAATGGAGATTTATGACGTTGATTGGCGGTCAAAACAGGGAGTCTTGGACTTTGCTTGCTTCAGTGCACTCCCAATGCTTATTTAGTCATGTTTAATTTCCTGTATCTGCACTTTCTTATCCATGCACACTCAATGCACAATGTTAATCTCGTAAAACATCAGAAAAGTAAGAAAAATACCGTCGATCCCCGGCAACGGCACCAAAAACTTGACGTGATAAATTACTGCAAGCGCACAGTATCGGTGTAGCGCTGTACAGGTCGTCCCACATGGATCTAAGGTGTTTTGCGATTTCTTATTCTTTCCTTAGTCTAACGGACTAACTATGAGATTTTAGATCGAGAGAAGATTAGTTTAAGTTCTAGAGGTTAGCCTAGGATCTCGAATCTATTAGAATAATAGCCTAACAATGAATTATCTCTTTCTTCCTAACTTTTTAATTATGCACGGTTAAGTAACATATTAAAAATATGATCTTTTTAATTTGATTTTAATCAAGTGCCCCTAAGTATGACCTATCAAGTGATGTGCAAGTATAGACCATCAAAGATAACACTTTTCTTAAAAACAAATCATATCAAGTAGAAAATCTCATAAACAAAAGAAAAGAAATAAACTTCAAACCCTAATCTAAGCATAGGCTATCAAGAAACCTAATTCAAGTATAACCTATCAAAAAAATCAGATTTACAAGTTTATTCAAGTCAATTTATTTATAGGAAAATCTCTATTGATAATTCTAAAAAAACAAATAAAGAATAAGAATTCCAAACTTCATCTAAGCATAGATTATCAAAATATTAATTAAGTATAATCTATCAAAGAATTATGATTTGTGAACTCCATCTTTTTATTTATTTATAGAAAAATCATAATTTTATTTCTTTCTAGGAAGAAGATGAGATAAATCCATGCTAGATCTGTTAAACTAACTTCATCTACATCCTAGGGCTAAAAAAAACTAGCTACTCATATTCCTAATAAGAAAAATCAAATCTTTATTCATGAAAGCAAATAAATTTAATCTAGAAAGCAATAAAACCTAAACTATAAAGCAATTAACTTTATCTAGAAAGAAAATAAATAACTAAAAGCAATGGCTTACATGTGGAGTACGGTATTGTGGCTGCCACCCCTTCAACAAAATCCTAATTTCATTAAATTAAAAACGAGTACAAAAGTTCAGGATCCCCTTTTAGAATACAAGGATACGGCCAATATATAGGTTTCGGAAATCCAAACCCAATTCTAATACAATTGAGAAATTACAAGATTACAACGAAGCTACGAGAAAAATTTCATCACATGGGGCCCACATAGTTCTGACAATTGGCGGGTCCCACCGCTAAATAGCGGCCAAAGGTTTTGGTCTTGTAGACTTGGTATTCCTGACTGTATTTGACTTTTACTCTCTTTAGCATCGTAGTCTCGTAGTTTTACTCACTTTAGAAACTTTTCTGGCTTGATTTCCTACTCCAACTCTGATTTCATGCCATCTCCTTGTACGAATCGGATTACCTGAAAAAGATACTAAAAATACCCGAGTAACATTTATTTATATATAAAAATAGATAACGTATGGGAGGAAAAATACAATATATGATACTCATCACATAGCTATCCCGATGGCGCTTTACGTGGCTAACATAGAAACCATCGAAACCATCGGCTATCTTAATTACTGCTCGATAATACAGCAAAAGGTCTTCATGTTTGAGTTCATATTCCTCTTTAACTTGGTTTACGACAAGTTGAGAATCCCCGTATGCTTCCAAAATTTTGGCCCCCAGTTGTTTAGCTATCATTAAGCTGATTATGAGGGCATTATACTCTGCAACATTGTTGGAGCACGGGTTTGTTAATGAGTAAGCTCGAGGATGATGTGGTTGTAAGGAGAGACGAAAACAACTCCTACCCTCGTTGTCATTTTTTCCTTGGATCCCATTCGGGAGGCGACATCGAAGAAAAGTTGTCATACGTCTTCCATGACAGTATTTGCCTCTGGGAATTCTTGTGAGATGCCTTCTTTTAGAATCGGATCCCATTCACCGAACTCTCCAAGAATTTCTTCGCACAACTTCGAGGATGCTGGGATTGGGTGTTCGGCTAGGAAATCAGCTACGGCCTGTCCCTTAATGGATTTTTGCGGAACAAAATGCATATCATATTGTGATAATAAAATAGCCAAATTAGATCGCCTTGAATTCAATGACCCAGATTTAGTCATTAATATTCTTAGGGGGTTAACTCTCGATATAGCATGAATGGTTTGTCCAACTAAATAGTATCGCATTTTCTGCACTGCAAACACTAAAGCTAAACATTCCTTCTCCACTATCATTCTGCTGAGATAATAAATAGCCTGTTCGTGTCCCGACTCATTTTTTTTGTGCTAACAAAGCTCCCAAAGAGTAGTCTATAGCCCTCACATATAGCAGGAAAGGTATCCCCGAGACCGGGGCTACGAGCACTGGTGGCTTCGTATGGTACTGTTTGACTTCCTCGAAAGCCTTTTGGCATGCATCATCCCAGACAAATGGCACTTCTTTCTTCATTAATCTGGTAAAGGCTAACATCTACCAGATAAATTTGATATGAATCTGCGGATGTACGCCAACCTACCTTACAGTCCTCTTAATTCTTTGAGGTTGCGGGAAGGTGGCATATCTTGGATTGCCTTAATTTTGTCCAGGTCGAGATAAATTCCTTTGGAAGTTACAATGAAGCTAAGGAACTTTCCGCTAGAGACTCCCAGAAAGGATTTAGTTGGGTTCATCTTGAGCTGGTATTTCCTCATAAGGTCAAACACTATCTTCAAGTCTTGCATGTGATCACTCTTATCCTTACTTTTAATTGCTAGATCATCTACGTAATATTCTACTGTCTTTCGCAGATGCTCTTGGAATATTACGTTCATAGCACGTTGATACGTGGCACCGACATTGTTTAGGCCGAATGGCATGACCGTATAGCAGTATACTCCGAGTGGTATTCTGAAGGATGTATGTTTCTCATCATCAGGGTACATCTTTATTTGATTATACCTGAGAATCCATCCATGAACGTTATATGTTCGTACCCACAAGTACTGTCTATCATAACATCTATAATGGGTAACGAAAATTTGTCCTTATGGCAGGCTTCATTCAGATCCTTGAAATCAATACAAATTCAGAGTTTTCTATTTTTCTTAGTTACAGGAACTATATTCGCAATACAAATTCAGATCCTTGAAATCAATACAATCAGGGTGTTGTTCTTCACGAATAAAGCCTGACTCGATCAACTTTTTGATTTCAATCTCAATAGCTCCATGATCTCTGGACGGAATCTTCGTTGCTGTTGCTTTACTGGCTTGGCATTTGATCGGATGTTCAGTTTGTGAACTGCAATACTTCGGTCTAATCCTGGCATCTCATCTTAACTCCAGGCGAAAATGTCAATGTATTCGCGAATGAGGGATATCAATTCCTCCTTCTCTTCCGAGGATAGGTTCTCACTTATAAATATGGGTTTAGGATTTTTTTTCTTCACCTATATTTACTTGGATTACTTTGTCTTTGGTCGGAGGCTCGCGTTGTTCAAACTGAATTTCCCACTCTGCGTTAAGATGTTTGGCCCAAGAGTCATCTTTTATCGACGAGGCTTCACCTAAGTCTTCATTTTCTTGGATCGTGAAGGCTATGTTCGCAGATACTTCACAGAAGATCATGCCAACACTGACATCTGAATCTCAGCAGGACGATTCTGACGAATGGTCGAATTGTCCTTCTTCAGTTATCTCGCCTGAGGAACCTTTGCGAGTGGTAACATATCCCAACCCCCTGCCAGTCTTCTGATAATAATCTGGCATTTTCCCTTCTGGGACAAAGGGTCGGTGAATTGTTCTCCTTCCTTTTTTGAAATTCAACCCCCTGCCTTTGGCTAGATTGTATCCCATTTTCTTTATTAGTTTATGAGAATTCTCATCGTAATGGAAGAACTCGGAGTTTCCCTGTTCTTCTTCAGAATCTAAGCATTTCTTTTTGCTTTTGTTACTTGCTTTACCAAATATTATAGATTTCTGAGTTCCATCCTTGGGAGGAATCTCAAAAATGGCCTTGTCGACACTTTTATCGTCATCACTCAGTTCGCAAAAGAACGATCGAATAGGTGCTTGGAAAGAAGCTAGAGAGCATATTTTATCTAAACAATCGCTGACCACATTAGTACTAGTACTTGAGGGTTCAGAAACAACACTAGAAGAATAAGCACTCTAAGCTTTTATTTATCACCCATTCACCATCAGAGTGGACGGTGTTATTTACATCGAGGCCTTCAAGGCTTATCACAATGGGCTCACCGTCCCAAATTACATCCTTGAATTCCAAATCTTCGGATCCTGATTCTGTATCGGCCTCATCACCGCTATCAGAGATATCTGGAGCAAGCCTTTTTGAAGCATTGAATGCATCTTGATATAGCAACACGTCGGTAAAGTAGTTTTCGACTCCTTTAAAGGGTTACTTTGCCGCGACCAATGTCTTCACATTCCCATCTTTATCTGCATATTTCATGCACTGATGTAGTGTGGACGGCACAATGAGATTATTATGGATCCAGGGTCTCCCCAGTAGAAGATTGTAAGACGTGTTAGTATCTATCACATAGCACGTGACTACCGTTTTCAGATCCCCAATTTGGCATTTTAGCTTTATCTTGCCCAATGGCCTACTACCATTGGCATTAAATCCAAAGATAGTAGTATTAGTTGCCGCTAATCTATTTGTTGGGACTCCAAGATACCGTAGCATCCTCTATGGCATGATGCTCAAGGCTGAGCCTGGATCAACTTGAATGTGATCGATCTCTGATGACCCTATGTATCCTTTGTAATACAAAGGGCGGTGATGCTTGTTGCTTCTAACTTGCATATCTTCCAGAGAGAAAGTGATGCAAGGGATGCTTTTACCAGAGGTCTGATGACATGCCGCTCAAAAAGATTCTTTTTTCTCAACTGTTTCTGGTATCTGCACCAGAAATACCTCTGAATCTTGCAGAGTTTCTCTCAAAACTTCTCTAGTTGACTTAAAGAGTTTCAGGAGCTCATACAAGGTGATTCTTGCGGGAATATTAGCTAACTGCGCTAAGATGTCGAATTGGAATGACTTCTGTAGATCTTTCGCAGGCTCTTTCCCTTTTTCTTCAGAGTTTTGTCAAACTTAAGCTCTTTTTGTTTGTTCTTTTCTGGAAGTGGCTGGAATTGTACAGCCTGCCCATAATTCTTTAAGTAGTCTTTTCCTGAACGGATTCCAGAGGGAGGTTGATCCGCGCTAGTTGCCGGAGAATCTCTGATCTCTTCTTCTGAATCTGTTACAGTAGGAACGTCCTTGTCATCTTCGGGAATTATGGAGATAACATTGGAAGTAAGGATCTTCCCTTTTTGCTTCTTTCTGGATGAATTGAAAGTCCATTGTTCATCATTAAGAAGATCTAGATGTACCCACATTATTTCCCCTCTATCAGTTTCGAAGTGGGATAATCCTTTCTTCTACTACTGATGCGGATCGTAGTTCACGATCTGCATCGTGCCTTTGGGAATGGGTTGCACTTCATCTTGAATTGTTAACTCTATCCAGTTGGGTGTTTTGTCGAACTTGAAAGTCACCACATTCGCGGTCACCTTTTTCTGGTGTTCCTGAAGATTAATGACCTTGGCGTCCACTAAATCTTAAATTTTATCCTTAAGAATATAACAATTCTGAGTAGGGTGGTTAATAATCCTGTGGTAGACACAATAATTAGGATCATTAACTCTTCCTGCTTCTTCAGGACGTTTGGACTCTGGTAGCTTCAGCATCTTCTTTGTCATGAAGAGATTGAAGATTGTTTTCGTATGCTCGTCTTTGAAAGAATACTGCTTTTGCGGCACATGCGACTAAGGAGGGAGTTTTGGAGAAGACTTTGTGGGCTGTGGAGTATCAGCCACCATTGTCTCCTTCCCCTTATACCTCTGGATCAAGACCTATGGTTGTTGTCGTTATTTCGCCTCTGTTTCTCCTCACCTTCTTCTTCTCCAAGCCTTTGCGCTATTTCTTTAGCCTCTTCAGCTTGTAGAGCGAGATCCTTTCAGGTCAAGGATTTCACAGCTCCCATGCTGGTCAGAACCTTAGTCGAGAGATTATGTCGACAGGTTTCTACCAAGGTCTTCTCTGGCATCCCATGTGGATATCTGAGAGAATCATTCCTGAATATTTTAATAAAGTCTCCAGTTGACTCCCCCTTTTTCTGTTTAGTGGCCAGAACCGCCGGCATCAATACCTCCATATCGTCTTCGTAAAACCTTGTCAGGAAGGCTTTCTCCATGTCGTTCCATGAATTGATGGTTCATGGTTCTAGCTTTCAGAACCTTTCAAATGCTAGTCCTATCAAGATACTAACAAATACTTGTGTAATGATGGGGTTGGTCATTTCCAGCTAAATGCCCAATTTGCGACTTGAAATAGTAAAGGTGCTGATTCGGCGACCCTTTACCATCGAATGATTTGAGCTTCAATGGTTTGCAGCTTTCTGGGAATGGCATGCTCTCCTATTCTACAGGATATGGTCTTACAACGCCCAACTCTTGCAAATCACTTTTATACATTAGAGCATTTAATTGATTTTGGAAACTCTCCATCCATATGGTATTCACATTCTCTTCCTGATGCGTGTAGCGATTTTCGTCAGTTTCATGATGATCTTCTTCTTCTCCATTTGTGTGAGGAGTGTGGCCTTCTTCTTCCGCTTTCTTCTCCTTGTTAGTTTTTGGGTCATATGGTGGCGTCCCTGAAGATGCATTCTTCATTCTTGTCTTTTCCAATTCCAGCAAAACATGCGACATGTCTTTGATCTTGCTGATGACATTCTACTGTTGTTGGATGCTCTTATCTTGTACATCCATCCTCCGCATGAATTCCTCTAGGGTACTGTTCTGGGCCATGTACGCAGAGGCGAAGTCTTCTAGGAATGAATCGGACGTTTGTGACTCAGCCATAACAGATTTGGTTGTGTCTTCCTCGTCAGAGGAGACTCCAGTCATTTGTATGTAATTCATCGGAATTGCCACTCCACTCTTGAGTCGAGTGTTTTGAAAAACTCCTCATTCTTCAGTGAACACGTTCTTCAGGCCTGAAAGTGCTCCGAATCGGAAGCATCTCCCTCCAAGACCTTCTTTGTCTTCTTTTTCTTCTTCTTTTCCACAAAACTTATCATATTAGATGATACTTCGGGATATTCGGGCTCATAGGATTCAAGCCTATTGCGTCATCTTCTTTTTGACGGTTGAGCATTGCATTGATTAGTCGTTCGCAATAGCAATGAGATGCATGGGATTCTTCTCTCTTTCTGTTTAGAAGTTCCCAAAGATCTCTTGCATTGGAACTCTTGGTGATGGCATCATCTTCGAAAGATAGCCTTGGGATAGGAGTTCCTGTTTCTTTGAAAGCCCTCGAAGCAAGTCTCACCCTAGCTGGAACAGTGGGTGGGATAGTTTTAGCCTTTGAGATAGGCTCTTTGTCGGTTGCACGCTCTTCACAAGTCACACGAGTCTGAGGTTCGCATGCGCTTTTCATTGCGCGATCATGCTTCCCCCCTCAAGTTCGAGGGACATGAATGTAGATTCCGCGTTTGTAATCATAAATAAATTTGGTGTGTTTATTCCGTTTCCTATATGAAACGTGAGTAAACCCTTCCGCGTCTTGATTCCCCATAGTTTCGTATTTCGGCCTCCATACTTGTACAGTAGGCTTTCGCGATGTTGGGTTGGTGGTTTCCTGGTTCTTAGTGGTCCTGCGAAGAGCACGAGCTTTGCTTCTTCTTAGGTTCCTTCTCATTGTACGAGTGAGAGGAGCCTCCTTCCCCGCGTCATCTTCCTGAGGAGTAGATAATGGTCGTTTCTCCTTATTGTAGTGGGGATCCCGATCCATTTTGCTAGGGAGATTAGGAGTCTTAGCCAGAACTGGCTCAGAGCCCGATATTGGTGAAGGGGAGGATTTCAAACCAGTTTGGTCTACTAAATCCTTTGCTTTAGTTGCCGTCTTTGAAGTCTCCTTGAAAGTTGAACCTTTGGAGACCTTACGACATCTCCGTAAAGAATAGGGCTCTTAGAGTTGGAAGAAAGGAATTCTTCATACTTTTCCTGGTCAACCTCGATAGTGAGCGAATTGACCAGGTAGCCAACCGGAATGTTATTGGATTGAGCTATTACCAGATCACCGGAGGTGATGGCAGTCCCCAACGAAGTTGCCAATCTTCTGTTCGCCATAAAAATTGTAAATGATTCTCTATTGAGCTATTCCAATAAAGGGTTACAATTTCAATGATTTTCCGTTTACAGAAGATGATGAACAATCAAATTCCTTTTTGTTTAAGGCTGGGTTCTGAGGTAGCTGTGGATGACGATCTTGCTCTCCGTTGACACTCCACACAACTCTTTCAATTGGCAAAAAGGCTTTGAACTTCTGATCACAAAGTATAGTTTGTGAAGAAGATAATCTATCCCTTCTTTTTCTGTTTCCCACTTGTTATAGGGGTTTCAAGGCAGCGTACCCGTCTCATTCGTTCAACCGTTGGCTCCACTACTTAAATGGTGTCATCATATTTGTTAGGCAGTTACCTCCACGATCTAAATAATGCTGTCATACTCGTTTGGCAGTTGGCTCCTCGATTCGAGGTGGCAACTTTCCTTGTTCGGGTAAGGCGACTTTGTATTAAACCCCTTCTCGGCAGTTATGGATAGCATCGCGAATCTCAAACTTTAGATTTGCGGATCTGCTATGTCGTAACTGAGTCGCGAATCTTGGACTTCAGATTTGCAGATTTGCTGAGTCGCAGACCTCAAACTCTAAATTCGCGGATCTGCCTTGTTTTGACAGATGACTCCAGAATTTTTCGCCGACAGGCTCCAGATGAAACGTTTTAGTTGTTCAAAGTTTAAGATAGAAACTAGTGGTCATGATTGACTAAGTTATGATCATATTTATCCTCAACATTCTGATCTGATTTGTCCCATTTATCAATAATATCAAATGATATTAAATCTCCTATCCAAGATTCAAATATCTCCTCTTTGTTTTAAGATAAACAAAATCTAAACTTAAAAATCAATACTGAAATCACCATTGTTGATCGATTTTCAGCTCAAACAAATTAGATTTAGCCATATCTGCACCCAGGGAGTCCCGATGAGCCCACAATCTAAATGGCTTATCACAAGGTGTTTAATGCCCCTAGACAGGCTATGATTGGTCGTCTAGTGGATCTTATCTGTTTTTTGGATTCGCCTATAAATACCCATCTACTCGCACATATTTAATAGAAAACCTCTAGAAAATCTAGAGATTAAAATTTCTTCATCTTTTATAGCCATCTTGAAGATTTTGGAGTTTGAACAACACCCGAATGGTGAGAAATCGACGATTGGAAGGATTTTAGGTGTTCTGGGAGCTTATTCTTTAGAATTTTGGATCTGAACAACCTCACCACCATTCCTTTATAAATTGAAAAGGTTTTCTTTCTATATATTTTACTTTTTTTCAAGATATATCTCTATTCATTTAGATTTAATGGTAGAAAACTCAATTTTATTATTCTTTACATAAAACGTGCATTTTAAATCCGAATCACTTCAAAATTTTCCCAAACATAATAAAATCAATTCTAAACAAGCTTCCTCTTTTTTTTAAGCCTATTTTTGGATTAGGGTTCGACCTCCAAATGCATAATCTCTATGGGTTAGGGCTGTTTACTCCAATTTTATTTATTAGATCTACATTATACACATTATTTTCTTATCCCTTTATTTTATGCATGTTTTTTGTATTTTGTTGGCTTTCCAACAGCATCACCCATACTTTTTTTTAGTTCAGTGCAGTATAGGGTGGTGATTGTGATACACTATTTCATAGCAAAGGCTCAAACCTAGTATGCATAGCTTCCATCTAGATGCAAGTATGAAATCACAAAGTGCTGCTCATTCAGAACCAACATACATGAGTATGTTATGTCAGGATCAGTCATGCTGGCAATAATTGTTAATAATATAAATAAGTGTAAATCAAATATATAAATTATGAACAAATATACAAGTAATGTAATACCCCTATCTCAATAGTCCCACATTGAATATGAAACAAGAGAAAAAGTAGTTTATAATGATTCCTATGAAGGCATAAAAGTAATCATAACTAGTTTTTTTAAAAGAGAAATCCATAACTAATTATAAATTATTTTAATTTATACTATTCTACTAGAGGCTTAGCATATTCTTATGCAAATATGTTACTGGTGCTTAGCATACTCTAGAGCCAGACACCAACCGGAAGTGTGTAAAACTAAGTGCCACATGGACCTAAGTGCTACTCGGAATAAAGTGCCACACAAATAGTGGAGGCCACCTGTAGGGGCCACCTCTACAATCCCACATGGCTTGGTGAAGTGTTACGTGTTACTGAGCCCTTGAGAACGTTAGATCTTAAAAGGGGGAGAATGTAATACTTCTTTCTCAAAAATCCCACTTTGGATATGAGATAAGAGATAAAGTAGTTTACAATGATTTCTATAAAGCCATAAAAATAATCGTAACTAGTCTTTTTTTGGGGAGGAATCTATAGCTAATTATAAACTATTTTTGATTCATGCTATTCTATTAGAGGCTTAGCATACTCCTATGTAAATATGTTGCTAGTGCTCTGCTACCTAATTTCTAGGTTGGCGGCGTTACAAGTAGTATCAGAGCCAGACACTAGCTGGAAGTTTGTGTAACTAAGTGTTATATGGAGCTAAATGCTATTCGGAACAAAGTGCCATACAAATAGTGGGGCCACCTCTTGAATGCATAGGAAGTCACCTCTAGAATCCATAAAGGCCACCTCTAGATTTCACATTACTTAGTGAAGTGTTATCATATTACATAGCCCCCTCTAAAAAGGACGTTAGATCCAAAAGAAAGAATGTAATACTTTTATCTCAATAGTCTCACTTCGGATATGAGACAAAAAATAGAGTAGTTTATAATAATTCTTATAAAGCTATTAAAATAATAGTAGCTAACCTGTTTTGGGGAGGAATCCCTAACTAATTATAAACTATTTTAATTCATGCTATTGTACAAGAGGCTTAGTCTATTCGTATGCGAATATGTTGCTGGTGTTCCACTATTCAATTTCTGAGTAGGGGCATTACAAGTAAATAATGAAAGCTAATATCTAGTTCTTCATCACATTCCATGCAAGAATAGAAATTATGTGATAGATAAGATGCACGCTAGAACTAGTATCATATAAGTGCCCTGTACATACTTCGAAGCCTACGACACTTACAATAGTATTGAATCATGCCATACCGCTTGATGTTACTTTTTACTCTCTGATTATGCTTGAAAAGTGTAGTTATTTTAGTTTATTTTGTGCATACATAATCCAATTATGGTGATTAATAAAGGAAATTAATGAAAAACTATTTTTATTTATCAAATTCTCCCCTATGATATTTTTCTAGTGTTTTATAGTCTTTTTGAAGGGTTTTATATGCAAGGAAATTGAATAATCGAAGCATACCTTAAGTGTTAGCTCAGAATTGTGATTTTACATGTCTAACTATTGACAACTACCTGTTGGCTATCGACAGTCGTCGACCGTAATAAAAACCGAGTGCGGCTATCAATGGAATTTTGGAAAGCCACATCCATACTTTGATTTTTTAGAGCTTTTTAAGAGAAAAAAGAGTTTCCTTGAAAATAGAATTCATGCTAGGGTTTTGTAAGAGGTTATGAATATTCAATATAATTGAGATAGAAAGATATATACATGAATAGAGTAATTTAGAGATTTAAGATTTTAGTTTTTGTATTCTTTTATAGAAATCAATAAAAGAATTTTTTTCTTTATTCATGGTTATGATGAGTATGAGTGCTAAATTCTTGTGTTAGTTCAGATGGGATAACAAAACCTACATAATTTGCTGGATGTGATTTTTATGCTTATTATTTTTAATTGAATTATGTAAAGTTAATATCTTTGATTCCCTACTACTTTTGAAAGGATTAAAATATTATTTTGAGTCTTTTATGCTTTATTATTTGACGATATATTTATTGCTTAGTTTTTGATATACCGTAGATTCTTTCGGCATAGTGTATACTTAAAATTTGAACGTTTTTTTTTGTTATTCAAACTATCAAGTTTGCAACTTTGTTATATTTTGTGCTTTAACGATATATTTTTCAGTTGTAGGAAGACCGCGTGATCTATGCAACTGAGATAAAAAAAGCATAAGCACATCTAGTAAATTATTCTATGAAAAAGTTAATCCATCTGAATAACAATTTTATTTCAAGTAAATTTAAACCCTTTTTAGTTTAAAAAAAATCCTATATTTATTTCTAATTATGTAATTTATTCTTCTTTAGTATCAACACAATAATCAAAATGATTCGCGAGAGAATGATCTTGGGTTACTAGCCTTATACTACTTGTTCAATCTCTTACCTTTTGGAGTATACGATTTAGGTCGCAGTCAAGTTTTTAGTGCCGTTGTTGGAGATCAATACTATTGTGCTATAGTTTAGTATAGATTATGGTTTCTATGTCTTATAATTCTGAATTTGCATGACCAATTGGAGAAGAACTTCAAATGGTAGACTTGTTCGATCGTACCCAAATCCACACAAATTTCCAATCCACCAAACACCTCATGATGTGAACATTAATAATAATAACAACATGAATAATAATAATAATAATAACAAATTCGGAGATAACAATACAAATGATAAGAATAGACATCATGGAGGCAATGGAAGGTATTTATGAGATTTTCTACAACCTGTTAGGATAATCCAACTTTCATGTATAACATTTTCTTTGAATATAGGACACTTTGAGATTAAATTTGGAGTAGTTCAACTTTTGCCAAAATTTCATTGGATGGATTTAGAGAGTCCATATTTACACGTTCAAGAATTTGAAGAAGTTTGCTCTGCTATTAATCTTCAAAATATTACTGCAAAGCAACTTAAACTTAATCCCTTTTCTATTATCCCTTAAGGATAAACCAAAGACATGACTGCATTCTTTACATTTCAATTCAATAGAAAGATGGGATAAGATGCAAAAAGAATTCTTCAAAAAATTCTTTCCTTCTCATCGAACAAATTATATTCGAAAGCAAATTCTCAACTTTCATCAGAAAGAAGATGAACCATTGTTCGAGTGTTGTGAATTATTTAAAAATTTACTACTCTCATGCCCACATTACAGTTTCGAGATATGAAAAACTATAAATATCTTCTATCAAGGGCTAAACATCACAACCATGCAATTTGTATAGACCATGTTTAATAGTAAATTTTTGAGCAAACATGCTAAGAAAGCATGAGATTATTTTGATTCACTTGCTGAAAATTTACAAGGCTGGGAAACTGAGGATATTTCGGATAAACATAAATTAATATAAAAATCTTAGAATATAGGTAGACTTGTCAAATTGGGAGAAATCAAAGACATAGCTATATGATTAATTACAGTCACAAAAAATTTTGAAGATTTACTTACAAAAAAAACTAAAACAGTTAAGCCAATAGAAGAATTTCCGAAAATTTGTGATATTTGCGACTTACAAGGATACATGACACACGAATGTCTAGCAATTCCCATTTTTAAGAAAGTACTAAAAGAACAAGCTAATGCCTTTAACACTATTCTTCAACCAGCAAACTACCCATATTCACAAATATATAACCCTGGTTGGAGGAACCATCCAAATCTTTAATAGAAGCAGAATTCTCACTAATAATTTAATCATCAAAATAAGCTACTCACTAATCCACTACAACAATACACTCCACCTTCTAATCACCTTCGACGTACCAATCACCACCGAAGAAAAGTTTTGTGGATAATTTTTTGTAGATACAGTAGAGAATGGATCAACTAATCCAAATGCAGCAATAGTTTATTCAGTGGCAACAAAGAATCAATAGTTTGAGTGTGACAACCTTAAGTGATATTTGATCACAGATAAGCCACCTTAGTTCTGCGTTTCAAATGAAGAAAAACGGTTATCTACCATCTCAATCAGAGGCTAGCACTTTAGTTAAAGTCGAAGTATAAATGCTATTACTTCTTCCACTAATAATAATATACCTGAGATAACTGCTACAATAAGTTTGCAAAGTGGAAAGCACTTGATGAGCCTATTTCAAAAGAAAATACTAAAGAGAAACATGATAATAATTCAGTACAACAATTTGAAGATGATAATTCTAAAAAACCCACTTCCATAAATTTTAAGTCACCTATACCGTTTCCCCAATGATTGAAAGCTAAAAATATTAATTCATATTATACTGATATTTTAAAAATTTTCAAATAGGTATAGAGCAACATACCTCTGCTAGAAGCAATTAAACAATTCCCTCATATGTAAGATTCTTTAAGGACTTGTATACCATAAAAAAACATCACAAAAAAAAGCATTTCTCACAGAACAAGTAAGTGCATTATGACTGCGATCTAAATTATACCTCCCAAATGCAAGAGATCAGCAAGTAGTACAAGAGTAATAACCAAAGATCGTTCTCTCGAGAATCATTTTATAATTGTGTGACACTAGAATAAATTATAGAACTAAAAAATAAATTAAAGATCAAATTTTTATTAACTAAAAACTAAAACTAAATTAACAAGATATAAATTTACTTTAATTAAATTATTGGTAAGATAGATGTAACTCCCCGTAGGATAATTTACTAGATATATTCAAGTTTTTTTTTATCTAAGTTGCATATATCACATGGTCTTCCTGCAACTAGAAAATACTCAATAAATGACAAAATATATTAAGTTATAAACTTGATACTTGGAATAATTTCTCTCAATTAATTCTATATGAATTTTGAGTTTAGCTAAGCATGCAATATGAATAATAAAAATAAGTGTTCAAAGTCTAAGCATACACTGTGCCTAAAGAGTCTATGGTATATCAAAAACTAAATAACGAATACATCATCAAACAATATAATATCAAAGACTCAAAATCATATCTAAATCTCTTCCAAGATAATAGAGAATTAAAGATATCAATTTCGCATGAGACAATTAAAACCAATAATATATAAAAATATATACCAGTAAATCACTTATGGTTCGTTATTCTATTTGATCCAACTCAAAAATTTAGCCACTTATACTCATGATAGCCATGAACAAAGAGAAAAAGAATTGTTTAATTGATTTCTATGAAGGAGTACAAAAACATAATCTTGAATCTAAAAGCTCTCTAATAAATATTCAATAACCGTTATTTGTTACAAAACTTAAACTACATTGGCTATTTATAGCCTTATAAAAACACTGATAGGAATTCTATTTACAGAAAAACTTTAAATACTCCTAAAAAATCCCTAGAAAATCCAACTGCAGCCACTCCCTTCGACAGACTCATTGACAATAGCTCTCGGGTCTCTTTTACAATCGACCGCTGTTGATAGCTTTTAGATGGATATCGATAGCCAGTCTTGTTTTTGCACAGATCTAAGCTAATACTTGAGATATATTTTGATACTTCGATTTCCTTGCATATAAAATCCTGCAAAAATACTAAAAAAAATACTAGAAAACATAATAATGAAAAATTTGATTAAGAAAAATAATTTTCCATTAATTTCTTGTATTAATCAAAAAAATCAAATTACGCTTGCACAAAATAATAGTAAATATTGCACTTTTCAAGCATAATCACACCCTCAACTTGAGTTTTGCTAGTCCTTATCAATTTATAAACTAAATAAAATAAACTAAAGACCTAACTGAAAAAATAAATCCTAATTCACATTCGTAGGAATCACGATTGCACTTAACACGTGCAATAAGTCATTAAACCCGTAGATTACCCTAATAAATAAGTTTTGTCATGTGAGGGTTTCCAGTGATGTTACCCACAAATATCAAGAAATATTTGAGATTAAGAAATAAATAAAAGTGAAAAATAAGGATAAATATAAAATAAATAAAAAGAAAATATTAGTATCCTATTATTAACTACTTATATATGTATATGTATATGTGTATATATATGTATGTGTGTGTGTGCGTGTGTGTGTATTCATTTCTCTTCCATATCAAGCTCAATTAGAGATACATACATAGATATTTCTAAAGATGCCAGCCTTAACAATTTACTTATAATCTAATATCTTTATATATCTATCATGATCATTTAAATCATATCGTAGATATACTTTTACTTTCGATTATCTTCTCCTATTCACTCTTGTGAGCATGTATATAAGCTATGTCAAGATTCAAACTCCAATCAAATTTATAGAAACTATTTCATATATATATATTTTTATAGACACTTGTCTTTCATATGAACATTCATGTTTATAAGACACAATAGCCTAGTTACTGAGCTCATGACTATAATAAAAGTCATAAGTATTGTTTGTATGAATACGCATGCTTACCACGGTGCATTGACCCTAATAATTAATACTTACTTTCTCTTATTTATTTACTATATATGTTTTTTTCGAAGTATATTTCCTTAAGTACCAGGCTCACTTTTTCTTTATTTTTTTATATACATATATGATAGGTATTCCTTTTAAGTTTTTCTTTGTTATCAACTCATCATGACTTATAGTGTAAGTATTCAGAGTGCATACTCGATTCTAATTTTAAGTATCCATATCTATCCATATATTTTATTATTGGATATAAAATCTCAATTAAGATTTCATAAAAACTACTATCATATAAGCATCAAAATTAAGATATCAATCTCATAGATATTGTAAAGTACTTCAATCTTATTTTCTACTTCAAAGTGATGAACTTTTTCCTAAAACTATGCTAGTTACTTATGATACAGTAAAGTATAGTGTATCTATCAATCTCCCAACTTAAATTATGCAATGTACTCAGTGAATAAAATATATCAGTGTGAAAATAATGCACTAAGAAATAATATAAGAGGTTAAGGTTAGAATACACATGGTTTTGTCAGTTCTTTCAAGAATTCATACCCTTTTGTAGTCGATATTAATGACACCTCAAATGAAGACCGTTTTGTCACTTGCGTTTTTGATATCGATGGAACCCTGTGATCCCCTAGCTCATCCCTTCATCTTCATCAGGAGAAACATGGACGTTCTCACTAGCCATTTGTCTGAATACTTTGGTGAGAAGCCGATAATGACATTGTTGACAACTTTGGGTTTGGGCTTGTCGTTCTTCAAGTATGCTCATTCTCGCAGTGAAGGCATCAATCATCCTTATGATCGACTCATTAATCATATGGAGTATTACTTCTACTGGTCAGGCTGCCACATCTATTGCATCTCCTTGTTTTTTCCCTTGTTCGATACGTTCCTGATCTTATTCTTCGTGACAGGCAGTTAGGGTAGTAGCATATTGTTGCTCTTGTTACACCTGCTGTTCATGCTGGGCATGTCGGGCACTCAAACTTTTTTGCACGGTGGTATCCATAAGCGGATACATGGGAGATTAAAATATATCATCTCGTGATAGATGGACTCCATAATTCATGCAATTTTTTGTAAACAAAGATGACAGAACTAAGTGAGATTTTGCCATTCTCGAATGTTAGATACACTCATGGGCTTGATCCATGAATTGAGCTATCACAAAGTATATGATGGATGCAACATCGAATGCGTGCCTCTCAAAAATCATGGCTAACAATACTACGTCCCTTGAATATAGTTCTGTTGTTACAGAGGATGGTAGGATGTTATAATTAATACAAAGACTTACCAAGATGTACTCCTACCTGACAGAGCCCTCCTTCAAGAAACTCTTATTGAATGTAACATTGCTGAGGTTCTTACAGAGCTCTTTGAACTAGCAGGAGACGTTTGGTATATCATTCACAATATCCACAAAAAAGGTGCTCCTCAGGTACGTTGGGTACAGAGATTGTCCTTAGAATTTCTTACCTTATGAATCGTATCTCCCTACCACTTACAATGGAGTATCCATATTGATTTTCCATTGTTGGTTGCAAGTTAGCATAAAACTCACGCACAATTTCATTGCATGCCGATGTGTGTACATGTCTTGTGTATGTGATGTGATAAATCTACTGTAAGTGCACAGTGTCAGTTGTAATGCAAACAGGTCGTTCCCATTAGGATCTAAGGTGTTTTTCGTTCTTACTAATTCTATTATTCTAACGAGCTAACTAAGGATTCTAAGTTGATTTCGAGTTATTCTAATTAGCCTAGGATATAGAATTCACTAGTTCATAACCAAGTATTACTTATATTATCTTCTTCCTATTATAAAAACTGATATTTTAGTTTTAATGTTTTAATTAAAGTGTTCTAAGTATGAGCTATCAAGTGGCGTGCAAGTATAACTTATCAAAAATACTACTTTTCATAAAAGTAAACTAAATCGTTAGATAATTCTATGAAGAAGATGAAAATTAGCAACCCAAATCCTAACTAAATATAAGCTATCAAGAAAGCTAACTCAAGTGTAACCTATCAAAGTATTAATTTACAAGTTGTTGTATTTTAATCTTTTCATTGAAAAATCATGTCTTTATCATTTTATTTTAGGAAGAAAATAATTAAAAACAATTATATGGTTGATTCATATTTTTTTCTACATCCTAAAACTAAACTAAGTTAGTTACTCATACTTCTAAAGGTCAGAATCTCATTTTATTTATGAAAGTCATTGAATATCTATACTAGAAAGTAATTAAATTTATCTAAAAAGCAAATAAAAGATTTCTACTCCCTAGAAAGTACTTGAAAACATTGGCATCACCTCTAGAGCGCAGTATGGCAGCTGTCACCCTTTCGGAAAAATCCTAATCTTTATCGATAATCAAGAGTATAAAATTTCATAAAAAACCCTAGGTTACAAGGATATGGCCAATATATAGGCCTCAAAGCACCAAGCGCTAATCTGAGTACAACTATATAGCTATAAAATTACAATAAAGACCTTATAAAAAATTCATAACAAGTGGACCCCATAGAGCCGCCAAATGGCGAACAATGCCGCCAATTGACAGTAAAAGAGTGAATACTTGGTATTTATTTTCATCTGCATGAGTCTCTAGTCTTTTCCCTTTGATCAAAATGGCTGTGATGGAGTTTTGTTCTGTGTAATTTCATGATCTTGTAACTTTATTCATTTTTAGCTCTTTTTTAGACTTGGTTTCCTAATCTTTGAGTTCAAACCATCTCCATGTAGGCATTGGTCTAACCTAAAAACACACTAAAAATATCCAAATAGCATTATTTATATACAAAAATAGATAATATGGAGGCTATAAATTGCAATATATGACACTCATCACACCTATCTTTTGCTAGTCCTCAAACAAAACCTAGACATAAAAAGAAAAAGAAAAATCCTAACTCACTTTCGTAGGAATCGCGATTCCACTTAGCACGTGCAACAAGCCGGTAAACTCCTAGGTTACCCTAGTAGATGAGTTGTGTCTCGTGAGGATTTGCAATGAATATATCCACAAAATTAGTGAAAAAGGTATATTAAGGAATAAAAAATAAGGATAACTAAAAAACAAGAAAAACAAAGATTTTATGCAAAAGAAACAAAAATCTTTTTTTGATATTTTCTACAATTAATCTCACGAATATACAAATTCAAGAATGATTTTAGATTATCAGTTTTCAAGTCAAGCATTATATCAAATGCACCTATCTTTTTAATCAAAAATTTAAATCTTATCTTTCAATACCCACTAATAGATAATTCATTGGCTCATATACGTTTACGTGTACATGTGTGATAGTCTACTTCAGCTTTGAACTCAAACTCTAACTCATGATTCATCTCTTCTCTCTATACAATTTTTTCTATTTTCTTTTTTTTACTTTTTCTTTTTTTCATTTTTTGAGTATTTCACCTTTCATGCGAAGATTCACACTTGCTTAGGCGCAAACACCCAATTACTCAGATCATACTCTGAATATTTCACCTTTCTAAAGGATCATTGCCTTAAATACCAGGCTCACCTCCTTATTTTTTTTCTTTTTTTTAAGGATTATTGCCTAAAATACTAGGCTCACCTCTTTATTATTTTTCTTTTTTTTTTCTTGTTTAGAAAGAGAAGACTGCTCAATTGTTATCATTTTTGTTATTAGTCTAATGAACTATTGTGAAGTAAAACCTAATGAACTATTGTGAAGTAAAAAATAGATATATACTTATCTCAAAATTACTATTAGCAGTATTTATATTTTAAATTTTAATATTTTTCATAAAATTCTAAGTGTATTATCCAATCTGCTCTTCTATCAAATTTTAAATCTAAATTTATTCTTTTATTTGTAATTAGGTTTATTTATTGAAGTAAATATATTTTTTACTTTTTTTTACTTTTTTTTTTTTTTTTACTTTTTTAGATTTTTTCTTCTTTTTTTTAGTTACCCTAAAACTACCCAAAGTGTAAAATAAAGAATCCCAAAAATTTAAAAATAAAATAAAAATCCTAGAAAAAGAAAAAAAAACTAAAGATCCTAGAAAACACAAAAATCTTTTAACCCACTCCCCAAACATGTGTATCCCCTCGTATATGAACCAAGAGTGATAAAATAAATATGAAAACTATTGTATAAATATTATACAAATAATGAGAATCGTGAAGAGTCACGATCTAAATATTGTCACCCTATTAATACTTGGAAAACGGTGACAACCTCTTGATCACTTCCTACTTTCATAGTGAGCGTGTTTTAAATGTGAAGTGGGTACATTGTTGTGTCTTATCATCCTCCTATAAATTACGAAATTACCTTTTTACTTCTTATGTCGTCCTTTCTTTTCTTTGTCCACATGTAAGTATTGATAATTGGTTAAAGAATTCTTCATTATAAACTTGCCAATCATCGTTAGTAACAAGCACACATGCAGAAATATCATGAGGTGGGAAGAGTGAAATATGATCAAGTGAACCAACTGTGAAGTGTGGTGACCCTTCTAACTCACGAAGTAATGCGAGCTCCTCTGCAAATAAATGTTCAAAGGTTTGCTCATAAATGAATGGTATACTCTCACAAGTATCATCATATGTAGAGTTAGTATATGCCAATTTGTCTAATAGAATGAGCTTATTTTCAAAAATTTGCTCAAATGAGGGTTCATTAGGTAGAATGAGAGTGCAAACTGTAAACTATGTTTACCTCAATGAGGGAGCTCATTATGTGCTCATCTATATTGAATATGTTCAATGCCACAGTCTTATTCCCAAATGATAGCTTCATGAGGCCACTCCTGCAATCAATTAATGTATTTGAAGTTGCAAGGAGTGGTCTGCCCAAGATAACGGACCGTGAATTAGAAATCGGCTCAGTTTTTAAGACAATGAAGTTTATAGAAAATATAAACTCGCAGACCTTAATGAGCACATCTTCAACCATACCAAGTGGTCTCTTGATGGAACGATCAGCTAGCTATAATGTGACCTTGGTAGGTTGAAGTTTTTCTAAGCCTAATTGCTGATAAATAGTGTAAGGAAGCAAGTTGACACTTGTTCCTAGATCAAACAATTCCTTGTCAAATGTAGTGTTCCCAGTGGTGCATGAGATTGTGGGAAAATTTGGATCTTTGTATTTGATAGGCAAGGAATTAGAGAGGATTTGTGATATTTGCAGTAAGTATAACTTTCCTAAAAATGTTTCTTGCCCGTTTCTTAATACACAAATCCTTGAAGAACTTGACATAAGTAGGAACCTATTGTATAATATCAAGGAGTGGAATATTAACCTTCACCTGCTTAAATATTTAAAGAATCTTCACTACTTGCGGTGAAGGCTTCCTAAGTTGATAGGGATATGGTGCTTTCGGCTTAGGAACATGTTCTTCCAAATGAGTGTGTGATGGTAATGGAGGTGATGGAGATGGATGTGGAGAAAGAGATGGATAAGATGGTGTAGCCTGTAGAATAGTAGGAGTGAGATCGGGGGTATGGCTACATATTGTTCACTTGCTTGCCAGATCAGAGCATGTGAATGACATTACATTGGTTAACATGGGATGAAACAGACTGAGATAAGTTAGAGTTGGGGTTCATTATTGGTTGGCTTGGAAAGGTACTCGGCCCCTGCTCACTCAGCTGAGTGGCTAACTGTCCAACCTGCTGCTCTATATTCTTGATCGACTGAGAATTTACAAGAAGTTGTTGGTCGGTCTGTTGTATAAAGTCAATAGACACTTTCATTAAATTTTACATTTATGTGTCTAAATTAGACGTTGTCTTGAAAAGGATCTCCACATTCTTTTCAAGTATCGTTTGTCGTCTATCATAATCATTGTTAGACCCCTGCTATGGATATGATTGATTATATGCAGGTAGTGTATTTTGGTTGTTCTCTTGATTCATAGTATTTGGGTGTTGATATACACCCACGTTAGGTCTCGAAAACTGAGCATTAGGTGGATGCTGCATGTTAGGGTTGGGGCTCCTTGATATTACCCTTGAACCCATGAGAGATTTAGGTGGTTCCTCCAACCCAGCTTATATGTAGGAATGTAAGGATTGTTTATAGGTTGTTGATATAAGGCGTTAACTTACTCAAGTGTTGGACCGATGGGATTCATTAATAATGGACACTCCTCCATAACATGATTCGGAGTTCCACAGTTAATGCATGTGGAAGCTTGAATTTGATTGATTTGACCCACTGGTGGAGTGTTAGGAGTCTCCAATTCCTTAATTCTCCTTATAAGGGTTGCAATCTTACCTTCGACAGTTATAGAGCTATCGATGCTATGAATCCCACCCTTATGCATAGAAATTGATGCATTGGATTTTTCAGCGGGACTCTCCAACTGGATAGTTTTTCACAATAGGTCCTCAAGCCGGTCCCATTCTTTATCCTCATTTTTTTCTCATAAACTCTCCCTGATATATGGACTCTAGAAGAGCTTTGGATGTGTAATCGAGTCCTTTGTACACAATTTGACACAACCACCACTTTTCTATCACATGGTGGGGGCACTAAACTAACAAATCTTTGAACCGTTCCAAGTATTTCTAGAACGGTTCTCCCGGCACTTGACAGAATTAATTAATTTGATTTTGAATCTTTGTTGTCTTGTGCATGGGATAATACTTCTTGAGAAAAAGTGTAACGTATTCATCCCAAGTAGTGATTGAATCAGTAGGCATACTGTACAACCACTTCTTGGCATTATCTTTGAGAGAGAATGGAATGAAGCAGAGTTTAATTGCATTCTCTGACAAGTGTTGCAGTTTAATCATCACACACACTTCCTGAAATTCAGTGATAAAGATATATACATCCTCAGAATCTGTGAATTTATTAAGCATGCTGATATATTGTTGCTTCAAGTCATAGTGATTATCCACTACGTGTGGAAGTTTGATGCATGACGGTATTGATGTGCGCAACGGGTAATATCGATCCTGACAGATCGAGATTGATTGGTCCATTTTATCTCCCATGAACAAATCTGATCTCACAAGTTGACCAAATTGATCACAGGTCCAATGTGGCATGAATCGACGCCCTTGAGTGGATGTGTGAATTTCCTAGACTAATGCAAGAAGTGAGGTGTGGTGAGATGAAACGGTGGAAGAAATATGATCAAAAAAAATTATGATGTCCTATAATTTCTAATTTTTTGTATCTTTTTATATTTTTTTGCAGAACTAAAGACCCAAAAAACAGAACTAGAGAGAAATAGAGGGAGCGACTCACCAAATTTGCCGCTAAATGGAGGCAATTGCAGCTTTTTAGCGGTAAACCCAAGGAGTTTAGATCCCTGGCTTTTGCAGTGAAATTCTAAGACCTCTCTCATCTCTTTTTACTTCCTGTATGTGAACTTTCAAGTCCCTACACACTCAACACACACTGTTAACCCGTAAAATGTCAGAAAAAGCAATAAAATACCATCGATTCCTGGCAACGGTGCTAAAAACTTGATGTGATAAATCTAGTGTAAGCGCATAGAGTCAATTGGAGCGCAAACATGTCATTCCCATGAGGATCTAAGGTGTTTTGCAATCTTACTAATCCTATTATTCTAACGAGCTAACTAAGAGTTCTAAGTTGATTTCAAGTTATTCTAATTAGCCTAGAATATAGAATTTATTAGTTCTTAACTAAGTATTACTTATATTATCTTCTTCCTATTATAAAAACTGAGTTTTAGTTTTAATCTTTTAATTAAAGTGTTCTAAGCATGAGTTATCAAGTGACGTGTAAGTATAATCATCAAAAATACTACTTTTCATAAAAGTAAACTAAATCATTAGATAATTCTATGAAGAAGATAAAAATCAGCAAGTCCAAATCCTCACTAAGTATAGACTATCATGAAACTTAACTCAAGTATAGCCTATCAAAATATTAATTTACGAGTTGTTGTATTTTAATCTTTTCTTTGAAAAATCATGTCTTTATTATTTTATTTTAGAAAAAAATAATAAAAAGTAATTGCATGGTTGATCCTAGTTTTTTCTACATCATAGAGCTAAATTAAGTTAGCTACTCATACTTCTAATGATCAAAATCTCATTTTTATTTATTAAAGTCATTGAATATCTATACTAAAAAGCAATTAAATCTATCTAAAAGGCAAATTAAAGATTTCTACTCACTAGAAAGTACTTGAAAACAGTGGTATCACATCTGGAGCGTAGTATGGTGGCCATCATCCCTTTGGCCAAACCCTAATCTTTATTAATAATCAAGAGTGCAAAATTGCATAAAAAACCCTAGGTTATAAGGATATGGCCAATATATAGGTTTGGGAGCACCAAGCCCTAATCTGAGTATAACTGTATTGCTACAAAATTATAATAAAGACCTTATAAAAAATTCATGACAAATGGACCCCATAGAGCCACCAAATGACGGCAAATGCCGTGAATTGGCGGCAAAAGATTGAATACTTGGTATTTTTTTCTTCTGCATGAGTATCTAGTCTTTTCTCTTTGATCTAAATGACTGTAATGGACTTTTGTTTTCTACAACTTCATGATCTTGTAGCTTTATTCACTTTTATCTATTTCTTGGACTTGGTTTCCTAATTTGTCTCTGAATTCAAGCCATCTTCTTGTAGGAATAGATCTAACCTGAAAAACATACAAAAAAAATACCCAAGTAGTTTTATTTATATACAAAAATAGATAATATGGAGGCAATAAATATGCAATATATGACACTCATCAATATGCTTCCAACTTTGAAGCTATCATTTGTGCTCTGAAGTTCAAATTTTCATTTATTTTTGAGTTGTCAAATGCATACTTGGGCCAAAGTTTGAAATCTTCGTACTTCTCCAAGATTTTGTTATTTGTCTTTGAAGCTCTTGTCCTCTATTGAGAAGACGGGTCAGAGGATTTCACTCTTGGCCTCTTCGAAGTTGTTTGTTTCCATGATCCTTTTCTGCAAAAGTTAACCAAAAAGAACAACTTAATACAATTATTAATTTTATTTTATTTAAAATATTATGCATGAATATCTCAAAAAATTATTTTATTATTATTTCTCTCTATTTTTATTTAATTTCTTATTCTCATTTCCCCTTTTTATTTTTAATTAAATTTAATGACAGAATTCCACATTTCCCCTAATTTCTCCTTTTAAAAATTATCAAACTCTACTTTAATATAATTATTATTATATGAATTTGATATATGACAATTATCCAAGCAACTTATGAAATATAATGCTAAAAAGTTGTAATTTTTACTTTTTCTACCCTTGATTTTAGCATAAAATATCAATAAATTCATGAAATTTATTAAAAATCCTCATAACTTTGCCAAACTATCCTAAATCTACCATAAAGTAAGGATCTAATTTTGATTTACTCTAATTCATCTATATAATTTGTAGATCTAGGTTTTTGTGACAAAGTTATACTTTTTACAAAGAACAAATCAAAGAGAAAGCAAATAGGAGGGAACTTGCTTGAAAATTGATGAAAATTTGAAATAAATTCCACAGAAAGAGTTTGGGTTATAAAAAGGAGAGATTTTGGGTGTGGGGAGCTATAGAAAGAGGGCTAGGATTTTGTTTGTGGAGAAAAAGAACTCAAAGATCTATTTATAAGGGGGCTCTTCTGTCGACGACTGTCGAAAACCACTTCGACAGCAGTTTCGACTGCCGCACTCGGCCAGGCAAAATTTTTCCTTTAAAGAGCCCACTGTCAACAGCGGTTTCGACAATGACTTCGACAACAGCTCTTTGTTGAGTCTCTGTCAAGCCAACAAATTTTTTTTGTTAGTTCCTAAATTATTATTATTCCTAATATCTATTGTTAATTCCTTGTTCTAAAATTAATTCTAAACTAAAAATTAGTGTCTAAATCTAAGGTTAACAACTACGAAATACTAAGTATTGAAAATTTTAAATTCGAAAATTTTGAAGAAAAAGAAAAAAAGAAACTTTTGTAAAAGTTTAAAACAAAATTGTTGAAATCATCATAACTATCAAAACTACGTGTATTTTATCTTTATAAACCATACTCCAAATTAAAATGAACATTGTTCTCAGTAAATCGATATATCTATGTAATTAATCGAGGACAAGTAAAAATTGAAGAGAGAAAAGTTTAGAAATTAACTCGGTCCAGTACTCCATGACGTAACAATTGCAAAATTATTTGTGAGTACATAATATCCATATTATACATAATGTCTTCGTTCGTTCGTATCAATGAGATATCAGAGGTTCTACTAAATCGTTAGATTCCTCTGAGTACTATACGGTGATTATTTCAATTCTCATTGTCTCCTTTGAAATGCGTGAATTATCATATCCATCACATCTTATCTCTTCCAAATTATTCATTTGTAGCATTCCTAATGGGCCAGTTGAATTGAGATCGAGATTTACTGACTTAATTGCCCAATACACCTTATGCTCTATTTTGATAGGCAAATGACAAGCTTTTCTATAAACTATTTTATATGGAGACATGCTTTAGGGTGTTTTATATACTATATGGTAAGCCCATAAAGCATCGGTTAGTCTAAATGACCAATCTCTGTGAGATGGATTAACAATTTTCTCTAGTGTTTGCTTGATTTTCCTATTTGTAAGCTCAACTTCCATTTGACTATGAGTGATATGGTGTAGAAATCTTGTGTGTGATATGATATTTCTTCAATAAATTTTCGATGGTTTTGTTAAAGAAATGAGAGCCCCAATCACTTATTAATACTTTAGATACTCCAACTCTGAACAATATATATTCTTTTAAAAATTTAATAATAGTCTGCTAATCATTGTTTCTACATGCTGCAGTTTCCACCAATTTAGAGACATAATTGACTAATACGAGGATATAAGCATATCCGTTAGAAATAGGAAACGGTCCCATAAAATTAATGCTTTAGCAATCGAATATCTCAATTATAAGTATGGGCATTAGAGGTATATCATTATTTCTGGTTAATGCTCCTAGTTTCTGATATGACTCGCATCATTTGCAAAATTCATATGCATCTCTAAACATGGTAGGCCAGTAGAAACCACATTGAAGTATCTTGGCTATTGTCTTTTTAGACAATTCTATTTGACAAAAAGCAATTATGCTTTGAATTTCATTATCAGGTATTCAATGCCTGATGATTTGATCTAAGCAATATTTAAACAAGTAACGATCATCGAAAGGAAACAACATATCTCGTATAAGAATCGTCATTTGTTTGTGCACTCGAATGATTCGGCATTTCACCTGCAACAAGGAATTTAATAATGTCAGCATGCTAGGGAGTTATTTTAATCGAAAATAGCTGCTTATCAAGTAATGAGTCCCTAATTGGCAGCTTATTATTTTCAAAAGTTAGTCTAGAGAGGTGGTCTACAACCACGTTCTCTACTCCCTTTTTGTCTTTAATTTCAAGATCAAAGTCTTGGAGCAACAATATCCATCAGATTGGCCGTGGTTTTGTATCTTTTTTGACAAAAGATATTTGAGCACTGAATACTTTGTAAAAACAACTACATGTGAGCCCAAAATATATGAAAGAAATTTATCAAGAGTAAAAACTACAGCTAGAAGCACCTTTTCTATTGTGATAGAATTCATCTGAGTGGCACTGAGAGTCATGCTAGCATAGTAGACCATATAGGACTTTTTATCTCTACAACTCCAATTGCATAAACACTTATATCGCACATGATCTCGAATGGAAGTGGTGATGAGCATCTCCTTGAGGGTTTCAAAAGCTGTTTAGCATGCCTGCATCCATTCAAACTTAACATCTTGTGCAAAAAAGTGGGAAATGGGTCTTGCAATAGTACTAAAATCCTTTATTAACCCTTTATAGAAATGTGTGTGTCCTAAGAATAAATGTATGTCTTTCATGGTTTTAGGTATCGGTATTTTGGAAATAGACTAGGCCTTAGCCTTATCTACTTCTATCTCTTTAGATGAAACTATATGGCCCTTACAATACCTTTCGTAACCACGAAATGGTATTTTCTCCAATTTAGGAGTAGATTTTTCTGTTGATACCTTTCAAGCATAGATCCTAAATTAGTCAAACAAGATTCGAAGTTATTTTCAAATACAGAGAAATCATCCATAAATACCTATAGATAATCTTCAATCATATCGCTAAAATACTTATGATACACCTTTGAAATGTTGCGGGTGCATTACATAATCCAAATAAAATTCTTCTAAAAGCAAAAGTACCAAAAGTACAGGTAAAAGTTGTCTTTTTCTAGTCCTCTAAAGTAATTTCAATTTGATAATAGCTAGAATAACCATCAAGAATACAATAAAATTCATGCTCAAAAACTCTTTCAAGTACTTGGTTAAGAAATGGTAATGGAAACTGATCTATACGTATTACTTGATTTAACTTCCGATAGTCGCTGCGCATATGCCAACTCGTAGTGGTATGAGTGGGTATCATCTTTCCATCCTTGTGTCTGCCATAAAAATTATAAATGATTCTTTATTAAATTTTCTCAATAAATGATTATAATTTCAAACAGTTTTCGGTTTACAGAAGATGAGGGAAGTTGAATTCCTTTTTTGTTTAAAGCTGGGTTTTGTAGGACGATCCTGTTCTCCATTGACACTCCGTATGAAATTTTCTAGTTGGCAAGGGTTTTGAACTCTCGACAGCAACAACACTTAGATGAAAGAAGACTCTCTATATTGTAATCTTCCGGTCTCCGGTCGCTTTTTCTACCTTGGTTCGGGCTTTTTATAGAGATTTGGAGACTCTTGAGCTAATGTAACTGTCCAACTGTCGGCCTCCACGATCTGAGTATTATTTTTTGCCTTTTGATTTGTTGAATTTGTATTAAATCTCCAGAATTTGTAACTGACATTTTTAATCCTCTAGATCGTAACTGAAATGCTGAACATGAATCTCAAACTTTAGATTTTGTGGCTCCATTTGATTATGACTGGGACGTGGATCTCGAACTTTAGATTCGCGGCCCCGTTTGATTATGACTTGGACACTGATCTCGAACTTTATATTCGCAGCTCCATTCGATTCTGATAGGGATGCGATTCTCGATCTTTAAATTTGTAGCTCTGTTTGATTGTGGCTGGAATGCGGATCTCAAACTTTATATTTGCGGATCTGTTTGATGGTGGCTGGAATGCGAATCTCAAACTTTAGATTCGCAGATCTATTGGATTGTTGCTGGAACGCGAATCTCAAAATTTAGATTCGTTGATCTGTTGGAATGCGAATCTCAAACTTTAGATTTGCAGTTCAACTGGATTGTAATGACTTTGTTCGCTGCTCTTGGACAAGATGACGAGGCTTTATGGGGTTCATCCCTGTTATTAGGTTTGCGAACCTAGGGAAAGTGATTCGTGCTTCAGTTTCTATAGGAAATAGAGCATGACTCGCAAAAGTAATCTTTATTTCATTTATGGATCTCTCTCTTCATGACAGATGATCTCGTTAGCAGAAAATTTCGCCAACAAAACCCCCTCCAAAGTTTTCAAAACTCTATGGTTTTGGAGGTGTTTTGGAATATTTTGGATAATTTGGCAAGAACATCATCTTCGTGGATTTCATATTTTGAGAAGAAGCAGAACTTTGTGTTAGAATCTCAGACTTCTATGCTTTTGAAAGGGATAAGACTCTGTATTAGAGCTGCGGATTTTGCGGCTCTGAGGAGAGTACGACTTTGTATTAGAATGCGAATCTCACTCTTTTGAAAAGAGCACGACTCTATATTAGAATCACGAGTTTTCCTTTTTGAAGAGAGCACGACTCTGGATTAGAATCATGGATTTCACTTTTTTAAAGGGAGCACGACTCTATATTAGAATCGTGGATTTCGCTCTTTATGCAGTAAATCCAAAAAGTTATCACTTTTTTAGGTGTAGAGATTGAGACATTCTCTAAGTCTCATTAAATAAGAAGATACTCACAAGATTTGGGCCAGAGATCACGTCTATCCAGAAATCTCGTCCGTCAAATCATCTGCTATAAAATCCTGACCTCATCAGGTAAAGTATTTTTTAACATTTTCTGAGAGATTTGAATTCTAAGCTTCTTTCCAAGGTTTTCAAGACCCTTTATTTTCAAGCTTCTTTGGTCTTCAATTTCTTCAATAAAATTTTTTTTGAAATTAATCTGAAGAAGATGACGAGAAAAGGTTCATCTTCTGGTGCCTCTATGAGCAGTTCTCAAAACCCTCAAGCTACTTCCAGTTCCATTGTGGTTCGGCTAGAACCCTTGATTGGAAGTAATTTTCTCGCCTCATATTAGAAAGCATCTTTTTCTTCATAACTTCGTTCTGATTAATTCTTCTTTTCATGCAGTCGATTACGCCTTAAATCCTTAGCCGAAAGACCACAATTTTGGCAATTCAGGCAGCCATGACGGGAAGAAAGAGGTCAGGTTTGACCAAATTTTTCCGGCTTATACAGCATCTAGTGGCCGGAAAAGTAGAATTTTGAACCCTACTCGCCCTACATTGCGAGAACTTATGACCACTGCACCTTTTGAAGGAAAAGATAGGATCTTGTTAAGCAAACCTACTTTCCTGTTTGGTGGTCATATCTCAATCCCTGATGATTGCCTAGATGATGTAGTTTATAAATGGCTCCGTCAAGTAAATGGTCACAATTTATTTTTGCCTGATATGGAAAGATCTTATCCATTTTTGTATCTCCAATCCCTTTCTATTTCTAGAACAATGGGTTGGCATTTAAACAAGCCACAAGATGGCATTTTGCTAGGCGGATTCAACGTACAAGGTGCTTGTCCTCGTTCTACTGGAAAATATTTTTGTTGATTATTCCCAGGATCATTTAAACAAGACCTCTTATTGGGTGAAATACCTGTAGTTGCCCAGACTTTCTTGCATTGGTTTGTTGACGTGCAAGGAGAATTTTCAGTACAAAATTTTCATCTTGATGGATGGGTTCATTGCTCTTCCAAAGGAGAATGGGCAATTTTAACCAGTTTCTTCTTGACAACCTTCAGGGATCAATTACAGCACGCGAATCTTTACCATGCTATTAGGGTAGTTCAGTATGGTATTCCTCCTAGTCGATTTCACTTCTTTTCTCTGTTAGAACTGTACAATCCTGATACTTGTACAATTTTTACTCCCCGTGGTGAGCTGAGATTTGCTCTTCATGAGATGCATGAGGTCTCAGGATTGCCTATGGGGGACATTCCTTATGAAGAGTACGTCCCTACAGGAGAAGAACTTCATTCACTAAAGACTCATCATCTTATGACCTATGATACTTATTGGGAGTTGTTTTGCCACTATTACATCTGCGCTCATATGTCTGGCGCCCGCAATGTGAAGCAAAAGAAATGGTTGCAATACCTTCTTCCTAAATTCTTGAAGAATAGTTTTGATTTCACTCGTCTCCCTCCATTTTCTAAACAGGAGGTCGAAAAAAGAATTTTTGATTTCGAGATAGATGCGTATGTCACTGAATCTGATGAGGATGTCTTCAAGGCTGGAACATCGTTTGAAAGTTTTCATTATCAGGCGCTTCAACTCTTGTCAGATCCCGCTTTACTGGCAGGTTTCTTGATGCTCTGGTTGAAAAATTTGTGATCCCGTCACAGGAGACTCTACCTGTTAGGGTAGTGTATCCCGCCGTTTTGCTAGCATTTGGCCGACCACTCAGTCTGCTGCCTACGATGGTTTGTGGAATTCAATGTGGGCTGAGAAAATTAATTGATAAATTATGCAATGTCAAGAAGGAGCGGAATGATAAAGGAGAGTTGGTTGTCAAAACTTCTAATCCCCGTGTAGAGCTTCTCTACACTTATTTAATGGCTTGGTTGGTTCTACAATGTCCTTCTTTAATGAGCCCGATTGATTCCCAGATAGATTTAAACTCCACCAAAGTACAACATTATGAAAGATCTCAATGGAAGGGAGGTTATATAGCCGCGATATGCACAACACTTTGTTATCACGTGAATTATGAATTATTCAAGTGTTTCCCATACTTTCCGCATGCTGGATACGAGAATGAATTCGCGGATGTCGCTGACGCTGACAAGTTCACAACTTTGTCCCCTGGGTCTTCTGGTGGCTGATAAACATTCGCTCAGGGCATCTGGTTCTCTGCTTAGGGAACCATTGCTACATAGAGTCTTACTACCTAAGTTGTTTTGCTCACCAATTTGGGTATGATCAACTGTACGTCGGAAACCCAAATAGGGAGATGAGCTTTACTGAAAACTTGTTCGAAGGGGCTAGAGCTTGGTTCCATTTCATTTCGGGTGGTACACAAGCCAAGTTCGATCTCCCGCTCAAAACTCCAAACTCATATATGAGTTTCAGCTTCTGTAAATGGTATACTGCTGCTAACTCCATGCCCCATAATTTTAATGCAAGCCTTACTTGCTTAAGGGACATTAGAGCATAGTATGCCTAAAAGGAGGCCGACAGTAAGACGATAGCTGAGATGGAGGACTTTGGAGTAGAATATTTTCCTGAAGAGTTGGAATCAAGAATAAAGCAGAGAGAAGAAGAGAGCACTGCTATAGTCCCATCAGATCAGCCTGTCTCTCTTAATATTCCAACTTCCCCACTTCCTGAGATAAAAGAACTTTCTCCTCAACCAAAGTCTCCTCCTAAGAAGCTTCTGTATAAGCAGAAAAGATTGAGGTGCCTTAGTGATTTTGCCTGTCATTCTGAAAACAATATTGGCTGAAACTAGTACAGTGGTGCTTAGTTCGGCTTTTGAAGCTACTGAAGAAGAACCGGAAGATGAGGATGACACGAGTCTGATTCCTCGTTTTTTTAAGAAATGCCAAAGTCAAGGGCCTGTTTTTCCCAGTGACTCTACCTTAGCAGCTGAGCCTTCCTCTACTGCTGAACTTCCCTCAAAAGAACCGACTCCACCTGCCCAAGAGGATTCTACGATCCTTGCTCATCCAGTGACTCAGACTACTGATGACAATGACGTGCAAATAGTTGGAAAGATCCGTGAATCAGGTTCTTCTTTGATGATAGTACCTCCCTCAAGAGATCCTAATGATGGAGTGATGATGATGACACTGGCAGTGATGATATTCGTTCTTCTACTCCTCTGTTAGACCATGACAAATATACGTTTTTGACAGAAGAAGAAAGAGCTGAAGTGTATGAACCTGGGGAGTCCAGTGCTCAACCCTAAGGTTTTATTCTAAACTTTAATCATCCTGCATTGTTTTTTAATATCATCATCTAACCATTTTATTTTCTCTTCTCTTTTTTTAGAAACTTTTCCTTCCACCCCAACTTCAAAGTATGTATCAACAAATAATATTTCACTGGCTGACACTATCGTGAACGTTGCCTCTGAAGAAGCTTATGAGGCAACTGAGATTGTTGCTTCTATTGAAGTAATTGTTCCTCCAGTGCAAACTGCTGAAGCTACTACCTCTATCGAGGTTGCTTCAGTTACTGCCTCTGTTGAGATTACTAGAACTACTGTTCCTGTTGAAGCTACTGAGGCTACAACTACTACCATTCTTGCTGAAGTTGCTGGAAATGTTGCTCCTTCTGACACTGGTGTTGTTACTTCTTTGCTCCAAGGCACTGTACATGTTACATCCACTTCTGCTGTTGCTGGTTCTTCTTCATCAAATCATGCAGAGATTAATGCTCTTGAAGTTGACTTGTTGCAAGATGCCATAGAAACCTTCCGTCATTTTTTGGACCGTTGCATCAATAAATTTTTGAAAGGGGTCTCTTTTTCTACTGTTGCCAATGTTCTCAACATTTATTTGGCTAGTAGTTCAACTCCAAAGTCACTCCTTACAGACTTATGGTAGTTCAACTCCAAAGTCATGCTGAATCTTTGTCGAGATCTTACAGCAAAGATAAATCTGAGATAGTTGAAGCTACCTTCCAGAAATTGATGGAAGAACAACTCTAATTTCAGATGGAGATTAAAGAAAAAGTTGATGCTTGCAAGGCTTGTATTGAAAAGAGTCAATTGGACAGTCAATCTCTATGTCTTCATGTAGAGAATATTGCCTCAATTGTCAAACACCATGACCAAGCTATTATAAGAACTCAGGAATCCATTGCTAGAGCCCAAACTCTTCTTGCTAACATCACCAATGACCGTAGAGAGACAATGAAGAATCTCATTAGTTTGTCTAGGCAGTGTGATAATGTAACCAAGGATCTTCTGGCTGCATAGGCTGAATTGGAAATACTGGAGGCTGCTTCAGCAAGTAGTGCAATCGCCAATGAAGAAGAATTGTGCCAGCAAGTTGTTGTTCAAGCTTATGAGATTATTCAACAGGAAATTAGTGATGCGGAGGAAAAGATAAAGGCTCTCTTGAATCATTGAATTGTAATGATTTGTTTTTATGACTCAAGGAACTTATGTAATCTTTTCATGAAGACAACATTATTTTCTGATTTTGTCAATAAAAATTTTGAAACAATTCCTATTTGTCGCTCTATGGAAATTTTCGTGTTTACTCTATGTATATATTGGCATGTCTTAGTCTCTGTGTATTAGATATGGCTTTGTGCCTAAAAAATGCATCTTTATATTTGTCTTCATGAGTTTGTATCAGGCACGCGACTTTACGTTTGGAAATCTGCAAGTTTGCATATAACCTTTCTTTAGAATCCGCAGATTTATAAATGCAACTTCACATAAAATCCGCGAGTTTATATATAGAACAACTTTCCATCCATTTAATCTGGCCTTTTTTGTGAGCGCTGCATGCCTTAATTAATGGTAGGATTCTAATCAGAGATCTCAACCGAAGATCTCATTTCTTTTGGCACCGATATCTAAGTGATCCATGCAATAATAATAATTCTTATCAAGATCGGGGTTAAAGATCTCAACCGAAGTTTCGCCTATAAGCTCTCTTAACTGAGGATTATGATCATGAAGTCCTCTATATAAGGTGTTAAATTCTTCTCATAGAGAGCCATTCTGACTTGAGAATTCTTCTGATATCTCTATCTTTTTTATGTTCTTCTCCAGAGTTGATCTTATTATGTATTTCTATTCTTCTTCTTCTTACCTGGTTGGGGTAATGAATCGGGGCTAGTATGTTACAAGGCCCCCAGATAGCGTCACCCAGTTTGTACCTGGTCTTCTACTAGGTTTGTTAGAGCAGTATTCCATTAGAAAGATTCTTATGACCGTAATCACTTTCCTTAACTACGATAAGTTTTTCTTATTATGAACATAAATCAGGTATTTTCTTTTATGTTTCTTAAAAAGATTTTGGATCTATCACAGGATATAACTGTAGTCATTTTTCTTAACAATGGCTCTGACCCAAATGGTTCTTAAATTCTTCCAACATCTTTGGAGAACTAGAAGATCTCATGTACTTTTCACGAGATAAAAAAATTTCGGGTCTATGGCATTGTTTATTTCCTGCCTAGCATCCTTAAGGTGAGGATGCTAAATGGTTGTAGGCAGCACTCAATTTCAGCAATATCTCAAGTTGTATGCTTGGGAATATGCATTTGGTACACCTAGTTTTGAACTAATCAAGTCACTGGTGACGTTGATCATACCTGAGTGAACCAACTTGGAGGTCCTTAACCATTGGCATGAGGAGGCTACAGAAGCAAGCTTTTTGCCTTTAAGCCATCTTATAGATGTTGATGAAAAATTTTAATGTTCTCTTGACTCAATGATTTGTACTCATTTTCATTGATTGCATGATGTCAAGGAACTCTTTGTAATTTTGATTTGATAATGAATAAATTTTTTTCTTTAGAATTTTATTGTCATTCAATCAGAGATAATTGTTAACTTGATGAATAATTTTGATGTTGATCATCAGAGATAACTGTTAACTTGATAAATATTGATTTATGAGGATATTGTTTAGAGGCAATTATCAACTTGACAATATGAAGTCATTATTCAATCGCCCAAAAATGAATTTTGCTGCGAATGAGTAAATTTCTTGAGTCAGGATAGAAGTAACTGTTAACTTTCCTGATCAAGTTAAAGTTTGCGCTGCTCAGTGACTTGTAGTATAATAGATTTCGAATTACCAGAGGTAATTTAAACTTAGCAAATTTGGAGAAAAGGAAAATTTGATTCGCCAGAGGTAATTTTAATTTAGCAGATTTAGAGGAAAGGAAAATTTGATTCGCCAGAGGTAATTTTAACTTAGGAAATTTGGAGGAAAGGGAAATTTGAATCGCCAGAGGTAATTTTAACTTAGCAAATTTGTTGGAAAGAGAAACTTGATTCGCCAGAGGTAATTTTAACTTAGCAAATTTGGAGGAAAATGAAACTTGATTTGCCAGAGATAATTTTAACGTAGCAAATTTGGAGGAAAGGGAAATTTGATTCGCCAGAGGTAATTTTAACTTAGCAAATTTGAAGGAAAGGAAACTTTGATTTTCAATATTCTGAAAGTTTGCGATTCAAACTCTTTTTTTCCAGAATCGTGAATTTTCATTAGCGAACCCCCAGTTACAAACGGGTTTGATTCGCTATTTGTGCTTTGCTACCCATGCTATTCTTCTAAATTACAGAGACATAAGATTCAACTAGTGCTCCGCAACTTTTATTAAGAGTAATATTTCTTCAGAAATTTTCTATTGATTGACATCATTATTTTGTTACCATTCGGTTTTGCCAACCGATATGCGCAATTAGAGTAGACTGCATCAATGACAAAAGGATCTTCCCATTTTGGCTGGAACTTTCTTTTGGATTTTTGATTAGTTATGATTGGTCTACTTACTGAGAGGACCAGAACACCCTTTTTGAAAGTTCTCTATTTGACTTTTTTGTTAAAGATTTTGGAATGCTTTGTTGAGCTTCTAGCCACTTTTCATCCAGAGCTTCCAACTTTAAAAGTCTCTGTTGATGTTGTTCTTCTTGTGTCATTTTGGTTGCTAATGCAACTCGTAATGACGAAATTTGGATTTCCAATGGCAAGACCGCTTCAGACCCATGCACCAAAGAAAATGGTGTAGTATTAGTAGAAGTTCTGACAGTGGTGCGATGTGTCCAAAGGCATTCTCCAAGTTTTTCATCCCAGTCTCTTTGGTTGGATGAAACAAATTTCTTGAGGAGCTTTACAATAGTTTTGTTGAAAGCTTCTGCCAAACTATTGGCTGTAGGATAATATGGAGAAGAAGCCACGTTTTTAATTCTATATTTATTGCAAAATCTAGAGAATGACTGACTCACGAATTGAGGTCCATTGTCATGAATAATTTTCTTGGGCACTCTGAAGCGATATAGCACATGATGTTTAATGAGTTTGATTATATCTGATGACTTCATTTCGGTTAGAGGAATTGCTTCAGTCCACTTTGAAAAGTAATCTGTTATAGCTAGTATGAACCGATGTCCTCTTGTTGATGGTGGGGAAATTGATCCAATAATGTCCATTCCCCATTGTTCGATTGGCTATGATGTAGCCGTCGGGTGGAGATATTCCGGAGCTTGATGTATGAAGTCTGCATATATTTGGCAGGCTCTACATTTCTTATCACAGATGACCGCATTTGTCATCATCCTGGGCCAATAATAACCCATTCTTCGGAGTCTATCCCAAACTTTTGGTCCTGGTTGATGTGCTCCGCAGATGCCATTATGAGCTTCTTTGAGTGCTTCTTGAGCTTCTTTATTGGAAAGACAACGAAATAAAATCCCATCATAGAATTTTTTATATAATGTCTGAAGTTCAGCATTATAATAGAATCGAATAGTTTTTCTATGAATTGATCTTGCTTCTTTAGGATCTTCTGGCAATATTCCATAAAGAATATAATCTATGTAAGAAAATCGCTAATCTCCTGGTTCGAGATTTGACTCAAGAGCATATACTTCACTTGCCTCTTGCTTTTTTAATTCTGCTTCAAGCTCATTCTTCTGACAGAACAATTCCTTACTTCCCATTGTTACTCGTTTCCTAGCGTTTTTAGGTAATGCTAAGGTGGCAACTAAGGAAGCCAGTGAATCTGCATAACTATTCTAATGCTGCTTTACATGATTGATATAGAAGCCATCGAAGCTATCAGCCATTTTGATTATTGCTTGATAATATGGCAGAAGATCTTCATTTTTAACTTCATATTCCCCATTAACTTGATTTATGATAAGTTGGGAATCTCCATATACTTCTAGATATTTTACCTCCAGTTGTTTGGCTATTTTTAAACCAATTATTAGGACATTATATTCAGCAACATTATTGGAACATGAACTTATCAATGAGTATGCTCAAGGAATGATATGGTTGTAAGGAGAGACAAAGACAACTCCCACCATGCTACCATTTTTCCTTTGGATCCCATCCTAGAGGCACCATCGAAGAAAAGCTACCATACATCCTCCATAACAGCATTTACTTCAAAATCTTTTTGTGAAATATCTTCTTTCGAAACTGAACTTCCTTCGCCTAGTTTGTTAGGAATTACTTCATACAATTTTGAAGATGCTGAAATTGGGTGTTCGGCCAAGAAATCAGCTATAGCCTGTCTCTTGATTGATTTTTGTGCGATAAAATGCATACCACGTTATGATAGCAAAATAGCCCAATTAGATAGTTTTGAATTTAATGACCCTGGTTTAGTTATTCGTATTCTTAAGGGGTTAACTCTCGATATAATATGGATAGTATGCCCAACTAAATAGTGTCGTATTTTCTGAATAGCGAACACTAAAGCTAAACATTCATTTTCCACTGGGTTATATCGATGTTCAGCCCCAAACCATCATTCTCTTGAGGTAATAAATAGCTTGTTCATACCCCAATTCATTCTTCTGCGCCAATAAAGCTCCCAAGGAATGATCCATAGCCCTCACATATAAAAGAAAAGGTATTCCTGAGACTGGAGCTACGAGTACAGGAAGTCTGGTGAGATATTCCTTGATTTCTTTGAAGGCCTTTTGGTATGCGTCATCCCAAACAAATAACACCCCTTTCTTCATCAATCATGTGAAAGGTTGGCATTTTCTAGATAAATTTGATATAAATCTGCAGATATACGCTAATCTACCTTGTAGTCCTGTTAGTTCTTTGAGATTCTTAGGAGGTGGTATGTCTTGGATTGCCTTAATCTTGTCTGGATCAAGATGAATTTCTTGGGAAGTAACTACAAAACCAAGAAATTTTCTACTAGAAACTCTCAGAAAAGATTTTGTAGGGTTCATTTTAAGCTGGTGTTTCCGTATAAGATCAAACATTATTCTCAAGCCACAAAGATGATGCCACAAAGATGATCATTCTTGTTTTTTACTTTTAATTGCCAGATCATCTACATAGCATTCTACTGTCTTTCGTAGATGTTCTTGGAATATCGTGTTCATAGCACGTTGGTATGTGGCACCAGTATTCTTTAAACTAAATGGCATGACTATATAACAATATACTCCAAGTAGTGTTCAGAAGGATGTATGCTTTTCATCATTAGGGTACATCTTGATTTGATTGTAACCTGAAAATCCATCCATAAATGACATGCATTCATAGCCACAAGTGTTGTCTATCATGACATCTATAATGGGTAATGGAAATTTATCCTTCAGGCATGCTTCATTCAAGTCTCTAAAATTATTACAGACTCTGATCTTTCCATTCTTCTTGGTTACATGAACTATATTCGCGACCCAGTCAGGATGTTGTTCTTCGCAAATAAAATCCCATTCGATTAACTTTTTAATTTCAATTTCGATTGCCTCCATAATGTCTAGACGAAATCTTCGTTGTTGTTGTTTCACTGATTTTGCATCTAGTCGGATATTCAACTTATGAACTCCGACTTTTGGGTCTAATCGTTGCATGTCTTCATAATTCCAAGCGAAGACATCAATATATTCTCGAACAAGGGATATCATCTCTTCTTTTTCTTCCGAAGATAAATTTTCGCTTATAAATAGGGGCTTAGGATTAGTTACATCACTCATATTTATCTGGATCACTATATTTTCAGATGGAGGTTCTTTCTGTTCAGACTGAGTTTCCTACTTCATATTTAGATGTTTTGTTCAAGGATCATTCTTGATTAGCTGTATTTTATCAATGTCTTCATTTTCCTAGTATGCAGAAACCATGTTAATAGAAGCTTCGCAGAAAATAATGCCGACACTCACATCTGAATCCCAGAGGATGATTCTGATGAATAATTTGGTTATCTTTCTTCAGATTTCTCATCCAAAAGATCTTCGGAAGTGGTAACATATCCCAACCCCCAGCCAATTTTATGGTAGTAATCTGGTATTTTTTCTTTTGAAACAAAGGGTTGAAGGATCACTTTCCTTCCTTTCTTCGAATATCAACCCCCTGCTCTTGGCTAGGTTGTATCCTATTTTTCTCATTAACTTATGTGAATTTTCATCATAATGGTAGAACTAGGGTTTTTTCTGTTCTTCTTCAGAACCTAAATATTTTACTTTACCTTTACCATTTACTTTTCCGAATATTATAGGTTTTTGAATTTCATCCTTAAGAGGAACTTAAAAAATGGCTTCATTCATGTCTCCATCGTCATCACTTTGTTCATAAAAGGATGATCGGATGGGTGCTTGTAAAGAAGCCAAAGAGTATATTTTATCTAGGTGATCACTGACCATATCAGTGCTAGTACTTGAGAGTTCAGAATCAACACCAGAAGAATAAGCAAATTCTATATCTTTATTTATTATCCACTCACCATCAGAATGGGCTGTGTCATTTATATCAAGGTTTTCAAGGCTTATTACAATGGGCTCTCCATCCCAGCTTACGTCATAGGATTTCAAATCTTCGGATCCTAATTCAGTATCAGTCTCGTTGCCACTATTAAATGCCTCTGAAGCAGGTTGTTCTGAGGCATCAAACGTGTCTTGATATAGCAACGCATCAGTAAAGTAGTTTCAACTCCTTTAAAGGTTTGCTTCTTTGCCACTAAAGTCTTTACGTTCCCATCTTTATCCACATACTTCATGCATTGATGAAGTGTAGATGGAACAATGAGATTGATATGGATCTAGGACCTTCCAAGTAGAAGATTATAAGACGTGTCAGCATGTATCACGTAGCATGTGACTTCTGTCTTCAAATCGCCAATCTGACATTTTAATTTTATTTTGCCCAATGGTCTACTACCATTGGCATTAAATCCAAAGATGGTAGTATTCGTTGTTGCTAATCTGCTTATAGGGACCCCAAAGATATCATAACATTCTTCTCGGCATTATACTCATAGCAGATCTAGGATTAACTTGGATGCGGTCGATCTCTGATGACCCTATGTATCCTTTGTAATACAAAGGGCGATGATACTTGTTATTTTTGACCTGCATATCTTCCGGAGAGAAAGTTATGCAAGGGATCTTTTCTCTAGAAGCCTGGTGACATACTGCACAGACATCTTCTTCTTTTTCAATTATTTCTGATATTTATGCCAGAAACACCTCAGAATCATGCAGAGCATCTCATAAAGCTTCTTTGCTTTATTTAGAGAGCTTTAGGAGCTCATACAAAATAATCCTTGCAGGAATAATGGCCAATTGCGCCAATATGTCAAACTAAAATGGCTTCTTGGACCCTTCTGCAACCTCTGTACTTCTGTTTTTGAGAGCTTTATCAAATTTGAACTCCTTTTGCTTGTTCTTCTCTAGAGGTGGCTGAGGTTCTGCTACTTGATCATAGTTCTTCAAGTAGTCTTTCCCTGAACGAGTCACAGAGGTAGGCTGATCCGCATTAATCGCCAGAAAAGTTTTAGCTTTCTCTTCTGAGTCCATCAGAGTAGGAACATTTGTATTATCTTCTGGGATTGCAGAGATAGCATTAGAAGTAAGAGTCTTTCCTTTTTGCTTCTTGTCAGATGAGCTCAAAATCCATTGTTTATCATTAAGAAGATCTGAATGCACCCACATTATTTCTCCTTTATAGGTTTCAAAAGAACATAATCATTTTTTTTGCTGCTAATGAGGATCATAGTTTATGATCTTTAACATGCCTTTGGGAATAAGTTGCACTCCATCTTGAACAGTTGACTCTATCCAATCTGGTGCTTTCCCGAATCTGAAAGTCACTACGTTCACGGTTACCTTCTTCTGGTACTCTTGCAGCTTGATGAATTTAGAATCTACTAAAACTTGAATTTTGTTCTTAAGGACATAACAATTCTGATTAGAATGATTAATGATTCAGTGATACATGCAGTAATTAGGGTCATTAACCTTTCCTGCTTCTTCAGGGCATTTAGACTCTGGTAGCTTTAGCATATTCTTCGTCATGAGCAAATTGAAAATGGCTTTGGTGTGCTCATCTTTGAAAGAGTATTGCTTTTGAGGAGTCCTCAATTGAGGAGGTTTTGGGGAAGATTTTGCATATTGTGGAGTATTAGTCACCATTGTTTCCTTCCCTCTGTGTCCCTTGGATCGAGACCTAAGATTGTTATTTTGTCTTTGTTTTTCTCCTCCTTCTTCCTCGAGTGTCCGCGTAATCTTTTAAGCTTCTTCAGCTTGCAACGAAAAATCTTTTCAGGTTAAGGATTTTACAGCTCCCATTCTGGCTAGAACTTTGGTTGAGAGATTGTGTCGACAGGTCTCTACCAAGGTCTTCTCTGGCATCCCATGCGGACATCTCAGAGAATCATTTCTGAATCTGTTTATAAAATCTCGAGCTGATTCTCCTTTCTTCTGCTTGGTAGCCAAGAGCGTTGGCATCGAAACCTCTATGTCGTCTTCATAAAACCTTGTTAAAAAGGCTTTCTCAATATCATTCCACGAGTTGATGGTTTCCGATTCCAATCTCCGGAACCATTCAAATACTAGCCCTATTAAGGTACTAACAAACACTCGCATAATGATCCGGTCATTTCCAGTTGAATGCCTTGTTTGAGATTTAAAATAGTAAAGGTGCTGATTTGGCAATCCTTTACCATAGAATAACTTGAGTTCCAACGGTTTGTAATTCTCCAGGAACGGTATACTTTCCCATTCCAGTGGATATGGCCTGACAACCCCCAGCTCTTGCAAATCATTCTTGTGCATGAGAGCATTCAATTGATTCTGAAAGCTCTCCATCCAAGCGGTGTTTGCATTTCCTTCTTGATTTGGGATTCCTTCTTGGTGATGGGAATGCACGGAGCGATTATCTTCATCTTCGCGGCGATTCTCATTATTTTCATTCTCATTTGTAGGGGGAATGCGATTATATTCATCTTCCTCATTCTTCCCTCTTTCACCTCTTTGATCATGTGGAACCCTTGAAGAGGATTCACTTGTATTGTTCCTCTTCATCCTCTCTAATTCCAGCAAAACATGAAGTATGTCTCTGATCTCATTGATGGTATTTTGCTGCGTTGGATGGTTCTGTCTTGCTCATCGATCCTCCGCATAAACTCCTCTAGAGTATTCTGTGCCAATGCAGATACGGAGTCTTCGAGGAATGAATCTGACATCTGGGATTTAGCCATGACTGAGTTAACTGTGCCTTCTTCATCAGAAGAGACTCTTGTCATTTGTCTGTAGTTCACTGGGGTCGTTACTCTCTTTTTGAGCCGAGTGTTTTGAAAAATAACTCGCACATCGCTGAATACACTCTTCAATTCTGAAGAGTGTTCAGAGTCAGAAGAGTCTTTTCTAGAGACATTCTTTGTCTTCTTCTTCTTTTTCTTCCCGAAACTTATCATATTAGATGATATTTTAGGATATTTGGGTTCAGAGAATTCCTGCTTGTTACTTCATCTTCTTTTTTATGGTTGAGACGAAGATATTGTAAGTCGATTAAAAACTGACTGTTTAGCAGTAGCAGTCATACAATGACAGTGTGATAGTACTGCATTGATCAATCGTTCATAATGACAATGGGATACTCGGGATTCTTCTCTCTTTTTGTTGAGATCTCTTGTATTGGAACCCATTTGATTAGTGGCGGTGACATTACCTCCGAATGATATCTTTGGAATAGGAGTCTCTATTCCCTTAAAAATTGCGGAGCAAATTTCACTTTAACTGGAATAGTAGGTGAATGAGCTTCTACTTGGGAGTGGACTCTTTTTTAGAAGCGCACATCTGAAAACCGCGCTTTCCCGTTGGCACGCGAGTTTGGGGTTCGCGCCCATTTTTATAAACGTGATCGTGAAAATCACGCTTTCCTCCTGAAGTATGAGGATGGGCCCTCGTCTGGTTAGAGGAAGGCAAATGTAAACTCCGCATTTGTAATTATAAATAAATTTAGTGGGTGTACGCTGTTTCTTGTAGGAAACATGAGTAAACCCTTATGTATCTTGATTTTTCATCATATTTGGGACCACTACTTCGCTTTTTTGCCTCCATACTTGAATGTTAGGTCCTCACGATTGTGGTTCAATAGTTTTCTATTGCTTCACGGCCCTACAGAGAGCACGAGTCTTGCTACTTCTTAGGTTCCTCCTCATCGTACGAGTGAGAGAAACCTTGTTTTCCGAGTCATCTTTCTGGTAAACAGAAAATGGTCATTTTCTCTTGTTATCATGGGGATCCTAATCCATTTTCTCATGGAGATCGTGGGTCTTAGTGAGAGTTGACCTTGAGTCTTGTGCTGGTGAAGGAGATGAGTCTCCTTTTAGACCAGATTGGTCTATAGAGTCTTTCGATTGGACTACTATCTTCAAGACCTCTTTAGAGGTTGAGTTGTTGGAAACCTTACGGCATTTCCATAAGGAGTTAGGGCTTCTGGAGCCAGAGGAGAGGAATTCATCATATTTCTCCTAATCAAACTCAATGATGAATGAGTCGACTATGCTACCAACTGGAATATCATCAGATTGAGCTACAACCGTATCAATCGAAATAATAGGTGTCCCCAACAGAGTCGCCAATCTTTTGTTTGCCTTAAAAATTATAAATGATTTTTTATTAAATTTTCTCAATAAAAGATTACAATTTGAAACGGTTTTCCATTTGCAGAAGATGAGGGAAGTTGAATTCCCTCTTCATTTAAAGTTGGGTTCTGTAGTAGCTTTGGAATATGATCTTGTTCTTCTTTGACACTCCGCATGAAATTTTCTAGTTGGCAAGGGTTTTGAACTCTCAACAGCAACAACACTCAGATGAAAGAAGACTCTCTATATCGTATTGATCTCCTAGTCTTCGGTTCCTTTTTCTGCCTTGGTTTGGGGTTTTTATAGAGATTTGGAGACTCTTGAGCTGATGTAACTATCCAACTATTGGCCTCTATGATCTGAGTATTAATTTTTTGCCTTTTGATCTGGTGAATTTGTATTAAATCTCCAGAATTTGTAACCGGCGTCTTCAATCCTCTAGATCGTAACTAAAATGCGGAATGCGAATCTCAAGCTTTAGATTCGCGGCTCCATTTGATTATGACCAGGATGCAGATATCGAACTTTAGATTCACGGCTCTGTTTGATTATGACCGGTATGTGGATCTCGAACTTTTGATTCGCGGTTCCGTTTGATTGTGGCTGGAATGTGGATCTTGAATTTTAGATTCGCAGATCTGTTTGATTGTGGCTGGAATGCAAATCTCAAACTTTAGATTCGCGGATCTGTTAGAACGCAAATCTCAAACTTTAGATTCGCAATTCAACTGGATTGTAATGACTTTGTTCGCTGCTCTTGGATAAGATGATGAGGTTTTATGGGGTCCATCTCTGTTATTAGGTTTACGAACTTGAAAAAAGTGATTCGCGCTTCAGTTTCTATAGAAAATAGAGTATGACTTGTGAAAGTAATCTTTCTTTCATTTATGGATCTCTCTCTCTTCATGACAGATGATCTCGTTAGCAGGAAATTTTGCCAACACCTTATTTTTAATTACTGTTACCCCATTCTTTTCCGAAACAATTTGGGTTGAACTTACCCACTTACTATTAGCAATTAGATAGATGATACTACCATCAAGTAGTTTCAACACTTCGGTTTTAACCACTACCTTCATATCAGGGTTAAGCCTTATTGCATTTGTCTAATAGGCTTGGCTCTATCTTCCAAAGTAATACGATGTGTGTAAATAAGCGGGTTTTGATGTCCGCCATATTCCATCCAAGAACTCCTTTATACTTTCGCAATGTCGATAATAGTCGCTCTTCCTGACTCTTATCAAGTTGTGTTGAGGTGACCACTAAAAAATTTCTTTAGGTTCCAAAGACACATACTTGAGATCTTAAGGTAGCGGTTATAGCTCAACTATCAGTGTTTGGATGTCAGATGGTATCAATTTCTTTGTGATTTGAGATAACTTTTCATACACTTCCTTTGTTGGGATCCATCCGTAATATTCGAACATTGAGCATCAGTTAAGTATTTTATAGTGTCAATGATATGTTCGGATTGGAGATACTCAAGAAATTTATCGTTCATTGTTAATGTCATATTTAAATAATCAAGCATGCACAATGATACGATATCTCCTTCATCACGGATTTGTTCAATATAATTAATGTCTTACAATTCAACATTATCTATATTCGGTTATTTGCAAATATTAAAAACATTAAGTCCAAGAGTCAAATTTTTGAATAAAAATTTCACCATACAATTCTTGCATTTTATAGTTGTATCAACTGTAGTAAAGAATGGATATTCGAGGATAACTAGAATATGAAAACGTGAATTCTTTATAGGTGCAGTATCGATAACTATAAAATCCATAGGAAATAAAAGTTTTCGATTTACACTAGACTCCACTATGCCCTTAGGAAGCCTATCTGATCGATCAGCTAATTGTAGTGTGACCGGTATAGTTTTATGTTCACTTAGAACTAGGTACTTGTAAACCGAAAATGATAAAAGATTTACACTAACCCCTAAATCTAGCAAAGCTTTTTCTATATTATATTGACATATGACACAAGAAAATGTAGGACATCCATGATCTTTGTATTTAAGAGTCATTTCAGAATAGATTAAAGCACTTATCTGTTCTATGATAAATACTTTCTTCTGCACATTGTGACATCTCTTAATGGTGGACAAGTCCTTCAAGAAATTTGCACATAAGGGGACTTGTTTAATCACTTCCAGTAGAGGTATATTGATCGGTATTTGTTTGAAGATCTCCAAAATATCATCATAAGATATATTAACATTTTTAGATTTTAATGTTTGAGGAAACGGTATAAGAGGTTTGTAATTAGTAGAAATAGGTTCTTTGGAAGTATTATTTTTAGATTGTTGCGCTGAATTATTACCCTGTTTCTCTTTGATATTGCCTTTTGAAATGGGCTCATCAGGCACTTTATCACTTCTTAAATTTATTGTAGCAGTTATCTCAGGTATATCATTATTAATAGAAGAAGTAATAACATTTATACTTTTAACTTTACCTAAAGTAATAGCCTCCAGTTGAGATGGTAGCTTAACTTTTTTTCTTCGTTTGCAATGCATAATTGAGGTGGCTTATCTATGAACAGATATCTCTGAAGCCTGTTACATTCTGACTATGGATTGTTTGATATGACTGAATAAACTGTTGTTGCACTTGAATCATCTGATCCATTCTCTACTGTATCTGTAAGAAATTATCCTCAAAATTTCGCTTCTGTGATGGTTGGTACACTGAATGTTGATTAGTAGGTTGGACGCATTGTTGAGGTGGATTAGTGGGTGACTTGTTTTGATTATTAAAATATCATTGAGAATTCTGCTTCCTATGAAGATTTGGATGATCCTCCAATTATATGTTTGTAAATATGGGTTATTTGCTAGTTGAGGAGCCGTGTTAAAGGCATCAGCTTGTTTATTCAATACTTCTTTAAAAACAAGAAGTGTTGAACATTCGCGAGTCCCGTGTCCTTGCAATTCACAAATATCACGAACTTCCGAAACTTCGTCTATTACCTTAATCATTTTAGTTTTCTTTACAAACAAATCTTCAAATTTTTTAGTGATGGAAATTAATCGTGCAGCTAAACCTTCGGTTTCTCACAATTTAAGAAGTCCACCTCTATTATGAGATTTCTCCTTTAATTGGTGTCCATCCGAAGTATCCTTAGTTTTCTAGGCTTTTGAATTTTCAGCAAGTGAATCAAAATAATCCCATGCTTCCTTAGCATATTTATTTAAGAATTCACCATTACACATAGTCTCTACGAATTGCTTGGTTATAATAGAAGATACTTATAGTCCTTCATATCTGAAAACCATGATGTGGGTATAAGAGAAGCCAATCTTTAAGTCTATCCCACACTCAAATAGTGATTCATCTTCTTTCAGATAAAAGTTGAGAATTTGCTTTTGCATACAATTTGTTCGATGTGAGAGAAAGAATTTCTTTAAGAATGCTCTTTGCATCTCTTTGCATCTTCCTAATAAATTGGAATGTAAAAAATGTAGCCATGTCTTTGCTTTATTATTTAGGAAGAATGGAAAGAGTTTAAACTTAACTTGCTTTGTAGTAATATTTTGAATATTAATGACAGAGCAAACTTCATTGAATTCTTGAAGGTACAAATATGGGCTCTATGAATCCATCACATGGAATTTAGGCAAAATTTTAACTACTTCAGATTTAATCTCAAAGTGTCTCATATTTAAAGGAAATGCTATGCATGAAGGTTGGATTGTCATATCAGGTTATAGATAATCTCGTAAAGTCCTCCCATTGCCTCCATAATGGCTATGGTTATTATTTGTATTATTATCTCCAAATCCATTATTATTATTATTCATATTGTTGTTATTATTATTATTATTAATGCTCATGTCGTGAAGTATTTGATGGATTGGAAGTATTGTTGGATCTGAGTATGATCGAATTAGTCTGTCGTTTGAAGTTCTCCTCCAACTGGTCATACAAATTTAAAATTACAAAAACTAATGACGTATGAACCATAATCTGTATTAAAGTGTAACACAATTGTATGATCCCCGACAACGATACCAAAAACTTGACTGCAATTTAGATCGTAAACTCTCAAGTTCAAGAGATCGACAAATAGTACAAGAATAGTAATCCAAGATCATTCCCTTGAGGATCGTTTTGTAATTGTGTGACACTAGAATAAATTACAGAACTAGAAGGAAAAATCAAGATCGAATTTTTATTAACTAAAAACTATAACTAAATTAACAAGAATACAAATTTACTTTAATTAAATTGTTGGTCATATGGATGTAACTCAACCATAGGATAATTTAGTGGATATATTTATATATATTTTTATCTCAGTTACATAGATCATATAGTCTTCCTACAATCAGAAAATACTCAGTAAATCACAAAATATATAAAGTTGCAAATTTGATACTTTGAATAATTTCTCTCAGTTAATCCTATATGAATTTTGAGTTTATTAAGCGGGCAATATGAATAATAAAAATAAATATTCAAATTCTAAGCATACAATGTGTCTAAAGAGTTGACGGTATATCAAAATCTAAGTAATAAATATATCGTCAAACAATAAAATATCAAAGACTCAAAATCATATCTAAATCCCTTCAATGATCATAGAGAATGAAAGATATCAATTTCGCATGAAACAATTAAAACTAATAAGCATATAAAAATACATACTAGTAAATAATCTGGGGTACATTATTCCATCTGATCAACTCAAGAATTTAGCCATTCATATTCATCATAGCCATGAATAAAGAGAAAAAAATTCTTTTATTGATTTTTAAGAATGAGTACAAAAATTAAATCTTGAATCCGAAAACTTTCCAATAAATATTCAATAACCGTTATTCGTTACAAAACTTGAGAGCTGGATTAGCTATTTATAACCTTACAAAAACTTTAATAGAAATTCTATTTACAAGAAAACTCTAAATTCTTCTGAAAAATCCCCAAAAAATCTAACTGTAGCTACTCCCTTTGACAGATTCATCGATAACAACTCTCAGATCTCTTTTGCAGTCGACCATTGTCGATAGCTATCAGATGGCTAGTAACAGCCAGTCCTATTTTTGCACAGATCTGAGCTGATACTTGAGATATGTTTTTATATTTCAATTTCTTTGCATATAAAACCCTGCAACAACACTAGAAAATGCTCGAAAAATGTCATAATGAGGAATTTGATGAATAAAAATAACTATCCATTATTTTTTTGTATTAATCAACAAAATTGAATTATGCTTGCACAAAATAATACTAAAATAATTGCACTTTTTAAGCGTAATCACATTATTCCATTCTGGAATGCCTCCTAAATATAAGGATCCTAAATGTCCCATTATTTCTTGTGTGATATGTCAACATAATATAGAAAACGTTTTACTAGATTTGGGACAAGTAAAAATCTCTTACCATATTCGGTTTACAAGCACCCAAGTCTAGGAAAACTTAAAGCTACACCTATCACACTACAATTAGCCGATAGGTCAAAACAATATCCTAAGGACATTGTGGAAGATGTTTTAGTACAAATCGAAAACTTTTATTTTCCAGTAGATTTTATAGTTATTGACACTGCACCTATAAAGAATTTATATCTTCATATTCCTGTTATCCTCGGATGTTCATTTTTAGCCATGGGTAATGCGGTTATTAATTGCAGGAATAATGTGGTGAAGCTTTCATTTTGAAACAGGACCTTTGACCTTAATGTTTTTAATGTTTGCAAGCAACTGAATATCGATAATGATGAATTGCAAGACATTAATAACATTGAACAAATCGTGAAGAAGGAGATATATTATCATTATGTATTTTTGATCCTTTGGAGCTTGCATTAACAATGAACGATTATTTCATGATTATCTCAAATCCTAACATACCGTTGAAATCATAAAACATTTTGCTTATGCTCAATGTTCAAATATCACGGGATGAATCCCGAAAATGGAAGTGTATGATGAGTTATCTCAAATTACAAAAATCAATATCATCTGATATCCAAGCACTGATAATTGAGCTAAAACTTCTACCTGGAGATCTCAAGCATGCATTTTTGGGACCTATGGAGACTTTCTTGGTGGTCACCTCAGCGCATCTTAATGAGATTTGGAAAAGCGACTACTATCAACATTGTGAAAGTATAAAAGAGCTCTTGGATGAAATATGGTGGATATTAAAGATGTGAACCCCCTTTGGTACACATCACATCACTTTGAAAGATAGAGTCAAGCCTCTTAGGCAAATACAACGAAGGCTTAATCCTTCCATGAAGGAAGTTGTTAAAACTGAAGTGTTGAAATTTTTTGATACTGGTATCATCTATCCAATCATTGATAGTAAGTGGGTAAGTTCAACCAAAAATTGAATTAAGTAATACGCAAGGATCACTTTCCGTTACCATTTCTTGACCAAGTGCTTGAGAGAGTTGCTGGACATTAATTATATTATTTTCTTAATGGTTATTCTGGTTATTATTATATTAAAATTACTTTAGAGGACCAAGAAAAGACAACTTTTACCTGTCCCTTTGGTACTTTAGCATTCATAATAATGCCATTTGGACTATACAATGCACCCGTAATATTTTAAAGGTGTATGGTAAGTATTTTTAGTAACATGGTTGAAGATTATCGAGAGACATTTATAGATGATTTCTCCATATCTGGATATAATTTTGAATCTTATTTGACTAATTTAGGATTTGTGCTTGAAAGATTTCAATAGAGAAATCTACTTCTAAATGGGAGAAATGCCACTTCATGGTCACAGAAGGTATTGTGTTAGGCCATGTAGTTTCAACTAAAGGGATGGAAATAGAAGGCTAATGTTGAGTCGATTTCCAAAATACCAATACCTAAAACCATGAAAGATACACATTCATTCTTAGGATATGCAGGTTTTTATCGAAGGTTTATAGAGGATTTTAACACTATCGCTAAAATGTGCAATTGGAATGGAAACAGGCATGCCAAATATCTTTCAAGACCCTCAAGAAAATACTCATCATAACACCAATAATGCAACCTCCGGATTGGTCACTTCTATTTGAGATTATGTACGATGCAAGTGACTATGCAATTAGAGTAGTACTAGACTATGCAATTGGAGTAGTACTAGACAATGAAGAGATAAAAAGACCTATGTGGTTAACTATACTAGCAAGACTCTCAGTGATGCACAGACGAATTATATAACAATAGAGAAGGAGGTTCTAGTTATAGTTTTTGCTCTTGATAAATTTTATTCAATTGATCATTCAATGCTCAAATATATTTTGTCAAATAAAGATGCAAAGCTATGATTAATCAAATGGATACTGCTGCTCCAAGAGTTTGATCTTAAAATTAAAAATAAAAAGGAAGTAAAGAATGTTATTGCTGAGCACCTCTCTTGTCTGAATTTCGATAACGATAAGCTACCAATTAGGGACTTATTTTCTGATAAACTGCTATTTTCAATCAAAACAACTCCCTAGTATGCTAATATTATCAATTTTCTTATTGTAAGTGAAATGCCAAATCACTGGAGTATGCAATACAAACAATGATTCTTACACGCAGTATGCCATTTCTTTTTGGACGATCCTTACCTGTTTAAATATTACTCAGATTAAACATTAGGCGTTGTGTGCCTGATAATGAGATTCAAAGTATAATTGACTTTTGCCACACAGAAGCATGTTGGGACCACTTTTCATCTAAAAGATGGTAGCCAAAATACTTCAATGTAAATTCCATTTGCCTACTATGTTTAGAGACACATATGAATTTTGAAAACGATATGAGTCATATCAGAAATTAGGAGCATTAATCCGGAAGAGTGATATGTCTCTAACATCCATACTTACAACCGAGACACAATGTATATTATTATATATTATATACTAATAATTTTGTTTTGTAGTTGATACGTTATGAGTACCACACCGAGATAATTTCTAAGCACTCTCACTTAAATTTTATTGTTCTTGATTGATTAAATAGAAATATCAATTCATTGAGGACAATGTGCAGTTGGGGTATCGCTTATAAAGATAACTTAGTATTGATACCCATGATGTTTTCAATGATTTTGTTTAATTTGTTTTCCAAATTTTCACATTTAAAAGTAAAAATCTTTTCTAATCAACTCACTTTAGAATTAGGAACTAATTTTTAGTTTTAGAATTAATTTTAGAACTAGGAATTAACAAATAGATTTTATGAATAACATTAGTTTAGGAACTAATGCTTGAAAAAAAATAAAAACAAATTTTTTTGGCTTGATGCAATTCTCACCAGAGAGCGGCTGTCAAAACTATGGTCAAAGCGACTGTCGACAACCATTCTCTACATGGCAAAAATTGTTGTATTTGAAAGCGACTGTTGAAGCTGCTATCGAAGTAGCTGTTGATAGCCGTCGAAAGCAAGCCCCTATTATAAATAAATGTTCGAGTTTCTTTCCTCCACAACCAAACCCTAGCCTCCTTTCCATAGCGCCCTACATAAATATTATCCCTTAAGACTAAAACAAAATCCTGCACAATTTGTTTCGAATTTTCAAAGATTTCTAACCAAGTTAGTCTTGTTCTCTTTGATTTTTCATGGATTGTTCTTCTTAAAAGTAGATATTTGTTTCAAAAACCTAGAAATACAATTTACTTGAATAAATTTGATTAGATTGAAGATAGATCTTTACTTTTTAGAAGATTTGGAGTGGTTTAACAAATTTTTACAGATTTCTAACAAATTTCTTTGAATAATTGAAAATATATGCTAATTCAATGGTAAATCAAATAAAAATCTCAATTTTTTTAGTATAATAATTCATGGGTTGCAGAAATAATTAACATATATCAAATTCATGCATTAAGAGCAAAATAAAAGATAAAGTTGGATATATATTTGAAAGAGGAATTGGAAATTATATAAAAAACAAAAAGGGAAAATGAAAAGAACTTAAACAGAAAAAAATAGAATAGAATAAAATATGATATGTGTGTAAAATTCATAAACAATTTTGAGAAATAATAGTATTATGTTAAGAGATATATATTTTTGTGATTATTTTTTAGGATGGGACTAAGAAAGCAAACTATTTTTAAGAGACTGAGAGCAGGCTCTTAAAGCCGATCTTCTCCACGAAGATACAGAGCTACAAAGGTTAATAAAAAAACTCATGGAGAAGTATGAGGATTCAAGCTCCTGCCTGAACAAGTAGTTAATTATTCCAAAATATACGAGAATCTTACCTTCAGAGCACAAATGCAGACTACATGATTAGAAAAATATACAATACATAGACATGAACTAGCATCCAAAGAAATAGTGCATTAATTTTACGCCAATCTGTAACCGGCAATTGGAAATCAATATGCATATCTGATAGTAAGGAGCATGGAAGTGTCATTCACAAAAGAAGAGATCTTAAAAGTCATTCTTTTACTCGATGTGCCTAAAGAACATCCATCCTTTGTTGACGAGTCATTAAAATACCAAGCGGCTCTTGAAAATTTAAAGAGCTCTACACACACATCAGTGATTATGCATTCAACAAGAATTTCTTGAAAATGGACAACTTGAGGCAGGAGTACATTCTAGTAAGCTTATTTATAAAATATAACATCATACAGTTCCCTACAACAAAGGAATTATATTCAAGAGACATGGTATTATTAAATATGATTATGGAAAGGTGCCCGTTCGATATTGCCTCCATCATGCACTTCGCAATAGTTCAATGTATGGGGAAAGTTCATGAGTGCATCTAGTATCCGAGAGTGGCAAAGCTAGTCTAATTCTGCCATCTCTGATAATTAAAATTTTCATGAACAACGAGATTGATTTGGCATCAACTGACACATTTGCCCAACTAATGCAACCATTTATGGATACGACTATTTGAAGGAGCATGAGCGCTCGACAAGCCTAGCAGGAGCAGCTAATACAGTAGGAGAGAGCAGAAGGTGCTGTCCCACCGTTCAGTCACAGAGAACAAGATCAACAATAAAGAGGTACAACAGGCGGCCCAACTAGAAGAGGTAACACTCTAAACTTTGAATAAGTTGATAATTTGATAATAAGGATGACTAATACATGTAAGGAAAGGTTGCAAGTCCTTGAGACTCGGCAAGCCCGAACCGAGCATCGTCAACAACGTCAATATCAGCTTCTCACCAAAGTATACATACGAATGGCTAGTGAGCATGCCACCATTTCTCTCAATGAAGATGAAGAGATGAGCTAGAGGACCATAGGGCTCCATCACTATCAAAGACGTAAGTGACAAAAAGACAATCATTAACAGCATCATTGATATCGACTACTTGAGGGTGTGGATTTTCTGTAGAACCATCAAAGTCAAGATTTTCTACCCTTAATCTCTTACATTATTTCTTAGTGTATTGCTCGACGCGAACCGCCCTACTATCTATTCTGGTCTCAAAGGGAGAAGGTTGTGAAGGTGGCCTCGTTATCCACACATCCGGTCGGATGAATGGAGGCACTTTCCGAAAAAAAAACCCTGGGTTTTCACGAGCGTTGGCGAGTCCTGGAGTGCCCGTCGACGGGTCCAACTCTTATTTGAACGAAGTGCAAAAAATTCTATCTTTCTTGTCAGAGAGAACAAACGCGGAGACCTTAATTGAGTCGGTAAAGATCAAATTTGTTTATCAAAATCAAATCTGTTTATCAAAGTGTTTCTCTGATTGCTCATGACATCTCTTTTCAGCCGAGCTCATGGTAGCCTGCTCGAGTCCCCTTACGAAACTTTAGTTATTGGGTTAGGCATACACTTCACATGTTTCTAGCGATTCACATGCTATCATCAAATGATACAAGTCTTGGATAAGAATCTACAATGCACTAGAACACCCTTGTTGACGATCCTTTACTCCGACAAACAGAGATAGAATCAGAACGATTTCCAAAATGCCTTTTTGGATCTTCCTCAATGTCCCGGCTATTCACGAAACATGAGAAGCAGATGAATAATCATTTGCTTCTAAAAGAAATCAAAAAATTTCTTGGGAATCCTACAAGATCAATTTGTTCTTTTTTCTCTGACAGATGGTCAGAACTTCATCAAGGTTCGAATCCTACCGAGAGGTCCACTAGAGAGTAGAAATTTCGGAAGAAAAAACAAGATGTTTCTTTTGTCCCTTTCAGGCGATCAGAAAATAAAGAAATTGTTGATATATTCAAGATAATTACGTATTTACAAAATACCATCTCAATTTATCCTATTTCATCAGATCCTGGATGTGATATGGGTCCGAAGGATGAACCAGATATGGATAGTTCTAATAAGATTTCATTCTTGAACAAAAATCCATTGTTTAATTTATTTCATCTATTCCATGACCGGAACAAAGGGGATACATGTTACACCACGATTTTGAATCAAAAGAGAGGTTATCTTACTCAGTGTTACGTTTCTATTGAATTCAGCATAGTTCGGTAGAGCATCTTTTCCAAAGAAGAGGCATTCCTTTCCTTTGCCTCGCTTCGGTATGTCTTTGTGTTCGAGATTCTCTGTGGGGTTTTTCTTTTAGAGTCTTTGTTTGAAAGGGTGACAGACGATTTAGAAGAAGAGGAAGAAGAAAATGAAGAAGAATCAACGGAAGATCTCGAAATTCGTTCAAGAAAAGGCAAATGCGTAGTAATTTATACTGATAACGGTCAGGTACTAATTCCAGTACAAGTAAAAATAAAATCAAAGGACCGCTCACAGGAGAACCTTTTCCCGCATCAGGCACTAATTTTTTTTAACGTCTAATTAGATCGGGTAATTATTCAATTTAAATGAACAGCCCAATTGGGACACACTCCCTCAATGTCGGCTAGAGAGAGAGGAGCATCGACTGTTTAGCATAGATCGTCGCTTCATGGTGTTGCATTTCAAATCGCCGGAAACTAGACAATTGCACAGTTGGAATAGGAAGTCAAGTGATACTCGATGACTCAACCGTCAACCTCAGGATCCACCTGATGCACGTCGATCCTAATGAGATCGAGTATCCCCCTCTTTTTCCACTCTGCAGCTCATGTCGTCTGGTATCGTCCTTTTTTCATTTTGGCATGGTACTGATGATTGGGAGTGCGATCAACTGTTCATAGTGATGATAGACGATCCGTGATGCCATCCTTCCCGTGAAGGAAACGGCTTACGAAAAGTCAACCTGACGTGTCTTCATTATAATAAAATGAAATAAAATTATTGAGACAATTGAAAGTAGTGTTTCCTTGTTCCGGAATCCTTTCTCTTTACTTTGTAAAATCATTAGGTTTAGACATTACTTCGGTGATCTTTATTCCTTTTCAAAATGGCAGCAACATACCTTTTATTTTTTGTTATTTCTTTCTATATTATATATTTATTTCTATTCCAATATTCGAATTTCATTTCCATTGGGGTGAAATGACTAAACTACTAATAACTAAAGAAAAAATTCAAAACAAACCTTACAACTAATGAGTTTTTAACTCCCGAATACCTAATTGACTAATTAATTTCTTATAACGTACTCTATTTTTATTTGACAAATAATCCAGTAGCCGTTGATCGATCCCAGGAGGTACAGATCCATAATAGATATATAGAGATTATTGTATGGCAAGTAACATCAAAAGTGTTGGCTTCAGAAGATGGAATGTCTAATATTTTTTTACCCTGGAGAACTAATCGGATTGTTGCGAGCGGAACAAGCAAGACGTGCTTTAGACGAAGCAATCTGTTATCGGGCAATTTTATTGGGAATAATGGGGCATCTTTGAATACTCAAAGTTTCATATCTGAAGCAAGTTTTCAAGAAACTACTAGAGTTTTGGCAAAAGCTGCTCTACGGGGTCGTATTGATTGGTTGAAGGATCTGAAAGAAAATGTTGTTTTGGGGGGGGGATTATCCCTGTCGGTACTGGATTCAAAAAATTAGTGCACCCTCCAAGGCAAGATAAAAACATTCATTTGGAAATAAAAAAGAAAAATCGAATTGGAAATGAGAGATATTTTGTTACACCAGAGAGAATTTTTTGTTCTTGCACCCCCAAGGAATTTCTATGACACACCAGTGGAAGGGTTTACTTCAGGGAAGGATGTCAGGCAGGCTGAACTGAAAAAAAATCTACCAATCAGTGATCATAGGTGGTCAGGTGAGGCCAGAGTCTCGAATTCCCTACCTGCTGATGAAGAAGCAGTGCACGCAGAAAGGGAGAGTGAGGTTGGTTCGGGCGGAGACCAATATAGGCTCTGGAGGCTGTCAGGATGCAAGCATGCCTAGCGACAAAGGCCCTGGGAGTTTTACTCATTGAAGTCCGACATTCCTTCTCTGTAAATGCAGATCGGAGGAGTGGGTGATCCCGATTTGATCTTCGAATGGACTGTCCATTTCACCAGAATAGTTATCATCCTCGCAATGCGACGTCGACAGTCAATCAAAGAAACCGACGAAAAACGCTACTAAACATAAATACCATTTGACACTCGACAAAGAAAGCCTAAAAACGATAGGGAATACAACACACAGAGTTCGCATGTCGACGAAGTCAATAAGCAGACACTGTGAAAAAGCCGTGTGCTCGAGGCAAGCATATGACACCAAATCTTTCGGAATCATATCCGTCAGATGGTCAGGATCTCAATCAAAACGGTACCATCTTGCCTCTTAGCCTGCCCGTCATCCTTCCTGGCTGGTGAAACTCGTCGGACGAACAGGACTTGTCTTTCATGCAGGCTCTCTTTCTCTGTTCCAGCGATTCTGTCCTCTCCTGAACCGTATTCACACTCATCGGAGACATCTTACCTGACATTTCAGGAAACTTCGACGGATTCGATGGGTATTGAGGACAGCATCCCGACGGAACTGAGTCGTACACCTTGCGAATATCAGAATTATCGCAAAACGTCAGGAGTTCCTTTTTTGTCTCGCTTTCTTTTTGTGCAACAGTGTACAACGGGTGAACGTAACTCAGAGATTTTTCAAAATCAATATGACGCCATGGGAAGAGATAGTAGTTATGATCACTAGGGATACCGGAAAAAAATTCCTGAGTTGGCGAGATGCAATGGATGATGCCCCCAACGAGTAGAGTTTGATTCACTAAGGACACTGAAAAATTTAAATTAGAGGGTGAGATAGATACACTTTACTTTATTGTATCATATGTATCATAAGTATTTAATTAACCTATTAAAAAATTCAAAATTTTTCGTTTCTTTGAAGTAAAAGTAAGATTATAAGTATTCTATATAGTATAGTTATGAGATTGATATCTTGATATTAATGCTTTTATGATAATAGTTCTTACTTAATCTTAACCAAAATTTTAAATCCGATAATAAGATATATGGATACTTAAGATTTTAATCAAGTATGCACTTTAAACACTTACACAATGAGTCATGAAAAGTTGGTAACAAAGAAAAAACTTAAAAAGAAAGCCTATCTTACATATCTATTAAAAAAAGAAGTGAGCTTGGTGGGAAATAATATATATATATATATATATATATATATATATATATATATATATATATAATAAATAAGAGAATAAGTGTTATATATATATGTACATCTCGGTAAGCATGCGTATTCACACAAACGATACTTATAAACTTTTATTATAAACATGAGTTAAGTAACTGAGCATTTATGCCTCAGTAAGCATAAATATTCACATGAAAGGCAAGCAGTTATGAAAAAAAAAGAGAAAAAAGAATATATATATATATATATATATATATATATATATATATATATATATATATATATATATATATATATGAGAAAACTGGAAATGAACTTACAGTTCACGTAAGTTACCAGAGGTATAGTTCATTTTCACTATCTTCAATAATCTGTTTAAAAAAATTTCTATTGGATTATGATCTTGACCCTCTAGGGTTCACTCATACCCAATTTCTTAGGTTTTAGTTTTGATTTGATTTTTCATCAAATTAACACAAAATTAATAATTTATAATGAATAAAATATTTTGTATGCACTTGATGAAAGGGTAAATACAACAACTAAGCCTCTCATCCCAAGTATTTGGAGTAGGCTACACGAACAAAAAAAAATCACACCGGATCGATCACTTTGATAGTCCTTCTCCATTCAACGCCCGCACGAAATTCATATTTTGGCTCATGTCATAATATGTGACAATGTTTTACGCTGGCTATCACTGGCCTACCACCCTCCTCCTTTATCCTGGCTTGGGACAAGCAGTGAAAGGATAAATCTTTAAGCACAGCACTGGCGAAGTTATGACAGTGTAAATGAACTCCAAAATTTATAAAATTTAGTCTGAAAGAAGTTAAGGAGGCAGAGATAGTAATTGCTAAAAAAATTGAAACAAAAAATATTGGATCATTATAGTTGTGCCACTAGCTCACGTAAATTTTCCTGAGTTGACGACTCACCTACAGTATATATATATATATATATATATATATATATATATATATATATATATATATATATATATATATATATATATATATATATATATATATATATATAAGGTTCCAATAAGTTTGATTGGGGTTTGAAACTTGACAAGACTTATATATATATACTATTTCAAGAGTGTATAGGAGAGGATAATTGAAAGTAAAATTATATCTACAATATGACATAAATGATCATGATAGATACATAAAGGTATTAGATTATAAGTAATTTGTTAACGTTGATATCTTTATAAATATTTGTTATATATCTCTAATTGAGCTTGACATGGAAAAGAAATAAAAACAACAATAACAACAACAACTAAGTCTTTTATCCCAAGTATTTGGGGTAGGCTACATGAAGCAAAAAAAGAATCACGCCGGATCGATCACTTACACACCAACAAAATTCATATTTTGGCTCATGTCATAATATATGACAATGTTTACGTTGGCTGTCACTGGCCTACCACAATAAATAGAAAAAATAAAATAAATATATAATAATAGATGTATAATATTTTTATTTTTCTTTATTTTATACTTATCCTTATTTTTCATTTTATTTATTTTTTGAACCTAAATACTTCTTGATGTTTGTGAGTAACATCACCTGAAATCCTCACGAGACAACTCTCATCCACTAGAGTAACCTAGTGGTTTAACGACTTGTTGCACATACTAAGTGTAATCGTGATTCTTATGAAAGTTAGTTGGATTTATTTTCTTTGTACGTAGGTCTTTAGTTTATTTTCTTAATTTGATAATTTTGGTAGGTACTAGTGTAACTCAAGTTGGGGGTGTGATTAAGCTTGAAAAATGTAATTATTTAATTTATTTTGTGATGCGTAATCCAATTTTGGTGATTAATACATGAAAACTATGAAAAATTATTCTTAATAATAAAATTCTCCACTATGATATTTTTCTAGTGTTTTGTAGTCTTTTGTAAGGTTTATATGTAAGGAAATTGAATAATCGAAACGTATTTCAAGTATCAGCTTAGAACTGTGATTTTACAGGTCTGACTGTCAACAACTACATGTTGTCTACCGACAGTCATCGACTGTAATGCAAACTAAGAGTGATTGTCGATGGAGCTTTGGAAAGCCACGTTCACAGTTTGAATTTTTGGAGCTTTTTGAGAAAAATAGAGTTTCTTTGTAAATAGAATTTATGCTAGAATTTTGTAAAAGGCTATATGTACCCAATATAATTGAGAAAGAATGATATATGTATTAATAGAGTAATTTAGAGATTTAAGATTTTAGTTTATGTACTCTTTTATAGAAATCAATAAAAGAATTTATTTTTTTATTCATGTCTTGATGAGCATGAGTGACTAAGTTCTTACGTTAGTTCAGATGAGATAACAAGCCCTAGGTAATTTATTGGTATTTGATTTTTAAGCTTATTGTTTTTATTTGAATTATATAAAGTTGATATTTTTAATTCCCTATTATCTTTGAAAGGATTAAGATATGATTTTGAGTCTTTTATGCTTTATTATTTGACGATATATTCATTGCTTGGTTTTTGATATACCGTAGACTCTTTAGGTGCAATGTATGCTTAGACTTTGAATATTTATTTTTATTATTCATACTACATACTTTTAGATAAACTCAAATACATATAGATTTCATTGTGAGAAGTTACTCAAAATATCAAGTTTGCAACATTATTAGATTTTGTATTTCAATGATATATTTCTGGTTGTAGAATGACTACGTGATTTATGTAATTGAGATGAAAAAAATATAAACACATCCAGTAAATCATTATATGAGGGAGCTAATCCATTTGAGCAGCAATTTTATTTCAAGTAAATTTAAACCGTTTTAGCTTTAGTTTTAATTTTTGTTAATAAAAATTCAATCTTTATTTCTTATTTGTAATTTATTCTTCTTTAATTTCAACACAATAATCAAAATGATCATCATGAGAACGATTTTAGATTACTACCCTTATACTGCTTGTTCGATCTCTTACACTTGCAAGTGTATGATTTAGATCAAAATTACTCTCCGTATTGCAAATATGGTGATGGACATACCTAATTAGGAGTACTAAATCATCGTCTAGTGATCCAGCATCACCTAGGTTACTATAGTAAAAAAATCTCAATCTTAATATGTAACGACCTAGATCCTTAAGCCCGTCTACTAATTATTCCGTATTATCTGTATCAGCTTAGGAGTCTGGATACTGATACGGGCAGATACTAAATAAATTGAATTATATCCTTCAATCTAGTCTTCAATTTTAAATTTTGCAGAGTATAAACTTCTTATCTTATTATTTTGGATTTTTTTATATTTTTCTTGAATTATTTCAGATCAATCGATTTTCAAGCAAATACCTAATTAAAATAATCAAATTAAAAAGAATTCCAATTTTACCCGTATACCAACTCCAAATTTATCTCTAGAAGTCTTGCAACCTTCGTTGACCAAATTTGAGTTGGAGTTGACCCAATGGCAATTTTGTAAATAAGATAAAAATTAAGGATTTTTAGCATTACTGTATTCCTATCTTCCACCAACTATTTGACACCCAAAATAAATTTAGAAAGATCTGAAAAAATCAAGCTTCTTCCTCTAATTTCTCTCTTCGGTTTCTCTTCGGACCATGAACCCTAATTCCCTCTCAAATTTCCTAAAATAAATAGCCAATATTCAGCCTGAGATTGGCTGAAAATCTACAAATTACTATATTAGCCTTGTCCTTGAGTTTAACCAATATGGAGAAAATCTCTATCATCTCTGCCCTTAATCATTAGTGTGATTCTTGGAGAATTTCTCCACTCTTGAGGATCAATCACATCAATATCGATTTATTTCCGATTGGGGTTCAACAAGAGACAAAAATATACCCTCAAACTCTTTCAAGTTTACAATTTCTTGATATAATTTCTTTTCATGTGATGTCAGACATATTATTAACTAAATTTCATGATTTTGAATGTCTAACCTTGCATATAGCTTGAGTTTCACTATCCATGTCACCCAAACATGTTATACATGCATTGCTGCCTAGACCTATGTAATAGTCCATCTTAAAACTGTCATAACTTTTGTATCTTAGTTTCGATTAACCATATTCTAGTGCTATTAGAAAGATGGTCTACTAACGATAATTCACTCAACTACATTAGACTATAATTTTTTCATTTTTCTAGCCAAAAATAGTTTGAAAGATCATTACTTGATAATGTCTAGAGTAGTAGCACAACAGTAGTTAGTAATAATAAAATGACCAGAAGTTTTGTTCTAGAACTCCGATTGAGCTCATTTAAGTTTCTACCATTGTTCAAAATATTATGTTCTAAGTTAATTCTTATCTAGTTCAAATCATACTAGGAAGTTCCTTTACTCTTATAAAAGGTCCATAGCAATACGTCCATGATAAATAAATCATAATTTTTGCTCTAGAACTCTAATTGAGCTCATTCAAGTTTCATTAGAAAGCTTATTGAATTATTTAGGATTGATGAAAATCTTAGACTCTAAATTTAATACTATCTTGGTCGAATCTAATCTAAAATCCTCAGTTATACCAGGTCCATAGGAGCAGAGGCATATCTATAGTAAAACAATTATAATTTTTGTTCTAAAATTCAAATTAATCTTATTTAAGATTCGTTAGAGAGACAATTGAGTTCTCTATAACTGTACATAATCTTAACTTCTAATTCCATTTTTGCTAATTAAACAAAACCCGAAAATCTAACTGTCTATTGAACTGTAACAATATATGCATATATATTATGTCCATGCATGTTCTACTTGACTTATAATATAATACCCATATACACATCTCAAATCACTCTTGTTATTTCTGTACATGTTGATTTCAGACCTATTATATCTTATGTCTTGGCATACATTCTATGTTCATGCATTTACCACTTGATATAAGATATGATATGTATTCACACATGTTAATTTGTGCATGTTATTACTTTTATATGTTATTCTTGCTTAGAAATGATACGTCACACATGTAAATATGTTCTATCACTCTTTTATTTGCAAGTATTATCGTGCGTGTCTTTTCATATTCACATGCTATTGATACATGCATCCTATTATATATGACACCTTGATACATTGATACTTCGCATATATTACATTGTGGAGCTTATAGTCATATCTAAATTCGCCTAGAGGCATGTCATCCTATTCACAGTGAAACCAGTGCCATTTCATGTTAAATTCGCCTGTCAGCATGCCATCAAGTTCGCATGGAAACCAGTATCATATGATTCTTATTAAATTTGCTTAGCAGCATGTCATCCGGTTCGCATAGAAATTGGTACTATTCCTTGTTAAATTCGCCTAGAGACGTGCCGTCCAGTTTGCATGGAAACTGATACCATTTCTTGTTTAATTCGCCTATTGGCGTGCCATCGGGCTCGTGTGGAAATCAGTACCATATGATTCTTATTAAATTTACCTAGTGGCATGCTATCTGGTTTGTATAAAAACCGGTAACATATGATTCTTGTTAAATTCATCTAGTGGCTTGCCATCTGGTTCGTGTGTAAACCAGTACTTGAGCCATAGTTCCAAGTATGAACTAGATATTAAATTTGCCTAGCAGCGTGCCATCCGATTCGTGTAGAAACTGGTGGTTATGCCATGGTCTTGGGTATGTTAGAGATATCTAAATTCGCCCAGTGACGTGCCATCTGGTTCATGTAGAAACCGGTAACATATGAGTCTTGTTATATTTGGGATACTTTGTTACTTGATCTTGTTATGTCATGCACACCATATAACATATGATTCTTATTATATCTGGCACATCTTATTTCTTGATTACATTATATCATGCACACCATGTACCATATAATTCTTGTTTCATTATATATACCATGTACATCTTAATTCATATTCTATTTAGTATAGTTTAACATTCATACGGATACATCTTTTATATTGTTTTCTACTATCATGCCTCATACACATTTTTTATGGTTCCTATAGAATTATATGAGTTTGGATTTGTATTTTTATTTGGGTTCTGAACCGTGGAGTTATCACACCCCAGGTCTGCTAGTTTTGATTGTAGTGTTCTAGATGGGGAAGCACCCCTCGAGAATCCACATTTCAGGAGTAGATTGAGTACTAGTAGCTAGCTTCTCATAGGATTCTTATCTATTTTATGTATGTACCATTTTGGCATTTACGTGTATATGTATCTCACCTTCTAGTTCGGTCTGTGGTATCGGGACACTCCTGTATATATTCAGTACTTATGTTGCTCTATTCTGATACTGTACTTGATCTACATGAGCAAAATTTTTGTATGCATATTACTTATCATTCTAGTATACTCGTTTTTGGATATTGCTTTACTCTTGCATGTGACGTTGTGACAGATAGATTCAAAACTATGGGATATATCTCATATTTATACACTTCCATATCTCTTTCTTGTGTTTGTGTATGAAATAGAAATTAAAAAAAAGGCCTCGTGCACTCCAGTATTGAGAGTGCCCGGCGGTGACATCCTTCATTGGGACACACACTCGGGCCCACTCGTATGGTTTGGGGGCGTCACACGACATTACATAATCCTTATATAATATGGTATCCATTGTATAATATTTTCCTACTCCTCATATCAATGATAGAGGATAATATGACTTATAAATGCATCATTACATAATCAATTAGTTACCGTGTGTTGCTAATGGAGCTCATTGCCGCAACGGGTTTCGGTACACCGAAACGGGTCCAAAACCTGCCCAAACCTGTTATGATATAATATAAATATGGGGTTGTGTGCTAGGGTTTGAGCAAGCCAAAAAAAAAAAAGAGAAAAGGTGGCGGCTGAAATTACTTTTGGCCAAGGATATCAAAGGCTGCTATTGATTTTGGCCAAAAGTGAAAATAATTTGGCGGTGGCTGCTAGGTCTTCGGTGTGGCAAAGCAACAGAAAAGAATGCCATTAATTTGTGGCCAGGCTGCTAGGTCTTCGGTGTGGCAAAGCAACAGAAAAGAATGTCATTAATTTGTGGCCAAAGAGATTGGCCGAAAGCAGAAGTTGGTGTTGTTGCTTAGGTTGTTGTTGCGACCGAACAAAAGCAAAGCAGCGGGTGGCTTCTTTTGGATTTTTGGTAACTGAAGCAAAAAGTAAAATCACTATAACAAGAGGTTAGGATTTGATATCAAAATCTTGTGTGATTTGTTTGCCAATTCTCTTGTGGTTGAGAACTAGAAACTTGTAATCTTTTTTGATATAGTGGAAGTTTTTTAATCGTGTCCCCGTGGACGTAGGCATATTGCCGAACCACGTTAAATCTGCGTGTTCTCTGTCTCTACTATTTTTCTTTTCAGTTAACTATTTGATTCCGCTGGTTGTTGCATTAGTATTATTTCGCTATTTTTGCTAACACCGTGTATATGTTCAGTATCAATAATCATGAAATCATTGACAATTCAAAAGAGATTCTTTCGAGATTTCATGTATGAAGGGAGTTATCACGAGTGATATTGCCTTTAAAGGGAATGCCATCAGAACTCTTTTATTAAGGGAACGTCATAGGAGTAGACCCCCAGCACACACACACAAAGTGGTTTCCAATGCAGTGCATAGGGCAACCACAGCATATAGGAAATTGACAGAATGCAGAACAACATAAAACAGACTTTCAACTTCAAACTGTAGCAAAATACTGAAATTGAACCAGTCAGCCAAGTTCCTTGTCATCATCATTCTTAAACTTGTGCTGGTGGCTCCTTCTGCATCTCCACCACCCTCCTCCATGAAGGGCGGCTTGATATTGCATCCCACCATTTGCTCACCCTCTTCCTCTCCTTGAACATCAGGGCACACTCTGGCACCTTAGTGATGAGGCGGTGAGCATTGGGCAGGTGGGAGAGGTCCGCCAGAGTGAACTTGTCCCCAGCAAGGTATTTTGTTTGCTCCAGCCTCTGCTCGTAAATGTTAAGCACGCCCTCTAGTCTGCGCTTGCTTTCCTTCACCACTATCTCGTCTGGCTCAATCCGTGCATACGGTGCAAAGGCCAGGTGGAACACCAATGAAGAGCTCGGTGGGTCAAAACTTTCTGCCTCTGTCTGCAGCCACTGCTCTATTGATGCCCTCTCGAGCGTGCCTGTGCCCAACAAATCCTTGTTCCCTTGACCAGCATACTTCGCAGCTACATGGCGACATATTGCCCTTGAATCTGTAATCACCCCAAATGATAAGAGTCAGTTATAGAGTACTTCTGCCCTGCATATTTCAGGATATCAAATCTCTAGTGGAAAATACAAAAAATATATCCAAGTCCTAGACCTCTATCTTGGTTTCTGATCAACATAAAATATTACGAGAGTCATATTGTTTGGTTGTGTGTTCTTAAATAAAGTATCGGGTTACAGTGGGTATAAGACATTCTTACCAACAAGGGTCACTGATCCTTCCTCAAAGGTGAGAGCTTGACCAGAGGGCTGTAACAGCAATCACATTAGTCCTCTTTAACATTTGTCGAAATAGTTCTTAGGTATCTATAGAAATTTTGTTATCTAAGCATGGTTTGGAGAATGTAATGCTGATATTTCTTGTACCTGCATCTTAAGGTATTCAGGCTTCCTCTGAGATCCCTTGAAGTTCTCCACACGGATGAGCTGAAACTCAACATCCTTCTCGAACAGGCAGGCCAGGACCCGGGCGACTTCTGCAGATGTGGGGGAACCGAACACCTTAACGCTTGCCATTAGACCTTTGGTGTGGTTAGTAGAGCAGAAACACCGGTCTAAGTAAGAACTGCAGTGGTTGGCACTGAGCACACAGATGAGAGATGGTCGAATGGGGGGATTTAACAGGGGAGATGGAGAAGAAAATCCTTTGCTTGGAGAGAAGAAAAAAAATAAAGGAAAAGGGAAAGAAGAAAGGAAAAGGAAAAGAGATGAGTGGTAAACACGTCTTCTTTCTATATGCTGCAGCCTGCTATATACGACATTACAGTTCTAGTTTATAGCTTCTGCATCAAGATTGTAGCGAGTGAATAAAAATGTGAATACGCGCAGATGCAGCACTTTATTAAAGAAAGGGGAAAAAAAAGAGAGGAAAAGATCAAGGTTTAGTCATTGATCTTGCTTTGGTGTTCTTGTAAGTCTAATGTTGGAAACAGAATTTGACCAGTCACAGCAAGCATTCATTAGTTCCGTTTCAGTATATAATGCAAATAATTTTAAAAAATGTGCTTGTGTTATTTCCTCCAACAGTGCAGCAGTAATTTGATAACCCCTCTGTACTCTTGCAGGTTTCGTAGGAGTTAGTGATCGAAGCTATTAGACAATCTTGTTCGAGAAGATTTTCATTTATGTTAGTTTCGTCAAAGTAATTCGCCCAGTGTAATTTTCTCCGAACTTATGTCTATTTTATTGGTAACGGGTCTTAGCCTTTCCAACGTGCATTTTACTTCCACTCGCCTTCTATCTTTTTCCTGTGTTTTCTTTTGTTTATAGAATCTCATGCATGTTGCTTCGTTCTCTCTTTTTCTTTTTAACTCTTTTGCAAAATCTGCTGATTAGATATTGTGTTAGACCGTATGATGGTTGAAGGAGTATACCTTACCTATACTTAAAAATGAAGATTTGAATGGAATTATCTTATGATTTGCCCTGCCTTTTCTCAGGGGAGAAAAAAAAAAAAAAAAAAAAAAAAAAACCTCTTTTGCACAATCTCCTTTGCTTTATGAGTATATAAATATATATATCCAATTTTCTACTTAAATTTAGCTCTTCATCATTTTATTCGACTGATTCTTTTCATAACATACTAATACTCATTGTGGAATACATGCTTCTTTGGTTTGCCAATTCTGTCATCATTATGAAAGCTCATCATGTTCATTAAACTATCATGGTGGGTGTTCATCACTTTAGATATGAAAGTTTTATTGGATAACCAAATCCCTTTCCTCTACTTGGGTAATGTAACGACCATTTTTCTATTATTGCATTTAATTCAGTTCTAAAAAAAAAAAAAAAAAAAATTAAAATCTAAAAAAAAAAAATAAATAAATAAAGGGGGGGTTTGTTTTCTATTATGATAAGGAGAAAAAAAGTAGTTGGGATCAAAACAAAATCATAGATTATCTTTATCCAAAAATTTATTATTTAAATCTCAACCAAACAAGATTATATCTCAACAACAAGATTATATCTCAACCAAATAAGATTATAGCTCAGCAACAAGATTATATCTCAACCAACAAGATTATATCTCAACAAAAATAAAATAAGGTCCTTTCCTCTTCTCTGGAATGCAAAAAATTTCAGAACCTACGGGAAGGAGAGAGAAAGGAAGTAAGGAAGGGAAAAGGGAGAAAAGAAGAGATTCGGCTAAGGTGAGTTCTTTTACTCACTTTAACATGCTACATCTATTTTTTTTATATCTTCTGTTTTATTTAATTAAAGGTTTAATTTTGGATAGAAAACCCTTAGCCCCAATGTTTTATACACAACGAATTGCAGTGTGCAGTAGCTTAGTTTACCTTATAATATTTAAAAATAAGAGTTGTGTTATATATATTTTATTTCCAATATTCACCCCAGTTTGATCAAACATGTGTTTTTTCTTATTGTAAGGTAGTATTGAGAAGATGCTATCATTGTCAATTTCACTGCTTTTCATTTTCCCTTATATGTCTACAGTAATACAAATATGAAATAGGCGTTAGCAGTTCAACCAATTAGTTCTGGTCTATATAATCATTTCGTTAACTTCGGCTAACCAATGATAGCGTTCCTTATCAACATATTGGCTTCATAAGATGGACTCTCAGTCTTTTCTCCTTAATTTCCTTGGCTTGGAGTTGGGCATTTATTTAGAGGGTTAGCAAACAGATACATAATGGCTTAATATTTTAGATTTACCTGGATTATAATGTCATTTAGATTCATCGCCTCTCATCTAGGTAAGTTAAGTCACCCAGGAAAAATGAAGTGTTGTAGCATGTTGCTACCCAACCATTTCAGTTTGGAAAAGTATTTTTTGTCTCTTTTCTTTTTTGTTTCCTCCAACTTACGTTTCCTTCAATTTTTCTCCCCAACCAAACAATGGAAAGTAAATTTCTTCCTTATTTTCTTTTCTTTTCCCTTTTCTTCCTTATTTTCTTTTCTTTTCCCTTTTCTTCCTTATTTTCTTTTCTTTTCCCTCATCTTATCTTAAACCAACAGGGCCCAAGGGAAATTTGTATCTTCGTTTTCTTCCTCCTCTGCCATATTAACAAATAGCTACATTAGTTGCCCACAAAATTACAGCAGGCCATTACTAAAATTTGATGCATAGCGACAACAAAAGCCACAGCAATAGGGAGGAATTTTTCCCATAGCTAGTGGCTGCAGCTAGTTGCTATCTCACCACCCAGTAATCAATTAGAATATGGAGGATAAGGATATTTAGCAAAATCCCTCTGTACTTCCTCATCACATGTTAATGAACCTTTGGAGTCAGAATTGTAATTTTTAAGTCACGATTATGAACGTGATACACAACCGTGGTCATAGAGAACTTCGGGGGCAAGGCAGAGTAGGTCTTCATGGTAGCTGCAACAGCTGAAAGCCTACTATTCTCCATCTTTTCCATTCCTAATAATTGACTACAGCCCTTTAATACCTCGCAACATCCTAGGCTTAGAGCAATTTAGCATCATAAATCTCAAATGCATCACTGTCTGTGAAGTTTGAAAACTCTTGACATAAGTAGAGCACTTTCTTTACACAGAACTGTATATATGAGTAAACAATGCAAGCATGCCTCTCAAGGTGGAGTGCTGCACATACCCAGTCCCAGCTACAAGGTCCAACATTGAATTACATGCGTGCTCTCCATCGCTGCCGAGCATACATGGCAGCTATCTTCCTTTTGTTGTCATGCTCTATCTATTCTCTCTGTATAGCAATCGAAGCTGCTCCCACTTTCCAGTGAGGACTAATGCTCATATTTTCTGATCGATCATCCAAAGTACAACCTCTAGCTAGACTAGTACCATTTAAATTTTTAAACTGATCAAGCAATATATTCCATAATTTTGTTTCGATAAGTCCTGTATAAACAATTTGTAATTTTGTATGGTATAATAGTAGAGTGGTATAAAAACCAATTTGGTTATTATTGACGTAGCAACGAAAGCGATGCAGCAATGCCATGCAAAATAGAAAAGGAAACCTGTATGACTGTTAAATTTATCTTGGCTCCGTCGATCTCTGTTGCTACCCTCGTCGGTCGAGGTTTCGGGTTAGGGTTGGCGAGGCGATTCGGCCAAGGCCAACGCCAGTGGCTATCGACAATATCGGCTCTATCGATCTCTGCCACTGCCTCGTCGGATTGAAGAGTTTTCCTCTTTTTATTTTTGGGTGGTTGATTTCTTCTTCTTTTCCTGCTTCTCCTTCTTCTTCTTTTCCTGCTTCTGCTTCTTCTTCTTTTCCTGTTTCTGCTTCTTCTTCTTCTTCTTCTTCTTCTTTTTTCTGTTTGTGGAAAATTCTGATGGCGCATGCCAATGTACTCTTAGGCGCACATTCGAAACTTTGCTAAGTGAACCTCTTTTGAAATGGAATAATCTCTTCCAGCTATTTAAGACTTAGGTCTCTCTCTGACTGAAACCTTATGCCCGAACTAGACCCTATTCTTAGTAAGCAACCGCTGCACCTATTCAAAAGCATTTGAATTAATTCTACATTTGAAAATGATTACGGATGATTTTAAAATTTTATTTTAGTGACCTACTTCTAAATTGAATATTTCATGCTCTAACAAAAGAAAGAGGAAAATGAATATTGAAAATAAAATATGAAAAGATACCGAAAATTATGGGATTGGTGATAGATCATTAACTATTGCATTGTGCACTATTCTTTACTGTTACTATTGTTGCCACAGAATACTGAAATTTAATGATGATCACCAATCCATTAAACTAAACTGAATAACTTACACTGAAATCGTCATACATTGGGATTTGGGAAAAATTTAGATTCATATGAATTAGATGGTTGGACGTAACTATGCAACTGTTTTCCATTTTGGGAGGATCGGGATAGGCTCCGATCATCACTGCGCCACTGGTTCCCATTTTGGGAGGATCGGGATAGGCTCCGATCAAAATTACTGTTCCGTTTTTCCGGAGGTAGACGGGGATGCGTTCAGACCAGCTATATTCATATTTTCCTGAATTTTCAAATACCATAATTAAAAGATATCAACTAAAAATAATAATGATAATAACTTCTACCTTTTATTTGCATGTCTGTCTATAATATTGAATTATTATTGTTATTTGTTATATTTACTATTTAATATTAGATCGCTTTACTGACGATCTTGGTTATGCATGACCAAATATAGATATTTATCAAGAAGTAGATCCTCCAGAAACTGAACAAGATGTGGCATACTTTAGGGAATAGGCATATCTACAAGAGTGATGAAATTTTCAGTTAATTACTTTCATTTTAGAAAACTGTAATAAGTGCATATGGCACTTCATTTAGTTTTATGTAAGACAACTCTTTTATTCAGAAATAATTTATTTGTAGTGACATATTGCTGAATTTATTTAGAGGAAGTTTGTTATCACTTTGATTTTTAAAAAAATTATCATTTATTTCTGTATGTTATTCATATTAAATTGCGTTGCAACTGTAATGTTTTGTTTTGAGGCTTGTCGAGTTGTCATTCGACACCGAACGTTTCAGCTTTCCACACTACGGAAAGTGGGGCGTTACAGGTAAACTGTTTTCCATTATCACAATGTAACCTCCATGGAAAATAATCTTGAACTCCATGTGATGTAACACCCCAAACTACACCCGAAAAGTTTTAGTAATTATCCCACTTATGGGTAAAACGTTATTGGCGAGTACCCTAAATGCGTGTACACAAGGACTTTAATAATAAAGAATCACATAATTAGAGTGCACAACAGGAATAAATTACATTGCTACATTCCAAAATATTACATTGAATTATCCAAAACAGTTCTGAAAAAGATTCTAATATAAATGATTACAAGGAACGTTGCTCATAGTAGGTTTTAATTGCAAAAAAGGAAGGGAATTTACTGAATAACAAGGGTACAAATTAAGGCTGGATATAGTAATTTCCAAATGAGAGATGATTACATTGAAATGGAGAGTCTTCAACGATCCACTCGGATTTTCTTACTCCTGAAAGTATGAACCTTCAGCTGGTAGGTCCTTCTTAGAGTTTCTAATACATGGACATATGGAGGTTACCCAGTAGTTAGACCCAACAAGAAAAAGAATCGCACATATGACTAAACAAGAGTTATAACATAACATATATGTAAACTTAAAGTACTTGTAGGTAGAGTGTGACAGGATGGTCTCAAAGGTACGACATAATAATTAATTACGTAATATTCATGCAAGACAAGATATAGATGTTATGTATAATAAGATGCAGAATAACATGTAATTATATTAATGCTTATAAGGTTAAGTCTTAGGGTGATCCACAAGTCTTCTGAATGCTCAGACAAACAGGAGGTAGTCCCGTTAAGTATTTCGTGGCAATATTAATCTCACTAACTATTCAATCCATACGACTTACAAGTTAACATCTAATAGAATTGATTGGTGGAGAAGTTCGCTTGTTATGGGAGTATCCCATAGACCTCAAAACTATGGATCTGGTCATGATAAAAGTCGAAATATCAGGTCACAGCGTAAACTGGAGTATTAGATCACAGCATAAACTAGAATATCAGCTCACAATATAAACTAGAATATCAGATTACTGCTGCAAATCGGATTGACAGTAACATGAGGCTATGTCGATTGATCAATTTTTGGTATCTTTTATAAGGCATTGACAAATCCACTTTTTGTTTCCCCATGAAGCCCGGTTATTATATTGATATGCACACATTCAAGAATCAAATTACATTAGCTTATAGGCAATATCATGCACGGTCAGTATCACGGTAGTACAACATACAAATTAAGTCACGTATGGAGACAGAATATTAAGGCAAGTCAAGATCTAAGTATATGTCCATGTAGAGAAAGAGGCATGTCGGTGATATGACATAAATACATGATATAAGTAAGGTGACTATCAGGCAAATAACATGTTATTTTAGCATTTGAATGAATTAATATATTGTGCAATGTTTATTCAAGTAAAGTGTAACCATTCTCATTAATTCTGAGTGATTAAGAATTAACAAGTAAATTATAAATTAAGTAGGAAAACTATGATAGCAAAATAATAAACTATCTGGTGATGTATTAAAGTTGACCTCAACTAATTCTTAACAAAGACAGTGAATGAGTTTGGACTAAATTTCATGGGAGAGTTGGCGAGGAATGAGGTTTGCAAGGAAGAGGAATGGCACGGTAGAAGGACATGAGTCAAGTCAGGGAGGATAAGAAAAGTTTGAAAAGTTGATAGAGATTAGCGGTGATTAGTGAAGTTGAGTGGTCTTAATAAAGTTGGCAAAGATGAGTGATGTTGGTGGGAATAAGTAATGTTGGCAGGGATTAGTAGTGTTGGTGAAGATGGTTTGACTAGGCAGAGTTTGGCTGATAATGTAAGAATCAAATAATCAAAATAATATGAAATTCATTTAAATATAATGGAGATGGAGTTCATAAATAAGGGTCGCGGTTGGGCGGAACTCGTAAGGGAGAACGACGAACTATGAGGGTGTTCAATGATTTCATTGTTGTTTAGCCATCTTTCAGCTACTAAATCTTTAAATTTTTTTTATCTTTTTATATGATTATAATTAGATAAAAGATATAACTAGAAGTTGTAGAGAACTGAATTCTCTTTCAAATAAGCCTAGAATGAGCTTAATCAGTGTTTGAAATCAAAAGATATTATGATTTTATTGAACATGATACAAGATCATTACTACTGTGCAACAACTTAATTTTTAACAGAGATATCATTAGGATAGATGGGAATTAGAAAGGAATCTAATCATAAATTTGTAGGACATTGAATTCTCTTATCAAGAATCTAAGATCAGCTCAATCGAATTTGTAAATCAAAATTTATTAGTGTTTTAGTGAGACTGTACACCACCCTAAGCAAGCACTACCCCGAGTTCCGGTGGAGTTGAGCCTTGTTTGGTGGTGTTAAGTGTCCGTGTGTCAAAGGATTTGGTAGAGGCAAGTGTCTGTTAACTGTCTGATGGTGCTAAGTATCTGGCAGAGGTAAGTGTCTGGTGGAGCTAACTGTCCAGTATCGCTAGTGTCCAGTGGAGCTATGGTTTACGTGCAAGGTTCACTTTGTGGGTGATGAGTGCCATATGTTGCATATTTATAGCCTCTATATTATATATTTTGTATTTAAATAATGCTACTCGGGTATTTTTAGTGTGTTTTTCATGTAAAGTTGTTCCTATAAGAAAATGGCAAAAACTCAGAGCCGGATTAAGAAACCTAGCACAGAGAGGAGTTAAAAATGAGCAAAGCTACAAGACTATGATGCTGCAGAGAGTCAAAGTCAATACAGTCATCAAAAGGAAAGGAAAAAAAAAAAGATTCACGCAGAAGAAAGTTGAAGCCCAGAAGAGCTACTTTTGCCGCTATTTGGCAGCATTAGCCCCCAATTGGCGGCTCCATGGGGCCCACTCTGGGTGATTTTTCTATGTGGGTTTCGATATAATTTTGTAGTTTCTCACTTGTACTCAAATTAGGTTTTGATTCTTCAAAGCTGATGAGTATTATATATTGTATTTTTCCTTCCATACTTTATCTATTTTTGTAAATAAATAAATGCCACTCGGGTATTTTTAGTATCTTTTTCAGGTAATCCAATTTATATAAGGAGATGGCATGAAATCAGAGCAGGATTAGGAAATCAAGTCCAGAAAAGAGTTCAAAGAGAGTAAAGCTACAAGATTAAAATACTGCAGTAACTCAAAATCAAATATAGTCAGGAAAATCAAGTGTACAAGACAAGATACTCGTGCTGGAGAAAAACCAGAGGAATTGGTCATACTTGAGCTGCCAAATGGCGGCATTTGCTGCCAAATAGTGGTCCAAAGTGGGCTCCACTATCCGATTTTTCTCCCGTGACTTCGTTGTAATTGTTTAGTTTCACAATTGTATTAGAATTGGGTTTGGTTTTCCGAGGCCTAAATACTGGCCGTATCCTTGTATTCTAAGGAGAATCCAATAAGTTTTGTACTCATTTTAACTTAGTAAAATTAGAATTTTGCTGAAGAGTGACGGCCACAATACCGTACTTCAGAGATAAGCCATTGTTTTGAGATGTTTACTTGCTTTCTAGATAGAGTTAATTGCTTTCTAGTTTAGGTTTTATTACTTTTTAGATTAGATTTATTTGCTTTCATAAATAAAAATAGGATTTTACTTATTAGAATTATGTGTAACTAATTTTCTTTAGGCCTAGGATGTAGATGAAGTTAGTTTAATAGATCTAATATCGATTTATCTCATCCTTTTCCTAAAAAGAAATAAAGTTATGATTTTTCTATAAATAAATAAAAGATAGAGTTCGTAAATCATAATTCTTTGATAGATTATGCTTAATTAATATTTTGATAATCTATGCTTAGATGAGATTTGGAATTCATATTCTTTGTTTATTTCTAGAATTATTAACAAGATTTTCCTATAAATAAATTGACTTGAATAAACTTGTAAATCTGATTTCTTTGATAGGTTATACGTAAGTTCGGTCTTTTGATAGCCTATGCTTAGATTAGAGTTTGAAGTTTATTTCTTTGCTTTTGTTTATAAAATTTTCTATTTGATATAATTTGTTTTTAAGAAAGGTGTTATTTTTTATGGTTTATACTTGCACATCACTTGATATGTCATACTTAGGGGCACTTAATTAAAATCAAATTAAAAAGATCACCTTTTTAATATGTTACTTAACCGTGCATAATTAAAAAGTTAGGAAGAAAGAGATAATTCATTGTTAGGCTATTATTCTAATGGATTCAAAATTTTAGGCTAATCTTTAAAACTGATTCTTCCAACTAAGAATTCTTTGTTAATCTACTAGAATTAAAAAAAATAGTAAGAATCACAAAACACCTGAGATCTCTGTAAGACGACCTGTTAAGCGCTACAATCAACACTTTGCGCTTGTAGTTTATCTCATCAAGTTTTTGGCGCCGTTACCGGGGATCGACGATATTTTTCTTGCTTTTTCTAAAGTTTTATAGGTTAACAGTGTGTGTTGAGTGTGTAGGGACTAGAAAGTGCAGATATAAAAAAAGAAACAGAACTATATAAGTGTTTGGAGTATACTAAAAAAAACTATAGAACATGATTCCCTGTTTGTGCCGCCAAATAGCGGCATACACCGCAATTTGGCGGCACTTCAGGTATGAACTTCACATACTTTTTCTGATATTTGTATTTTGTGTCCCTAGTTCTATAAAAAAATAAAAATAAAATAAAAAATATTAGAAACAGTAGGAATCACTTTTTTATTTAATCATATTTATTCCACCGTTTTATCTCTCCACCATACCCCACTTCTTGCATTAGTTTAGAAAATTCACGCATACACTCACGGTCGCTGGTTCATGCCACATTGGTCCCGTGATCAATTTGGTCGACTAGTGAGATCAAATTTGCTCATGGGTGCCAAGATGGACCAACCAATCCTGATCCTTCAGGATCGATGTTACCCGTTGCGCACATCATTACCATCATGCATCAAACTTTCACACGCAGTGGGCAATCACTATGAGTTGAAGCCGTAGTACATTAGTATGCTTCCTAAATTCATTGGTTCTGATTCAGAAGATGCATATCTCTTTATCAATGAATTTCAGGAAGTATGCGTGATGATAAAACTGCAACACTTATTGGAGGACGCAATTAAGCTCCGCTTCATCTCCTTTGCACTTAAGGATAATGCCAAGAAGTGTTTGTACAATATGCCTACTGATTCAATTACTACTTGGGATGAATTCGTTGCAGTATTTCTCAAGAAGTATTATCCCACGCATAAGACGACAAGGATTAGACATCAAATCAATCAATTCCGTCAAGTGTCGGAAGAACCCTTCTGGAAATACTTGGAACGGTTCAAGAATCTTTTAGCTCAGTGCCCCTACCATGCGATAGAAAAGTGGTGGTTGTGTCAAATCGTGTACGAAGAACTCGATTACACATCCAAAACTCTTCTTGAGTCCATGTGTCAGGGGTAGTTTATGAGGAAAAACAAGGATGAAGCATGGGACTTTCTTGAGGACCTATCGTGGATGACTATGCAGTGGGAGAGTCCCGCTGCGAAGTCCAGTGCATCAACTTCTGTCAAAGCTAAGATTGCAGCCCTTATGAGGAGAATTGAGGCATTGGAGACCACTCGTGCTCCACGGGTAGGTCAAGTAAATAAAATTCAAGGTCCCACATGTTTTAATTACGGAACTCTAAATCATGTTATGGAGGAGTGCCCATTATTAACGAATCTCATGGGTCCCATACTTGAACAGGCTAACGCCTTGTATTAACAACCCATGAACAATTCTTATGCTCCTACATACAATCCTGGCTGGAGAAACCATCCAAATCTATCATGGGGTCAAGGGTAATATCAGGGGGGCCCTAACCCTAACATACAGCCTCCAGCCAATGGTCAGTTCCCAAGACCAAATGTGGGTGCTTATCAACACCCAAATGCATCAAATTATGAGAACAACCAGAATAGACCACTTGCACAAAATCACTCACATCCACAACAAGGGTCTAATAATGAACAAGAAAAGCGACTTCAGTCACTTGAGAACCAGATTGAAAATTTTCTCAAGTCTCATTCCAAATTTGGCACGCATATGTCCAATCTTGACACGCACATGCAAAATCTTATAAAAGTATCAACTGATTTTATTCAAAGTACATGTCAGTAACTGCTCGTGAAATCTTAATCTATTAAGAATGTAGAGCAGCAGGTTGGACAATTAGCGAGTCAGTTGAGTGAACGTGGCCAGGGTACTTTTCCAAGTCAAACCATAACGAACCCTAATACCAGTTCCTCAAACTTCAATCAGTCGCATGTCCACCAATGCAATGCCATTCAAACAATAAGATTTGGCAAGCAAGTGGATAATAATGTAGCCATGTCCCCTGATCCCACTCCTACTATCTTGCAGACTACACCATCTCTTCCACCCCTTTCTTCACAACCATCTCCATCACCTCCATCACCGTCACATACTAATTTAAAAAAACCTGTTTCTGAGCCAAAAGCACCATATCCCAATCGGCTTAGGAAGCCTTCACCGCAAGTAGAGAGATTCTTGAAACATTTCAGCAGGTGAAGGTTAATATTCCACTCCTTGACATTATACAACAGGTTCCTACTTATGCTAAGTTTCTCAAGGATTTGTGTACTAAGAAACGAGAAAGAAACGTTCCTAAGAAAGTTTTTCTTTCTGCAAATATATCGCATATCTTATCTAACTCCTTGCCTATCAAGTACAAACATCCAGGTTCCCCTACAATCTCATGCACCATTGGGAACACTACATTTGATAGGGCATTGCTTGATTTAGGGGCAAGTGTCAACTTGCTTCCTTACACTATTTATCAGCAATTGGGGTTAGGAAAACTTCAACCTACCAAGATCACATTACAGTTAGCTGATCGTTCGATCAAGAGACTACTTGGTATGGTTGAAGATGTGCTCATTAAGGTCGGCGAGTTTATCTTTCCTGTAGACTTCATTGTCTTAGAAACTAAGCCGATCTCCAATCCACTAAATCAAATTCCCGTTATCTTGGGTAGATCATTCCTTGCAACATCAAATGAATTAATTGACTGCAGGAGTGGCGTCATGAAGTTATCGTTTGGGAATATAACTGTGGCATTGAACATATTTAATATGGATGAGCACGCAACGAGCTCCCTCATTGAGATCAATATGATTCATAGTTTGCACTCTCATTCGACCTCTTGCACTGATGATGAATCCTCATTTGAGCAAATATTCAAAGATGAGCTCATATTATTAGAAGAATTAGCATATACTGATTTTATGAATGATGATACTTGTGCAAGTGTGCTATTGATTTATGAGCAAAATTTTGAAGATTTGTTTGTAGAGGAGCTCGCATTATATCGTGAGTTAGAAGAGCCACCACCACATTCACTTGATCATATTGCACTCTTCTCACCTCACGATATTTCTACATATATACTTGTTACTAACGATGATTGGCAGGTTTATAATAAAGAATTCTTTAACCAAATTATTAATGGTTACATGTGGACAAAGAAAAAGTAAGGACGGCATAAACTATAGACAGGTAATTTCGTGACTTGTAGGAGGTTGATGATATATAATAATACACCCACCTCACATTTAAAACGCACACACTATAAAAGTGGGAAGCGATCGAGAGGTCGTAACTGCTTTCCATGCGTTAATAGGGTGATGATATTGAGATCGCAAGTTTTACGACTCTCATTATTTGTATAGTATTTGTATAATAGTTTTTATATTTATTTTACCACACTTGGTTTGTGTTTGAGGGCATATACGAGTTTAGGTGTGGGGGAGTGGGTTAGGATATTTTTTTTGTAAATTTAGTTTTTTTTAGAATTTTTATTTTATTTTTAGATGATTTTTGGGTTTCTTTATTTTACACTTTGGGTAGTTTTTAGGATAACTAATTGAAAAAAATTAAAAAACTGAAAAAAATAAATAAAAAAATTAACAATAAATTTATATATTTTTATCAATAGATCAACCTAATTATAGATAAAAGGACAAATTTAGATATGAAATTAGATATGAGAGTAGATTGGATGATACACTTTGAATTTTATGAAAAAAAGATTAAAATCCGAGAAATAAATACCGCTAACAGTAGTTTTGAGGCAAGTATATATCTATTTTTCACTTCACAATAGTTTATTAGGTTCAGGACAAAAATGATAACAATTGAGTAAGTCTTCTCTCTCTAAACAAAGAAAAAAGTGAGAATAAAATAATGGGGTGAGCCTAGTATTAAGGCAATAGCCTCGAGAGTGATAAAATAATGGGGAGCGCCTAGTATTAAGGCAATAGCCTCAAGAGTGAAAAAGAGTATGATCCAAATAATCATATACTTTGCGCCTAAATAAGCATGAATATTCGCATGAAAGGTGAAATATTCTAAAAAAAGAAAAAAGAAAAAAAAAGAAAAGAGTATGAACTGAGTAATCAGGTACTTTGCGCCTAAGGAAGCGTGAATAATCGCATGAAAGGTGAAAATTCTTAAAAAAAGAAAAAAATATTATGAGAGATGAGATGAATCATGAGTTAGAGTTGGAGTCCAAAACCGAAGTAGACTATCACACGTGCACGTAGATGTATAGGAGCCAATGGATTATCTGTTAGTGGGTATTGAAAGATAGGATTTAAATTTTTAATTAAAATAATAAGTGTATCTGATATGATGCTCGATTTGAAAATTGATAATCTAAATACGTTCTTGAGTTTGTATGTTAGTGAGATTAATTGATGAAAATATTATAAAATTTTTTTCTTTCTTTTGTATAAATTTTTTATTTTTCTTAATTTTTGATTATCCTTATTTTTCTTTTCTTTATTCCTTAATCTATTTTCTTCATGAATTTTGTGGGTATATTCACTGCAAACCCTCACGAGACAACACTCGTCCACTAGAGTAACCTAGGGGTTTAAAGGCTTGTTGAACGTGCTAAGTGCAATTGCGATTCCTGCGAAAATGAGTTAGGATTTTTCTTTTTCTTTTTAGTTTTAGGTTTTGCTCGAGGACCAGCAAAACCCTATATATTCGTCGTATCCTTGTAATCTAGGGTATATGATGTAATTTTGTATTTGTAATTATAAATAAAATTAGGGTTTGCCGAAGGGGTGACGGTCGTCATACCAAACTCCAAGGGTATCATTTGTTGTTCATCAATTTTTCTTAGATAATTTTCTTTTAATTGTTTTCTAGTTTAGATTAATCTTACTTTCTAGATTAGATTTTCTTGCTTTTATGAATAAAAATATAATATTCCTAATTAGAACTATGAGTAGCTAATTTTGTTTAGCTTTAGGATGTAGATGGAACTAGGAATCCACCATGTAGTTGCTCTCTAGTGTTTTCTTTCTAAATAAAATAATAAAGATAAGATTTTTCAATGAAAAGATTAAACTATAACAACTCGTAGATTAATACTTTGATAGGTTGTTTGAATTAGATTTCTTGATAGCTTATACTTAGTTAGGCTTTAGGGTTGTTACTTTGTATCTTTGTCATAGAATTATCTAACAATTTAGTTTATCTCTATAAAAAGTTGTATCTTTGATGCGTTATACTTGCACACCACTTGATAACACATGCTTAGAACACTTTAAATAAAGTTTAAAACTAAAAGATCAATTTCTATGATAGAAAGAAGATAATAGAAATAATTCATTGTTGGAAACTAGTGGATTTTGTATCCTAGGCTAATTAGTGTAACTTAAATCCAACTTAGAAACCATAGTTAATTCGCTAGGACTAAAGAATTAGTGAGAACGCAAAAACACCTTAGATCTTTGTAGGAATAACCTGTAAAGCGCTACAACTGACACTGTGTGCTTGTAGTAGATTTATAACATCAAGTTTTTGGCGCCGTTGCCGTAGATCGATGGTATTTTCTTGCTTCTTGCAACGTTTTATGGGTTAACAGTATGTGTTGAGTGTGCAAAGACCAAAAATGCAGATAAAGGAAGCTAAAAGGGATCATAGGAGCTTCAGAGCTGTGTAGCAGAAACCAGAGAGACAATCTCTCTTGTTCTGCCACTAAATGGCGGCAAGAACTGCCAAATAGCGGCAGCTCAGGTGATTTCTGACCTCATTTTTCTTCAGTTCTGTGTTTTGGTTCTCTGATTTTGTAAAAAATTTTTTAAAAAAATAGAAACAATAGGAATCACATCTTTTCTTTGATCATATCTCTTCCACCGTTTTATCTTCATCATACCCCACTTTCTGCATTAGTTTAGGAAATTCACGCATCCACTCATGGTCGCTGGTTCATAACATATTGGACCCGTGATCAATTTGGTCGACTAGTGAGATCATATTTGTTCATAGGAGATAAGATGATCAACCGATCCCGATCCTTCAGAATTGATGTTATCCGTTACGTACATCACTACCATCATGCATAAAACTTCCACACACAGCAGGTAATCATTATGAATTGAAGCCGTAGTACATCAGCATGCTTCCTAAATTTACTGGTTCGGATTCTGAGGATGCATATCTCTTTATTAGAGAATTTCAGAAAGTGTGTGTGATGATTAAACTACAGCACTTATCGGAAGACACAATTAAACTCTACTTCATCCCATTCGCTCTAAAAGATAATGCCAAGAAGTGGTTGTATAGTATGCCTACTAATTTAATCACTACTTGGGATGAATTCGTCACAGTTTCTTAAGAAGTATTATTCTACGCACAAGATAACAAAAATTTGGAATCAAATTAATCAATTCCGTCAAGTGTTGGGAGAACCTTCTAAAAATACTTAGAATGCTTCAAAAATCTATTAGCTCATGGCCCCACCATGTGATAGAAAAGTGGTGGTTTTGTCAAATCATATATGAAGGACTCGATTAAATATCTAAAACTCTTCTTGAGTGCATGTGTCAGGGGGAGTTCATAAGAAAGAATGAGGATGAAGCGTGGGACTTTCTTGAGGACCTATCATGGAAAACTATGCAGTACAAGAGTTCCACTGAGAAACCCAATGCAGCAAGTTCTGCGCATAAGGGTGGGATTCATAGCGTCGATAGCTCTATAGCTGCTGAAGTTAAGATTGCAGCCCTTATACAAAGAATTGAGGTATTGGAGACTTCTAGTGTTCCACCAGTGTGTCAAGTAAATCAAATATAAGATCCCACATATTTTAATTGCGAAATTCCAAATCACATTATGGAGGAGTGTCCACTGTTAGTACATTCTATGGGTCCGACACTTGAGCAGTCGAATGGCTTATATCAAAGACCCATGAATAATTCATGTGCTCCTACATATAATTCTAGCTGGAGGAACCATCCAAATCTCTCTTGGGGTCAAGGGCAATATTAAGGAGCTCCGAACCCTAACATGCAATCTCCAGCCAATGGTCAGTTTTCAAGACCAAATGCGGGTGCTTATCAACACCCAAATGCTTCAAATCATGGGAACAACCAGAACAGACCACCTGCACAAAACCAATCACATCCAAAATAAGGGTCTAATAATGATCAAGAAAAGTGACTCCAGTCACTTGAGAAGAATGTTGAAAATCTTCTCAAGTCCTTGTCCAATCTTGACACACATATGCAAAATCTCATGAAAGTATCAACTGATTTTATTCAAAGAATAGATCAGCACCTGCTCATGAACGCTCAAACTATTAAGAACTTAGAGTAGCAGGTTGGACAATTAGCGAGTTAAATGAGTGAACGTGGCAAGAGTACTTTTCCAAGTCAACTCTTAACAAACCCTAATGCCAATTCCTCTAACTCCAATCAGTCGCATGTCAACCAAGTTAATGTCATTCACACGCTTCGTTCTGGCAAGCTGGTTGACAATCATGTAGCCATGCCACCTAATGCACAGCAGGCTACACTCCCTCATACCATGATTCCATCATCACCTCATGATTCATCATCATCCCAGAATCTATCCACTAGTATGACAGAGAAGTCTAACCCGTCTAATTTTGATCCTCCTATTAACCATACTTATAAGTCGAATGCTCCCTATCCAAATCGATTGAAGAAATTTTTTTCTCATGTTGAGCATATCCTTGAGTTATTCAAGCAAGTTAAGGTCAATGTTCCTCTTCTTGATGTAATCCAACAAGTACCTGTTTATGCAAAATTCTTAAAGGATTTATGCACAAAGAACAGACAACAAAAGTTCCAAAGAAAGTTTTCCTAGTTGCTAATATCTCTAGCATCCTCTCTCAGTCAGTACATGTGAAGTACAAAGACCTTGGAAGTCCTACTGTCTCCTTCACCATAGGGACTACAATGATTGAAAGTGTTCTACTAGATTTAGGAGCGAGTGTCAACTTACTTCCTTATTCAATATACTAGTAGTTAGGACTAGGAGAGTTGAGACTATAAGGATTATGTTGCAGTTAGCCGATAGATCTGTGAAGACGCTTATGGGAGAGATTGAGAACGTTTTGATTAAGATTGGGGAGTTTATTTTCCCAGTCGATTTCATAGTTCTCAAGACTCAACCTGTGCTGGATCCACAACATTGTATCCCAGTTATTTTGGGACGTCCATTCCTGGCCACTTCTAATGCTGTTATTAATTACCGGAGCGGATCGAGGAGACTTTCCTTTGGAAACATGACACTTGATTTGAATATATTCAATCTAGGACGCCAACCGAGTGATCCACATGACGAGCCCCTAGAAGTGAATATGATCCAAGGGTTGTCCAGTGAGTACCAAGAGGAGGAATTCTTTGATGAGTTGATGGTTTAGTTGATGAGAGTTTATTCTTAGATACGCTCGATGAATCATCTAATTATGTCACTTCCACTCGATGGGAACTTTCACGTGAGTCATTGATGACTGAACCTCGAGTTCAGTTACGACCATCTATTGAATGTCCACCTAAGCTTGAGATGAAAATCCTTCCGAGTCATCTCAAGTATGCTTTCTTGGGCGAACACGACACACTACCAGTCATTATCTCTGCAGATTTGACAAAGCTCAGGAGGAAGCACTCATATCAGTGTTGAAAGCACATACGGAAGCCATAGGCTGGAGTATATATGATATATAGGGGATAAGTCCATCTATAGTGCACCATAGAATTTACTTACTAGATAATGCACGACCTATAAGAGACCCTCAGCATAGGTTGAATCCGGTGATGAAAGAAACTGTGAGGAAGGATATTCTTAAGTGCCTTGACAATGGGATCATCTATCCTATCTCTGATAGTACATGGGTGAGCCCAGTTCAAATAGTGCCTAAGAAGTCCGGAATCACTGTAGTCAAGAATGATGCAAATGAGCTTATCCCGATGCATTTGCAGACGGGATGGTGAGCCTGTATTGACTGTAGAAAGCTGAATGCTGCAACTAGGAAGGACCACTTTCACTTACTTTTTATTGATCAGATATTGGAACGGTTGGCCGGACATGAGTTCTATTATTTCTTAAATGGATACTCTAGCTACAACCAAATTCCTATCGCTCTGGAGGATCAGGAAAAGACCACGTTCACATGTCCATTTGGCATCTTTGCATACAGACGTATGCCCTTTGGGTTATGCAATGCACCTGTCACATTCCAAATGTGCATGGTGAGTATTTTTTCCGACATGGTTGAATGATTTCTTGAAATCTTCATGGATGATTCCTGTATCTTTGGAGAATCATTCCAAGAGTGTCTACATCACTTAGAATTAGTTCTCACGTGTTGTCATGAGAAACATTTGACACTCAATTGGAAAAAAATGCCATTTCATGGTAAAAAATGGCATAGTATTTGGGCATGTCATCTCGAAGGATGGTATCGAGATTGACACAGCCAAGATGGACCTCATTATTAAACTTCCACCTCTGCGATTAGTGAAACATATACGCTCCTTCCTTGACCATACTATGTTCTATAAAAAATTTATCAAAGACTTTAGCAAAATTGCTAGGTCTTTGACATATCTACTGGCCAAGGACATGCTATTCAACACTTGATTATCTTAGAGCATTTAAGCAGCTCAAGAAGACACTTACCACCACTCCTATCATTCATGCACCAGACTGGAGTCAGCCCTTTGAGCTTATGTGTGACGTATCTGATTATACTATCAGTGTTGTCCTTTAACAACATTTTAATAAGCAGCCACATGTGATTTACTATGCAAGTAGGACACTCAATGATGCTCAGTTGAACTACTCTACCCCAGAGAAAGAACTTCTGGCAATCGTCTTTGCACTTGAAAAGTTTTGCTCATACTTAATTGGATCACGGATTATAGTTTATAGTGATCATGCTACTTTGAAATATTTGTTAACAAAGAAAGATGCAAAAGCAAGGCTCGTTCGATGGATCCTCATGTTACAAGAGTTTGATCTTGAGATATTCGACAAGAAAGGTGTGGATAATTTAGTAGTGATCACTTGTCTTGCATGCCCAACGCTCCAACTAATTCTTGCCCCATAAATGAATTATTTCCTTATGAGCAATTGTTTGCATTGACGTGTGAACCATGGTTTGCTGACATTGTGAACTATCTTGTGACCAAAAAAATTCCATCCCATTGGTCTAAGCAAGACTGATATAGGTTCTTCTCCCAAATAAAATTCTTTTATTGGGATGAACCATATCTGTTCAAATATTGTCTAGACCAGATCATACGTCGATACATACCTGATGATGAGATATAAAGTGTCCTCTCTTTTTGTCATGATTTTGCTTGTGGAGGACACTTTGGTCCAAGAAAAATGGCTGAAAAGGATTGCAGAGTGGTTTTTATTGGCTAAATTTTTTCAAAGACGCTGTGGAATATTGCAAAACATGCACACGGTGTCAATTCGTAGGCAAAATTTCACGGCACAATATAATGCCTCTTCAACCTATTCTTGAGGTCAAAATATTCGATGTATGGGGTATAAATTTTATGGGACTGTTACCCAACTCATTTGGAAACCAATACATATTGGTTGCCATCGATTATGTTTCCAAATGGGTAGAGGCAATTGCCGCAAAATCGAATGACAACAAAGTCGTTGTCAAGTTCTTGAAAGAGAATATTTTTTCTCGATTTGGTATTCTTCAAGCTATCATTAGTAATAACGGTACCCATTTTACTAACCGGTCATTTGAGGCGCTCATGCGGAAATATTCCATTACCCACAAGTTAGCTACACCATATCATCCATAAACCAATGGGCAAGTGGAAGTTTCCAATCACCAAATCAAACTGATTTTGTAAAGGACAGTGCGTCACAATAGAAAAAATTCATCATGTAAACTAGCGGATGCATTATGGGCCTACTGTACAGCCTACAAGACCAATCTAAGCATGTCTCCATATCGGTTGATATTTGGGAAAGCATGTCATTTACCGGCTGAGTTTGAGCATAAGACTTTATGGGCCATTAAATTTCTAAATTTTGAGCTTGAAAAAGCCGACGAGTAGTGGAGGCTACAACTTAACGATCTTGATAAGATTAGACATGATGCATATGAGAGTGCTAAGATTTATAAAGAGAAGACTAAAGTATTTCATGACAAAGCAATCATTCGCAAGTCATTTACACCAGGGCTGTTGGCAGTGAAAATTTCTAAGTTAAAAGGATTTTCTACAACAGAACGCGGAGCTAATTCAATAGCCCCGCATTTGGTTACATTAACCCTGCGTTTGAATAAAACGCGAAGATGTTTAATAGCTCCGCGTTGATTCCGCAGTCTGGCTTGTATTAGCCTCGCGTTTGAGTAAAACGCGGAGATGATCAATAGCTCCGTGTTAGCTCCGCATTTTGGTTATTTAGCGCCGCGTTTTGATGCGATTAAAGCTCCGCGTAAGCAGATAACCAGAATCTCAAATTGATTGAGATTATGATTTTGGGCTTATCTAAATACCCGAATCAAGTCTAATCAGAATTCCATCAAAACTAATATATTTGATTGGAATCCTTGATGAATGCGAGTTCTATTTAGATAGAAACTCTTGCATTAACCTGGGGCTATAAATGCCTTCCTGGTGAAACCCTAGGGGTCTTCTTTTTGGGCATCAGAAGTTTCCTATCGATCCTTTGGCAATTCAAGTACGCGAGAGAGCCTTGAAGCCTTTGCTGATCATCTTCTGAAATCTTAGAGAATTCAAGTTACGCACAGAGCCTTGAGTTCGTAAAGATCAGAGATAATCATCATCTTCTTTCTGGAGTTCTTGAGAAGTTCGAGTTACGCGAGAGTGCCTTGAACAAATCAAAACCAGAGAAGATCGTCTATATTCGGCCGATATCTTTAAAAGAGAAGATTTCAACGTACCGATCGTCCAAAGGAACTACTATAGATCCCATCGCCACAGATCCCACAATATTGTAAAAGAGAGAGATTGAACTATAAATTCTCTCGTTTGTTCTTTTCATATCTTGTTCACTTCTATTGTAATCTAAGATGTATTCAATGGAAGGAAGCAAAGGAACTTTTGCGACGAACAAACTGGCGACCACAGTGGGAGCCATCTCTTTCACTGATGAAGAGATTGTGGCGCAATCGGACGTTGACTTGATCGGATCCGAAGTAGACACGCTGGTCGTTGAAATCGACCAGCAGAAGTATGAGGAGTTCCTCTCCTCCGGATCAGGTGACTTGGATGAGACACGGCACTATCGTCGCATGTACTCCAATGCCCGAGTGACGGGTAGAAAGGTATCCACCGAGAGACGGGGATCCTTGGAGACTGCGGCTATAGAGCCGGAGTTCACACAAGAAATCCTAGCCGAGGAAGAGCTTCCGATTGCCGAAGAAGACATGGGAACTGGACTGACCAGGACCCAACTCCGGAACAGGAACCAGAGAGCGAGGCGTAGAGCCCTCAAAGCCCGCCTTGGACGCGGAGCTAACTCTAGAGGACGCGAGGCTATGGTCCCTCGCAAATTGGCTCGCGCTACCCGCGAGACCAATCTCTACCGCGTTAAACGCGAAGATACAACTTGCCTTAAAAGCAAGGAAAAGCCAGCGTGTGATTTTCCACGCGAGGCTGGTAATACTGGCGAGTTACGCAAAATTCCTGACACTCGCGAGTTACGCGAGTATAAAAATTATTCAAAGCCAGCGTGTGATTTTCCACGCGAGGCTATTACTGTGCCTAGCGAGAGACGCGAAGCCAGTAAGGGTTGCGCTAGTCGCAGAATACCCAATACTCGCGAGTTACGCGAGTATAAAAATTATTCAAAGCCAGCGTGTGATTTTCCACGCGAGGCTATTACTGTGCCTAGCGAGAGACGCGAAGCCAGTAAGGGTTGCGCTAGTCGCAGAATACCCAACACTCACGAGTTACGCGAGTATAAAAATTATTCAAAGCCAGCGTGTGATTCTCCACTCGAGGCTATTATTGTGCCTAGCGAGAGACGCGAAGCCAGTGATACTTGCAATAAAAGCAAGACTTCTGACACCCACAAGGAACGTGAGGATGATTGGCAGATAGTTGTCAGTCGTAAAAATCGCGATAAGCGCGAAGCTATGATCTGCGTTAATCGCAAAGATAAGCCAGGGTGCAAGAACTTCCCTTCACGCGGGGCTATTATTCCAGAAGCTAAACTTCCAAGGACACACCAAGCCAGCGAGAAACGCGAGGCTAGTGTGGATAAGCGCGGAGCTATTCTTCAGGCCCGCGATGTGAAACGCGAGGCTATTCCTAAGCCACGCGAGGATCGGTCCGACCCCAGAGTCAGGGTTGATCAATCAAAGAAGCTTCAGTGGATTCCTAAACACTCTCAAGAGTTGAATGGACCTCTTGATTCCATGGCTAGAGGCACTGACCTTAGGGAGCATCTCTCTAAGAAGAGAGGCATAAACCAACTTCAAGTTGAACATAGTTGCCATTGCCAGCAACTTGTGACAACAGTATCTACTGTGATGGACAACTGTGACTGCAGCAAGAACAGGATATCTGTGTTCGACCGATTAAACGAGTCAAACCAGAATCCTGCTAAGAAGACAAGGACCACTCCCCTAAAACAATGGAGAGCTGTAACTTCCAACATGGTAGGAAAAGGGAAGAAAATTATAGAGACGGATGATGATTCAGAATCGAGCGATGATGAACCTCATCGTATTACTCGACTAAGATCAGGAGCCGTCCCGCCCCGAAATTATAAGAAGCTCGCAGGGGGTTCTTACGACGAAGACAGCGATAATTCCGCTATAGCCTCGCCCCCATCCTCTATATCGTCTCGGCTACAGAAGTCAGCATCGCATATGGCAGATAAGTCTGACGATATCAATCAGAGATTTGAAGCTCAAGAAAAGATGATTCGAGAGCAGCAAAAGATGATTGAAGGACTCAAAGTCATGCTATCGAGGTTTGTTGAAGATAACGCCAAAAAGGGCAAAGAAACTCTGAATGAAGAAGAACAGGAAGAGAAAGCCCACTCGATGCATGAGGAAGAGGATAGATTTTCTTTCCATGATCCGCATGGGGAGAAGATAGAAAAGCTCCAGAATCAACTCGAAGCTTTAATGCGTAAAAAGGAGTTGAAAGAAGCAGGGGTCTCAAGACCGTATCCTCCTGAATGGGACATGATACCTTACCCACTGAAGTATAAGCCGCTCAAATTAGAGCCATACGACGGAAAAGGATCGCCCAGCCAGCATATATATTACTTTTTATCCCAAGCAGGACACTTAATGGGTAATGATACCATCATGACCAAAGTATTTGTAAGTACTTTGCGAGGGCCTGCCTTCACCTGGTTCATGCAGTTGCCCCCAGGTACTATTAATACCTAGTTAGATGTTGAGAAATTATTTCTCTCATGTTTCTTCGAGGATGACACCGAGATTACGATTCATTCCCTTCTTGCAACTAGGCAAGGAGAACAAGAAACGGTTAAAGATTTCATAGAAAGGTTCCGGGAGAAGTCCGTACATTGTAAACACGGAATGATCCAGGAAACTCTAGTCGAGACCTGTCGGCACAACCTTAAGACCAATGTGCTCCTCAAAATGGGGGCCGTAGAGTCTAAGACGTGGAGGGACCTGCTCAAACAAGGAGAGCAAGCTGAAGACTTGATTCGCCGAGTCGAGGAATCCCGCGGACCAAGAAACGCAGGGGGTAGTAAGCCATATACCCAAAACAACAGCAATAAGAATAAAGGGAAAGTAGTCATGTCGTCAGAAGCTACTCCTCAGAAAACCGGTCCTCCGCCAGAGCCAAAGCCTCAAAGTCAGCGAGGATCAAGGCAAATCAGACCACAACAAGAAAGGAATTACACTTTCAAGGCGGAACAGACACATATCCTCTTTCACCTGCTCCAGAAGAAGGGCATGCTAAAACTTCCAGAGAATAAGAAGCCAGAAGATGCGGGTAAGACTAAAGATCCCAATTACTGTCTTTATCACCGGAATGTTGGGCACCCTACCAGGGATTGTTTTCCCTTTAAGAACCGAATCCAAGCACTAATAGAGGCTGGAGTTCTGACACTTAAGGAAGAACAGAAGAAAGTCACTGCCAATATGGCAACCATAATGGTTGGAACCCACGAGTTTTCCGCAGGAGTGACCCCAATCCCTAAGGGTAAGATGGTCACGAAGAATCTTGATCCGCACAACAAAGCCCAAGAGGGACTTGTCCCCGTAACAACCCAAAAGGGGGAAGTTATGTGGGTTCACCCCGACTTGTTGGAAGATGAACAATGGACTACTTCAAGGGGTCCAGAGAAGAAACGGGTTGTTAATGTCATTTCTGCAGATATAAAGGAAGAATATATAGCTTCGGGAGCCTTCACAGATTCTGAAGAAGAACCCGAAACTATGGCCACCCATCAAGATGGGGCAGGCCCTTCCGGTACTCGATCTGGAAAGACATATCTTAAGGACTACACTAGAGTGGATCCAAAAGATATCTATGCAGAACTCGCAAAGCCTGCGAAGCAGAAAGGACTTCGTTTCCAAAAGAATCCTACCAGAGATGAAGGAGCCAAAGAAACCCCCTTCGAGTTTGACATAATTGCGCAGTTGACTAATATCCCAGCGCGAGTGACGCTTTACGAATTGTTGAGATTATCAAAATCAACACGTGAAGCTCTAAGAGAGGCCTTGGCAGACTCTGAGTCGTTCCTAGCTCAGATTGTCGAGCCGGCCATCGAAGAGCGGGACTCTTGCCCCCACTGTCATCAAGTGAGGAGGCAAGTCCCACAAATCATCTTCTCTCCAGAAGACATCTAGGTGAGGAATATAAAGCATAATAGGCCTTTATATTTCACTGGATATTCGGGTCCACAAAAGTGGACCGAATTCAGATTGATCCAGGTTCTGCACTCAGCGTCATGCCTAGTAGATTGATGCAGCTGTTGGGGATTTCCCTTCATCGCTTGACACCTACACACACTACCATCTATGGATTCAACGCTAATAATAGCCATCCTCTTGGTAAGATCCAATTGCGGTGTCAAATTGGAGACTTGAAAACGGAGGTTACATGCTACGTAATTGATGCTGATACCTCCTACAATATTTTATTGGGGCGACCTTAGATCCACTCTCATATGATAGTTCCGTCGACTCTTCACCAGTGCATGAAATATTGCGATAAGGAAGGAGAGGTCCGGACACTAATTGCTGACAAGCAGCCATTCAAAGGGTTGGAAAATTACTTCACAGATGCTGCACTCTACAAGCCAGCACATAAAGTCTCCAATGACAGTCTTAGCAAGTCTCCAAAGCCCGACGACAGTGGCAATGAAGCCGACACTGAGTACGAGCTCCTTGGAGAAGATGATGGGGGTGATTACGAAATCAACCCTCACCTAGATCTTAGCTTAGGTCTTGATAATATTGTGGATGTAACAGAAAGTGAATGGGTTATTAATGAAAATGTAAAGTTAGTCTACGAGCATGCTGTAGCTACTGAGTCTGAGCCCTCTTGTACCTCCGCCGAAGTGGATGGCCTGACCGAACTTGAAGTTCTGGCGGCATACCATTTGCCCCTCAGGTCTTCCCTCCTCTCTCAATTAAAAATAACCGAGGATCAAGGGCACTTCTTTGAAGTGCCTCCCCGACAGAAGTCCCAAAGGCCGATCATGTTCGGCAAAGTGGCCACGTCGCCTCGACAGAGACAAAGTAGTGAAAGTGATGAACAAACATCACCTCAATTTCACTTATATGAGCAAAGGTCCCGAGAGATGATGGAGAAAATGGGATATAATTTTACCCAGAAGCCGGGATTAAACTTTGGAAAAGGGCGGCGGAATCTCATACCCTCGTTTAGACCGAGAGGAAAGAGCCCTGATTATTATCAGAAGACCCGCAGGGGGTTGGGTTATGTATCTACTCCACCCTCGTCACCATTAAATGATGAAGAGAGTTCTTCGGCCAAAGAAGAAACATCTTCACCAGATCATGATTCAGATATAAGCACCGATGCTTGGTTTTAATCTTTGACAATCAATATGGTTTCAGCCGCGCCAGAAAGCGACGAGGAACCAATTGACGTTCAAGATGATGCTTGGGCCAGGCATATGGACACTCTCTGGGATGTTCGCTTCGAACAGCGTGATCCGCCCACAGAAGACAAATTAATACAGGTTAACATGGGAACGGAAGAAAATCCGAAACCCATTTTCATAAGCGACACACTAACTCCTTTAGAAAAAGAGGAACTTATATCCCTTATCAAAGAGTATATAGATGTGTTCGCATGGAGTTATGAAGATATGCCTGGGCTTGACCCTCAAATTGCCACACACCGGTTAAATATAAAAGAAGATGTCAAACCTGTTAAATAGCAACAGAGGCGTTTTCGACCGGAATTGATGGAGGCAATAGTTGCTGAGGTCAACAAGCTTATACAATCCAGGTTCATCCGTGAAGAACAACACCCAGACTGGGTGGCAAACATAGTGCCAGTTCGCAAAAAGAATGGCAAAATCCGGATATGCATTGACTTTCGAGATCTGAACGCTGCATGTCCCAAGGATGAATTTCCACTCCCCATCACCGACGTGATGATCGATAATACTTGCGGTTATGAGAGGATGTCCTTTATGGATGGCTACTCAAGTTATAACCAAATCAAGATGCACCCAGATGATGAAAAGCATACAGCTTTCAGAACGCCACAAGGGGTATACTGTTATACGGTGATGCCATTCGGATTAAAGAATGCAGGTGCCACTTACCAACGCGCAATGAGCGCCATATTCAAAGAACACCTATGCAGAACAGTGGAGTGCTATGTGGATGACTTAGCAGTTAAAAGCAAAGATAAAGAAGATCATCTTCACGATTTAAGAGTGGTCTTCGATCTTATGCGGAAACATCACTTGAAAATGAATCCTACCAAGTCGTTCATGGGGGTATCCAGCGGGAAGTTTCTAGGGTTCATAATAACTTGAAAAGGAATTTTCCTCGACCTGGAAAAAGTAAAAGCGATTAGCGAAATGCCGCCTCCCCGCAGTCTTAAGGAATTAAGGGGATTATAAGGAAAGCTCGCTTATATTAGACGCTTCATATCTAACTTATCTGGACGATGCCAACTATTCTCCAAACTTATGAAGAAGGGAGTGTCCTTCATATGGGATGAGGCATGTCAGCAGGCATTTGATGACCTCAAGGAGTACCTTACTAAGCCTCCTGTACTAATGGCACCAGCCCCTGGGCAGCCCTTCCTTATATATGTAAGGGCCATAGATAATGCTTTAGGCGCATTACTTGCTCAATATAATGAGCACGGCCATGAACATGCCCTCTACTATTTAAGTAGAACAATGATTGGGGCCGAACAGCGGTATACCCCGATTGAAAAAGAATGTTTAGCCCTAGTGTTTGCTGTTCAGAAAATGTGACACTACCTTTCGGGGCAAACAATTCATGTCATATCACGGGTTAATCCCCTGAAGATTCTGATGACAAAACCAGGATCCTTGAATGGCCGATTGGCAAAGTGGACGCTCTTACTATCGCCCTATGACATACATTTTGTCCCTCAAAAGTCCATGAAGGGACAGGCAATCGCTGATTTCCTTGCAGACCATCCAATTTGGTCCAAATTAAAGCAGACATCAGAAGTCAACACAGTTACCAAAGAACAGCCTTGGCAAATGTTCTTTGATGGTGCCGCGAGACGATATGCTGCTGGAGTGGGGGTTGTACTAATATCCCCACATAAACATATATTGCCTAACGGTTACTCATTAACAGAACCGTGCACTAATAATGTAGCGGAGTACAATGCGCTTATTATCGGCTTAAAAATAGCTCTGCAACTGGGGGTGAACTATCTAGAGGCATATGGAGATTCTAAGCTCATTGTCAATCAGATGACAGGTGAGTATGAAGTCAGACATGAAGCCCTCATCCCCTATCATCAGCTAGCTATTGAGCTAGCAGGATATTTTGAACAATTCTACATATATCACATATCTCGAAACGAGAACATTTATGCATATGCTCTTGCCGCATTAGCCGCAACGCTGGCAATCCCGCTAGGTGAAGCTAAAAGCATCACCATTGGTAGTAGAGAACTCCTCCACCCAGATGTGGTATCTCAAGCCGAAGAGGTATACCAGATTGGCTTAAAGTTAGAACCCCGTGATTGGCGATTTCCGTTTGTGGATTATGCCTTGCATGGGATATTACCAGAAGATCCTAAGGAAGCCACCTCAATAAAGAGGAAGGCCCAAAGATTTTATTATGACCATAAACTTCAGAGTTTGTATAAAAAGTCAAGAGGTGGTCTATTGCTACGCTGCATATCGAAAGCAGAAGCAGAACAAGTGCTGAGAGAAACACACGATGGAGTATGTGGAGCTCATCAGCCCGGTCCTAAACTTGGAGACCGTATAAGAAGGCTAGGGTACTACTGGCCGAGCATGGTTACGGAAGCAATGGCATACGCTAAACGATGTCATGCATGCCAAATACATGCCAATTTTATTCATCAACCCCAAGAATACTTGCACAATACCGTCGCAAGCTGGCTATTTGAAGCCTGGGGAATGGACATTGTAGGGCCAATAACTCCCCCATCATCCAGAGGACATCGGTTTATTCTTGCAATAACCGATTATTTTTCAAAATGGGCGAAGCCGTACCCATGAAAGAGGTGAAAATGGCAGATGTAATCAAGTTTATCAAGCATCATGTCATTTACCGATTTGGCGTCCCTCGACGGATCATTCATGATAATGGTCCGCAATTCATTAGTCAGGGATTCTCCAGATTCTGCAACAAGTTCAGAATCAAAGATGTCGCTTCTACACCATATAACCCTGCGGCTAATGGGTTAGCTGAAGCTTTCAACAAGACGATCATCAAACTCCTTCGGAAGTTCGTCTCTTCTAATAAACGAGATTGGGATGAAAAGCTAGGAGAATGCCTGTGGGCTTATCGCACCACCGTTCGCACCCCAACTAAAGCTACCCCGGTCTCTTTGGTTTACGGAAGCGAGGCCGTCTTGCCTCTTGAAATCCAGATACCATCATTAAGAGTGGCTTTAGCCACGAAGATGATGACAGAAGAGCGCCATCAGCAAAGATTGCAAGAACTAGAGGCGTTAGATAAAAAACGTCTCAGGGTTCAACAACAAATTGAGTTGTATTAAGCCCGAATATGTCAAACGTTCAATAAGAATGTTAAACCAAGGACCTTTAAACAAGGAGACTTGGTTCTGGCTGTTAAGAGGCCAATGGTGCTAACCCACAAGACTAAGGGTAAATTTGAACCCAAGTGGGAAGGACCGTTTATTGTAGAGACAGTATACTCCAGTGGAGCCTATCGCTTAATGAATCAAGATGGCGACAGGATGATGATGCCGATCAATGGCAAATTTCTGAAGAAATACTATTCTTAGTACCCCTGGAGATACGCGTCTTCTTTTCTTAGGCATGCGTAGTTTGGCGCCTCTGACCTAAACCTGGTGCGTTTGGTTCTCAAGTTTGAACCACCTCCAGTCTTCTTTTCTTAGGCATGCGCAGTTTGGCGCCTCTGACCTAAACCTGGTGCGTTTGGTTCTCAAGTTTGAACCACCTCCAGTCTCTTTTCTTTTCTTAGGCATGCGCATTAAGCGCCTCTGACCTAAACATGGTGCGTTTGGTGCTCAAGTTTGAACCACCTCCAGTCTCTTTTCTTTTCTTAGGCATGCGCATTGAGCGCCTCTGACCTAAACATGGTGCGTTTGGTTCTCAAGTTTGAACCACCATCAGTCTTTTCTTGGGCATGCGCAATTTGGCGCCTCTGACCCAAACCTGGTGTGCTTAGTTCTCAAGTTTGAATAGCCCCGAATCTTCTTTTAGGCATGTGTAATTAAGCGCCTCTGACCTAAAAGTATGAATTGCCCAACGCCGACTAGGCAATGGGAAGAGAACGAGTTTCTCGCCAACCCATCATGCTGGGGTAAAAGTATGAATTGCCCAACGCCAACTAGGCAATGGGAAGAGAACGAGTTTCTCGCCAACCCAGCATGCTGGGGTAAAAGTATGAATTGCCCAACGCCAACTAGGCAATGGGAAGAGAACTAAATTTCTCGCCAACCCATCATGCTGAGGTAAAAGTATGAATTGCCCAACGCCAACTAGGCAATGGGAAGAAAATGAGTTTCTCGCCAACCCATCATGCTGGGGTAAAAGTATGAATTGCCCAACACCAACTAGGCAATGGGAAGAGAACGAGTTTCTCGCCAACCCATCATGCTGGGGTAAAAGTATGAATTGCCCAACGCCGACTAGGCAATGGGAAGAGAACGAGTTTCTCGCCAACCCATCATGCTTGGGTAAAAGTATGAATTGCCCAACGCCATCTAGGCAATGGGAAGAGAACGAGTTTCTCGCCAACCCATCATGCTGGGGTAAAAGTATGAATTGCCCAACACCAACTAGGCAATGGGAAGAGAACGAGTTTCTCGCCAACCCATCATGCTGGGGTAAAAGTATGAATTGCCCAACGCCGACTAGGCAATGGGAAGAGAACGAGTTTCTCGCCAACCCATCATGCTGGGGTAAAAGTATGAATTGCCCAACGCCATCTAGGCAATGGGAAGAGAACGAGTTTCTCGTCAACCCATCATGCTGGGGTAAAAGTATGAATTGCCCAACGCCAACTAGGCAATTGGAAGAGAACGAGTTTCTCGCCAACCCATCATGCTGGGGTAAAAGTATGAATTGCCCAACGCCGACTAGGCAATGGGAAGAGAACGAGTTTCTCGCCAACCCATCATGCAGGGGTAAAAGTATGAATTGCCCAACGCCAACTAGGCAATGGGAAGAGAATAATTTTCTCGCCAACCCATCATGCTGGGGTAAAAGTATGAATTGCCCAAAGCCAACTAGGCAATGGGAAGAGAACAAGTTTCTCGCCAACCCATCATGCTGGGGTAAAAGTATGAATCGCCCAATACCGATAAAGTAAAGGGAAGAGGAAAAGTTTGGCATTTAAGCCCAAACGTACTCCTCGACAACTCACCATGTTGAGAGGAATAATATGGCTAGCCCAACTCAAACGGTAGTTGGTAAAGGCTAATCAAATCCGTTAATAGCTGGGGGTTTGCTAAAAATCTCATATTAAACTTTAATTGTTATTTCGGCTCAAGAAATTGAGCATAAACGATACCGAGATAAATCGTTTTGACGACAGGTTATTTGTTAGGCAAGCAAATCTGTTTTGAAGCCAGCAAATAAAAGAGTCAAAAGAATCATCTTTATTAAAAAGGTGAAGATACAAAAAGAATTTCAAAGAAACATCGTAAGGTTATCTCTCTCCTGTTTACGAAGTTCTTATTACAAGGAAGATAAAAGCGTAAAGAGAGATGAAACTATTGGCCTCCCAGGAGTCTCAATTGGTTTATTGTCTGGTCCAAATTTCTACGATGAGAAGCCTTCACGGTTTGCTGAGCTTGCCTACGCAACTCATCATCACTTATTGTAAGTTGTTGCTGACGAGATTCTTCTATGGCACGATTCCTGGCCATCTCTTCCTGCTGAATCTGCTCCTGCTGGACAAGCAACATCTCCCGCTTCTTGACAGATTCTCCTAATCGGAGTTCATTTTCTATCAAGGTGGCCCGAGCTCTGGCAATCGTCTCCTGGGCTTTAGAGAAGGCCGCCTGACTTCCTTCAATTCCAAAGTTTACCCTCTGCAGGTCGCCAAGAACGGATTCCCGACTGGCCTGGAGCTCTGTCAGCTCCTGAGACCATCTCTCCTCCTGCTGCCATAAAATATTTCTTCGAGATAAGGATTCTGCCCGAAGCCGCGCCAGCTCTATCTCAGTGATCGCCTCCACATCCGCCTGACGGAGTGTGTGTAGCGTGGTCACCTGCTCTTCTAAGGCTGCAAGGCGGGCCCGGTATGGAGCTGCTCGATCTTGTCCACCGAATTCTTCAATATTTCCTAAATAGCAGAGTAACAGTGGACGTGCGAAGTTGAAGAAATCGTGGCCAGTAAGAACCATCTCGACACATCTTCTTAACAAATGCATAAAATCCTCGACAGTGAAGCCGAAAAGTTTTTCAAGAGGATTTGCACTGTCGATAGGCAAAGTAGGTAATGCCAAGAAAGGTGTCGTAAGTAAGGGAGCAGTAGTTGCTGGAATTGGAGAAGAAGAAGCCCGTCCCTGCATTAAATTCATAATATGGGGGACCAGTAGAGCCAGTGCAGATCTGGAAGAGCTGGAGACCCCAGACGAAGTACCGTCGGTACAAATCACTTGGGTACTCCCACCAACAGGAAGAGAAGATGGGATCACTTCGCCTGAAGCTCCTCCGGTGGGAGAAGCATTTTCGAACGAGAATTTCAAATTATTCTCCTCCCCTGCTGGAAGGCTTGAAGTCGGAAGAGTTACAGGTATCTCAGCAGCCACGACAACAGACGACGTTAAAATCGCTGACTGAGAGGGCACGCCAACGACTGTGGGAAATGTCTCAGTGGAACAGACTGGCGTTGGAGATGGCATGCTAGGAGAAGGTGTAGCCTTATTAGCAGCAGCTGCGATAATAATCTCAGTTCTCTCGTCACTTCCCAATTCGTCAATTGGGGGAATTGAAGAGGAAACAGAGGCAGGAGCCGGTGTGGAATAATCAGCCGCAAACTCACCAGCAGAGCTACCCACACCACCAACGGAGCCGGAATGGTCCATTCTATCGTCAGACTCTACTTGGCTAGTCGAGTGCATTGGCGAGAGAAGTTGATCACCTGCATTTCAGAAGACCAGAAAAGCAGTGTTACGTTAAAATAATAACGGGCAAAAGATAAAATGCTAAAGGCCATACCAGGCGATACAAGTCCAGTTGTCGGACTTGAAGGGGGAGCCATTGTCGTTTCCAGCAATGTACCCGTCTCGCTACCCATTAGTTGCGCCCCGGGTTCTGCCACAAGCTCTACGGCCGAAAGAGCCGAAACCTCAGCAACACTTGGAGCTTTAGCTAGTTCATCCTCCCTTGCCAATGCTGGGGGTACAGCTGAAGCCAACAAGTCGGAAGCAAGTTTGATAGCCACTTCTTGGGGGGCTATCAAAGTTTCCTGTGCCAGTTTTTGCTTCTTACCCGGCCTTTTCTTTAAAGTGCCGGGGCGTTTGAGAGTTGGACTCAGGGAACGACTGACAACAGGCTGAGGAACTCCACCAGCACCAGTATTGTCGTCATCATTACTGGCATCATCGTCTGATTCGCTGACATCCGAAGGCTCAGCCGCAGCGCCAAGAAATTCTTCCATTCCCTTTATCCTTACCCTAGAAGCACTCTGGCGGCTAATATAAAGGGCTTCAATCTCTTTGCAACAACTGCGATTGAGAGAGAAGCCGGGCACGTCAGCATTCGCAATATTGAACCAATTGCAGGAGCTGAGGGTCATGGCCAATTCTGGCACCTTCTGAGGCAAGGAGAATTCAGCCTCGGTCCCGCCCGCTGCAAAATGGAACCAGCCACGAGCACCTTCGTATAAATTCCCCTCGTGAGCGAGATCTTTATTTGGATTGCCCACATAGAGTTGAGAATATCAAAACTGACGAGCAAAGCGACTCGGAGTATATGGCTCGATCTGACACCTGAGATCTTGACGATACACCAAGTGTCCGGGACGGATGTTGAGAAGCCACCAGAACGCTCCTGCAGATAAAGTAGTGAATTTATCTGCTCCCACGGCATCCTTCAGCCTCGTCCCATATCCTCCGCCGGGAAAGTCAGGAAAACACCGGAAGATCTCGTAATTCTGAAAGCTACGAAGAGTCTTCCGAATCTGGGACATATAATTCTGCCTCCATGAAGAACGTTCATACAGTTCTACAAGGAAGCACTTTTCGCCCGAACGATGCTCCGGTGCACTCATTAAGGAGGGATAGTGCAAGACAAGCCACGCCATCAAATAGGTGTAGGGCATCTCCACCCTAGGGTTTGGAGTTTTCGGCTGGGCAGTCTCCTTCGACTTGCCCTTTCCTTTCCCCTTGACTTTAATAGTAGGGAGGAAATCACTACAGAGCACCCTCAGTCCATATTGCAAATTGCATACCATGGCGGGAAGGAGTCCAAGGGGTCGGCCGTATGCAAGATGAACCGCTGGATATACCACGGTCACTGCAATCGCTTCCTTGGGCAATGACGACACGATGCATCTTTTGAGCCACAGCATCAAAAACCCGGCAATGAGACCTCTGTTGGAGATCGAAAATTGGGCTTGATAGTGATAGCTCTTAAATGAAGTACCGGGACCGTATCCATTCTCATTGGATTCAGTGGTATAATATAATAGATGGCGGCCCTTAGCAATACGGTGATCAATCTCTGAGCCATAGATGGGTGGATGACCATGGATAATGGCCGAGCTATCCTTAGAGTTTAAGTTGGCAAAGAGATATTCGGCCCACTTCTTGTGGCCAACACCGTGATTACGCGCACCCGTCAAGTCAGCGCAGATATGATAATGGCACATCATCTCCCAGTACGTGACGTAGATGCGCTCGTCCCTCGCCAGTAGCATGTTCAATTCATCGGTGTTAGGGATGTACTCCTCGTAAGGGACTTCGCCCATCGAGAGCCCAGAAACCTCAAACATCTCGTGGAGAGCGAACCCTAGCTCACCCACTGGTGTAAAGAAAGTACAGGTCTCAGGGTTATACATCTCCAAGAGGCAGTAAAAGTGATAAGCACTCTGGGGAAACCCGAATTGGACATTCCTGATGGCTTTATACAAGCCAATATCCTTTAAAATGGGCTCGTGGGAATCCAGCATGTACTGAACAAGCCGTGCCCACCACATATTGTTAGAAGAATGAACCCAGCCAGGCATCCTGAAGTCGCTAGCCGGGTACTGACCATCCTTCGCCAAGAACTCACTTAAGAAAGTTCGGGCACGAGATGGGACTTCTCCCACTGGAAGCTCCTTGCCAAATCGGCCTGGAAGCAAGCCAGTAATGCATCTGGGGGAACCGTCTTGATAAACCCCTTTTGCACCAAATTTGCCCGTTGGGACGCCATCTTGCTCTTGAGTCAGTCCCCACTTTAATTCCCGAGGTATTGCCAGCCTCTGAAGATAGACCAGAGGATAGCTACGATCCATTCTAGGCAAAAACATCAACATTTCGCCTGAGTTATATAGCCAAACACGTTCCCCTTCAGAAAGGATCTCATCTGATTGATCCATCTGGTCTCCAAAGAGGAAGGCGGGTTTTTCCATCGCCTCTCTATTCACAGTTTCGAAGGCTGCGTCAGTTATGATTTCTCGCGCAGTGGTAGGATGATATTTGATCAACTTCTCCTTGCGATCTTTCAGGTCTGGTTTGTACGAGGGCAGGATAGTAGTGAAACGGAATTGGCCTGAGGGATCAGAACCCCCAGCAAAGCCGAAGTAGTTCTTGTGGGGAAGAGATTCCATCGAATACCCTACTGCACAAAGAAACACCAGAGTGAGAAAAGTTTCTATAAGACAGAAAAATTCTCTAAGTATGGACGCGCGAAGCTAAAAATTAGAATGCGCGAAGCTAAGAATAGCGCCGCGCGAAGCTAAAAATTAGACCGCGCAGAACTTAAAATAGCCTCGCGTTTTCAGCGCGACTGCTATTTAAAATAGCCTCGCGTTTTCAGCGCGACTGCTACTTAAAATAGCATCGCGTTTTCAGCGCGACTGCTACTTAAAATAGCCTCGCGTTTTCAGCGCGACTGCTACTTAAAATAGCCTCGCGCTTTAAACGCGAGGATGACGCGATAACTTCGCGTAAGAACGCAGTCAGAGACTTTTCTTCTTCTCCAAGCCTTACGGCATGAGTACGGCGATCTCGCCGGTAAAAGAGTTGATCTATCAGTTAAATTTAAGCCAAATCACTCTAGAAATATTCTAAAGAGTCTCGATGGAGAGATTCTTACCCCCGATAGGCGAAATGTGGACTGGCGCGTCGCTGCCTTGGCCGCCGCCACCACTGCTTGCGCCAGTCGCCGAAGATGGAGCCGCTCGAGAAGTAGCACGAGTTTTGGGTGCCATTGCTGAGGAAAATCGACTGAAAATCTGGAGAAACTCGGTCGGAAGAAGATCGGGTAGTCTGAACTCTGATCGCCTGAATCTCTAAGTTTCTGAAAAATTCTCAAATAGAGTGAGAAGGATAAGAAATAGAGATTTCTTTTAAATGAAAGGAACCGACTCTTGGAATTCGGCGCGAATTTTGGAGAAAGTGACTGGTCATTTACTCTCCAACACGCGAAGCTATTAGCCTCGCGCGACTATGGAAATGCGAAGTTGTTTAACTCCACGCAACTATACAAAACGCGAGAATAGCCTGTGCCTTAGCTTCGCGTTTTCATGGAAAAACTTAGAGTTTTGACGAGTGCAATTAGGCGCTTCCATCTAAGTTAAAAATGATCCTTATCCGATCGTTTGGGTATTATCAATCTAAGTCACGCGAAGAGCCTTAGACTATTTTACCAAAATTATTGACCATCTGTTTGTTGAGCAAGCAAGTTTATTGAAGCCAACAGATAGAGAGGAAAATAATAACTATATATTCATAAAAGAAGAGATTACAAAGAAGGAGTTATAGCTCTCCCAAAAGCTTTTACATGATCAACTCATCAAATAACCAAAAAGTAAGATTTCTCTACGGGGTGTTGAAGCTCAGTTCCCTGGTTCACATGCAAAAGAACTCAAGATTTCTCTACGGGATGTTGAAGTTCAGTTCCCTGGTTCACATGCAAAAGATCTCCTCTACAAATGTCAATTAGGATCTGTCATCCGAAATGAAGCACGAGAGGAAAGGAAAGTGTTGCACTGAAGCGCAATTCTGAACTGCAAGTGCTGCAATTATGCACTGCAAGTGCTGCAGCTCCTTATTTACAGCCCTTCAGGAGTTTATCTCTCGGAGCCAGAGCTTGAAACTTGCAACTATATTGTAAAGCATATGCTTCTGACTTCCTTAGAGTTACTTTTGCTAATGAAGATCGATGAGTGAAAACGCGGAGCTAAGCTAACTCCGCGCACAGTTGAAGAAATAGCCTCGCGCTTTAAACGCAGAGGATGATGCGATAACTTCGCGTAAAGGGGGACAAGATTTCTTTATGCTCTTTCCTTCTCTCTCGCAATTCATCGCGACTGCTAATCAAAGATAGCCTCGCAATTCATAGCGACTACTAATCAAAGATAGCCTCGCAATTCATCGCGACTGCTAATCAAGGATAGCCTCGCAATTCATCGCAACTGCTAATCAAAGATAGCCTCGCAATTCATCGCGACTGCTAATCAAAGATAGCCTCAAGGATTCATTGGGACTACTTGTAAAGCCCCGCGTTTCAAGCGCAGGGACGACACAATAAAACGGCGATCTCGCCGACAAGATAAGCAATCATCCAGAATAAACCAAACCAAAATATCTCAGAATGGTTCTTAGAAAACCAAGAGATGAGGTTTTTACCTTCGGAAGACGCTGCATAGACTGGTTCGCAGTCGCGTCTACCTTCACGGCTGCTGCCATCAACGCCGGCCAACTTGCGAAAAGCCAAACTCCTCTGGAGAGACATCCTAATGATGAAAATCTATGGAGAGTTGAACGAAGATCAGTTGAAGATCATTCGTGAGTCACTCGAGTTCTCAGAAATTCTTCGGATGAGATGAAGAAGAAGATGAGCCGGAAGCTCTATTTAAACAGAATTTCCGTCGCTTGGTATTCGGCGTGGAAACTCAGGGTAATTAATGACATAATTACTCATTTCACTGAAGATGAAGTGAAGCTGATTAGCTCCGCGTAAGTGAACATAACGCGAGATAGACTTGGTATTCTAAGTCCGCATTTCAGTTTAGATGTCCAAAGTATTTCAAAATCTGCTGAAGTCTAAGCCATTTTGAAAACTTTGGAGGGGGTTCTGTTGGCAGTGAAAATTTCTAAGTTAAAAGGATTTTCCACATTAGAACGCGGAGCTAATTCAATAGCCCCACGTTTGGTTACATTAACCCTGCGTTTGAATAAAACGGGGAGATGTTTAATAGCTCCGCGTTGATTCCGCAGTCTGGCTTGTATTAGCCTCGCGTTTGAGTAAAACGCGGAGATGATCAATAGCTCCGCGTTTTGGTTATTTAGCGCCGTGTTTTGATGCGATTAAAGCTCCGCGTAAGCAGATAACCAGAATCTCAAATTGATTGAGATTATGATTTTGGGCTTATCTAAATACCCGAATCAAGTCTAATCAGAATTCCATCAAAACTAAGATATTTGATTGGAATCCTTGATGAATGCGAGTTCTATTTAGATAGAAACTCTTGCATTAACCTGGGGCTATAAATACCTTCCTGGTGAAACCCTAGGGGTCTTCTTTTTGGGCATCGGAAGTTTCCTATCGATCCTTTGGCAATTCAAGTACGCGAGAGAGCCTTGAAGCCTTTGCTGATCATCTTCTGAAATTTTGGAGAATTCAAGTTACGCACAGAGCCTTGAGTTCGTGAAGATCAGAGAAAATCATCATCTTCTTTTTGGAGTTCTTGAGAAGTTCGAGTTACGCAAGAGAGCCTTGAAAAAATTAAAACCAGAGAAGATCGTCTATATTCGGCCGATATCTTTAAAAGAGAAGATTTCAACGTACTGATCGTCCAAAGAAACTACTATAGATCCCATCGCCACAGATCCCACAATATTGTAAAAGAGAGAGATTGAACTATAAAATCCTCTCGTTTGTTCTTTTCATATCTTGTTCACTTCTATTGTAATCTAAGATGTATTCAATGGAAGGAAGCGAAGGAACTTTTGCGACGAACAAGGGCAAAAAAGTTCTCTTATATAATTCGAGGCTACATTTATTCCTTGGAAAATTGATGTCAAGATGGAGTGGACCGTACATAGTACAGGCGGTGCACCATCATGGTGTAATCGATCTCGAGAACTCTAAAAATGGTGATCTATTCAAAGTGAATGGTCAGAGATTAAAACTGTTTTTAGAGACTCAAGTGAGCGATGATGCAGAGATCGTGACACTTCACGACCCAATCTATACATAGAGGCATGTATTCATTTGTATAATAGAATGTATATTATGTATATTATGTATATTGTGTATTACTAATATGATGCAAGAAATAAAACTGAGGAAAGGTGAGGGGCTGATTGAAATTTTTCATCACTATAAATTCCCAACCAGCCCCAAACCCAAACCCTAGCAGCCCTCATCCTCCCCCAGAGCCTCCATTGCATCTTTGTTTTCTTCTTTGCAGATCAATCGACTCCATTTTTTGCTCAAACCAAAGGTTACCAGAGAGCAGGGTTCACCCAGAGCTTCTTCCTCCATGAAGTTGTGCCCTAGAAGCCTCATTTCTGTCGCCAATCCGCGGCAAAAGGGCACCAAATAATTTTTTGCTATTTCCCCCCTGAAACTTCAGGGGAGGTGAGCTTACTGATCCTCTAGTTATTGTTAAATTAGAATAATTTTTGTTGTCTCTGATAGAATCCAATGGCATGGTTTACTTGTGAAAAATTCTTTGGTGAGATTTTTGCTGCATTTATTGTATATTTTTTATCTACTATCGAAACTTTGGGATGGAATTATCTGATATACATGTCCAATTCATTCTACATTCCAGAGTTAGTAGAGGAGTTTTATGCAAGTTTTGCAAAATCTGATATTTTGGAGAATCGCAAAATCATTAAACTCCACTGGCATGGAGAAATCTACAAAGTGCACGCTGCGGCAATCTCTGCATCCACCGGTATCCTCCTTCACCCTGAGAACTAAACTCCAGACGTGATTGAGGACTATCTTACATGGATGGGCCCGAAATGCAAAATGACACGAGATAGAGGGATCAACAGTAAGACACTTTACACAATGTACACTAAGAATTTTATGAAAAGGATTAAAATCCGAAAAATAAATACCGCTAACAGTAATTTTGAGGTAACTATACATCTATTTTTTACTTCACAATAGTTTATTAGGTTAAGTACAAAGATGATAATGATTGAATAATCTTCTCTCTCTAAACAAAAAAAGAGAAAAAAAGGGTGAACCTGATATTAAGTCAATAGTCTCAGAAATGAAAAAAAAAAGTGAGAAGAAAAAAAAAGGGGTGAGTCTGCTATTAAGGCAATAGCCTTAGAGAAAAAATGGGTGAGTTTGGTATTAAGGCAATAGTCTCAAAGAGAAAGAAAAAGTATATGATCCAAGTAATTGGATACTTTGCGCCTAAAGAAGCGTGAATATTCGCATGAAAGGTGAAATATTCGTTAAAAAATTGTTATGAGAAAGGAGATTAATCATGAGTTAGAGTTGGAGTTCGCGGCCGAAGTAGGCTATCATACGTGCATGTAGATGTATAGGAGCCAATGAATTATTTATTAGTGGGTATTAAAAGATAGGATTTGAATTTTTGATTAAAATGATAAGTATATCTGATATGACGCTTGACTTGAAAATTGATAATCTAAATGCGTCTTGAGTTTGTATATTAGTGATATTAATTGAACAAAATATCATAAAAATGATTTTTTTCTTTCTTTTGTATAAATTTTTTATTTTTCTTGATTTTTGGTTATCATTATTTTTCTTTTATTTATTCCTTAATCTATTTTCTACATGAATTTTGAAGGTATATTCACTGTAAACCCTCACGAGACACAACTCTCCACTAGGGTAACATAGGGGTTTAACGGCTTGTTGCACGTGCTAAGTGCAATCGCGATTCCTATAAAAGTGAGTTAGGATTTTTTTTTTCTTTTTAAGTTTAGGTTTTGCTCGAGAACTAGCAAAAAATAGGTGTGGGGGTGTGATGAGAAAAAATACAATATATGATACTAATTACACCCCCACACCTATCTTTTGCCGTCCTCGAGCAAACTCAAACCCTAAAAAGAAAAAAAGAAAAATCCTAACTCACTTTCGCAGGAATCATGATTGCACTTAGTACGTGCAACAATCCTTTAAACCCCTAAATTACCCTAGTGGACGAGTTTTGTCTCGTAAGGGTTTGCAGTGAATATACCCACAAAATTTGTTAAAAAAATATATTAAGTAATAAAGAAAAAAAAAATAAGGATAACCGAAAATCAAGAAAAACAAAAAGAAAAATCTTTTTTTATGATATTTTCATCAATTAATCTCACTAATATACAAACTCAAGAACGCATTTAGATTATCAATTTTCAAATCGAGTGTCATATCAGATACACTTATCATTTTAATCAAAAACTCAAATTCTATCTTTCAATACCCACTAACAGATAATCCATTGGCTCATATACATCTATGTGCACGTGTGATAGTCTATTTCGACCTTGGACTCAACTCTAACTCATGATTCATCTCCTCTCTCATAACAATTTTTTTTCTTTTTTTATTTAATTTTTTTCTTTTTCTTCTTTTTTTAAGAATATTTCAACTTTCATGCAATTATTCATGGTTACTTAGGCGCAAAGTACCCGATTACTCGGATCATACTCTTTTTTTCACTCTTGAGGCTATTGCTTTAATACCAGGTGCACCCTATTTTTTATCACTCTCGAGGCTATTGCCTTAATACCAGGCGCACCCCATTTTATTAATTCTCAATTTTTTTTTCTTTTTTTTATTTAGAGAGAGAAAACTTACTCAATCGTTATCATCTTTATCCTTAACCTAATAGACTATTGTGAAGTGAAAAATAGATGTATACTTACCTCAAAATTACTGTTAGCGGTATTTATTTTTTGAATTTTAATATTCTTCATAAAATTTTGAGTGTATCGTCTAATCTTCTCTTCTATCCAATTTCAAATCTAAATTTGTTCCTTTATCTGTATTTATGTTGATCTATTGATGAAAATATATAAATATTTTTTTATTTGTTTTTTAATTAGTTAGTTACCCTAAAAACTATCCAAAGTGTAAAATAAAGAAACCTAAAAAAATAAAAAAAATAAAAATTCTAAAAAAAACTAAAAACCCTAGAAAAAATATGAAGAAAATATCCTAACCCACTCCCCCGCACCTAAATTTTTGTATGCCCTCATATACGAACCAAGGGTGGTAAAATAAAAAAGGAAATTATTATATAAATATTATACACTTATTAGAAAATTCAAACTGGTTACGACCTCTTGATCGCTTTCCACTCTCATAGTGTATCCTTTTATGTTTTGATATGGATGAACTTAGCTTTTTTGTCAATTTTGCATTTAATCTCTCCATCTTGTTTTTGATTTTTTTTAAATTTATTTCTACCCTTCTTTTTTTATTCAATAGTAAAATTTTAAAGTTGGAAATCGTACCTTTATCATCCATAATTGACCCACGACCATCCTTCATGGCAGTAAGTATTTTGGTCTTATTATCATGTAAAATAATATACTCACTTTGATGTGGCTGAATCATGAGCTTGATTTTGGATCGCTCTTTCAAATCATTAGGTATCATAACCTCTTCGTTTTGCAGTTCCTTCCAATTTTCTAATGTTATGGGCTCATCATGCAATTTTTTTCAAACATGTCATTAAAATTCTCAAAAGAAAATGCCATACTAGTAGACTTATCATTAGTCAAGTTATTATGAAGGGATAAAAAAAAATTCTTCTTCACAAATTTCTTTATAATTTTTATCAAAAGAATCAAATGATAATATGTCACTAGCAAGCTGATAATGAGACAAATCACCAAGCAAATTTTTTTTCTTTATCACCAATTTCTTCATAATTATTTTCACAATGGTATAAAATAGGTTGATCATAATGTTGAAGTATAGACACATCATGCACAAAATTATTAACTCATTTTGAATCATATATACTTCAAAAGATGACGAAGTGATTGCTCGTTGGAGTAAGATATGTTCAAACAATTAGATGGTTGATTTCCAAAAAAAATTAGTATGAGAAATTATTTTGAGAAGATCTTCCATACAAGATGCAGTTTGAGAGGATTTCATTTGAGCGGATGATTTTAGCAAGCCTTCTATACCTTCCTCTATTGTACGTGCTCGTTCCTCAGTTTCATGATTATAATTTTCATTATTTTCCTCAAATGATTTCATCTCGAGATCATGAGTGAAATTTAAAGAATGATATGATGGATCCATGTACATATTTGATGACAGATATGAAGTGGATAAAGATACATTCTCATGACATGCATACCTTCGCTTCTAATCTTTTTAATCTTTCATCTAACATATTCAATTGAATATCTTGTTCATGATTGAATTTAGAACAGCCAATAAAGAAAGGATCAGATGGAGAACTCTCTTAGTACGGCTCTTGATTATATACAAAATTAGAATGATTCATCTATTCACAATTGTAATTTTGTGTATAGGAAGCGCTCGTAGGTTTATTATATGTGGTGTGAATTTGATTATGACCTAGTCCTAACAAACTTCCTATCCATGGACATTGATAATAATTATGATATGGATTACGACAATGATAGTAACCAGTTTGATTTTGAAACATTTTTTTATTTTTTTAATAGGTGGAGAGGGAAAGAGATAAAAAAATTGAAATTTGTTTTATTTTTTTATATTTTCTTACAGAACTAGGGACCCAAAATACAGAACAGAAGAAAAAGAGGGAGAGAAACTCACCAAAATTGTCGCTAAATGGCGGTAATTACCGCTATTTAGAGGCAAAACCAGGGTGTTTGGCTCCCTGGTTTTTTCAGTGCACTTTGGAGACTTTTCTCGTCTCCTTTTACTTTCTGTATCTGAACTTTCAGATCTCTGCACGCTCAACACACACTGTTAACCCGTAAAACGCTAGAAAAATCAAGAAAAACACTGTCGATCTCCGATAACGGTGCCAAAAACTTGATGTGATAATTTACTGCAAGTATAAAGTATCGGTTATAGCACTTTACAGGTCGTCCCACAGAGATTTCAGGTGTTTTGGGATTCTTACTAATTCTATAGTCTAATGGACTAACAAAGGATTCTAAGTCAGATTTGAGAGTTATTTTAATTAGCCTAGGATCTGAATCTACTAGTTTCGTACCGTGTATTTACTTCTATTATCTTCTTCTATCATAAAAAAGTGATATTTTAGTTTAATCTTTACTTCAAGTGTCCTAAGCATGAGTTATCAAGTGGTGTGCAAGTATAACGCATCAAAGATACAACTTTTCATAAAAACAAACTAAATCATTAGATAATTCTATGAAGAAGATGAAAACTAACAACTCCAAACAAACCCTAACTAAGTATAGGCTATCAAGAAACTTAACTCAAGTATAACCTATCAAAGTATTAATTTACGAGTTCTTGTATTTTAATCTTTTCATTAAAAAATCTTATCTTTATTTATTTTAATTAGGAAGAAAATACTAGAGAGCAATTACATGGTGGATCCTAACTCCATCTATATCCTAGAGCTAAGATAAATTAGCTACTCATAATTCTAGTAAGCAAAATCCTATTTTTATTCATGAAACCAAATAAATCTAATCTAGAAAGCAAATAAATCTATATTAGAAAGCACTTAACTCTATCTAAAAAGCAAATAAAGACTTGAAAGCAATGGCGTACCTCTGGAGTACGGTATTGTGGCCGTCATCCCTTCAGTAAAATCCTAATTTTATTAATGAAAATTTTGAGTACAAACTATATCCTAATTGTTCTATGATTTATCTACTACCTAAAATCCTAGAATACAAAGATACGGCCAATATATAGGCTTTAGAAATCAAACCCTAATTTTGATTAGGTCGAAAACCTAAAAAATTTTGGTCGAAGCCCCAAAGAAAATTCACCATGTGGGCCCATCCTTTTGCCTTGAGTTGGCTGCAAAATGCCGCCAAATAGCTCCATAAACTTGGAAAAAAAATTTGGTTTTTCTTCTACATGAGTCTCGTGTCTTGTTCGTTTGATTCTCCTAACTGTATTACACTTTGACTCTCTGAAGTATCTTAATCTTATAGTTTTGTTCTCTTTGAACTCTTTTATAGGCTTCCGGTTCTGATTTTATGCCATCTCTTTATATGAATAGGATTACCTGAAAATCAAACTAAAAATACCCGAGTAGCATTTATTTATATACAAAAATAGATAAATATGGAAGAAAAAAATACAATATATGATACTAATCAAAGAGCAAGAAGGGGTAGAAGAAGAGAGGAGAATAGAGATGGTGTTGAAAATGAGAGGAAGAGAAAAGATTGAGTGTATACGTACTCATGATATGGAGTTGAGGAGAAAGGAATTGGGGGTGTTATGGAGGAGGTATGGGAGAGTATACTCTCCCTACCACTCACTTTTGATATTTAAAGAGTGTCATGGCATAATCTGGCCTAAGTCAAAGGAAATTTAGCATGAAACAAAATGAAAAACTAAAAGTGAAGGAAGAAGTGGGTTTTAAAACAATAGGTTTGTTACTGGTAATGTCATGGAAGTATAGGAAGTTTTCTCCTTAAGAAACATTGCTGAGGTTTCTGTTATATAAGGCTGTGTTTCACTAGCAAATTCTTTTCCTTCAACCAAATTTGTATGTAATGGAACAATGAGCGTAAACTGGATGTATCACTCTGTTGAGACTCTTAACAGTTGCTTGATGTGCAACTGAAGGACGAGATTATCATATTAGTGGCCGTGAATTTTCAAATGCTTTCACAAGGAATGTTTTGCATCTTGAATATTATGAGTATGTTTTGATTTTTTTTTTCTTCTTTTTTATGCTAGTAAGTAAAAAGGAAAAAAAAAAGAAAAGAAAAGAAAGCATCTTTGTTTTACATAGTATGGTCTGATGCTCACTTTTATTGATCTCTAGAAGCCTTTCTATCACTGAAGGAAAACTAACTCTGTAACGGCCCAGACTATATTTCAAAACTTCTGACGATGTATTCTATTTATGGGTAAGATATTACTGGTAGGTACCCCAAATGCAGGTGTATGAGGTTTTTAATAACAAAGAACCATACAATCATAGTGCACAACATAAATGAATTATAGTGCTACAATAAAAAATATTACATTGTTTTATCCAAAACAATTCAAAAGAAGATTTCAATATAGATGATTATAAGGAACGTTTCCCATAATAGGTTTTAATTAAATCAGGCAACTTACTGAATAACAAGGGTACAATTTAAGGTTGGATATTTCAACGATCCACTGGGATTCGCTTACTCCTGAAAGTATGAACCTTCAGCTGGTAGATCCTCCTTGGAGTTTCTAATACCATGGTATGTGGAGATAATCCAAGGGTCAACTCGGCAAGAAAAAGAATCGCGCATGAGATAGAATATGAATTATAACATAACATTTACGTAAATGTAAAGTACTTGCATTCAGAGTGTGACATAATGGTCTCAAAGGTATGATATAATAATTAGTTATTTAATACTTATGCAATGCAAGATACAGATGTCATGTATAATAAAATGTAGAATAACATGTAATTATATTAATGCTTATAAGGTTAAGTCCTAGGATAGTCCATAAGTCTTCTGAATACTTGGGCAAACCAGAGGAAGTCTCATTAAGTATATAATGGCAATATCAACCACACTAAGTATTCAATCTCCATGTGGTACTAAGTTAATATTTAATGGAACTAATTGGTAGAGAAGTACACTTGTTATAGTAATATCCTATAAACTTGGGATTATGGATCTGGTTGTAGGAGGTAAAATTTGCCTACCGCTAAGATAAGACCAACTAAAGGAAAGTGACATGTCATCATGCTGAGTTGGCAAAGATATGAGTCAGAGCAATGACCATCCTTGCCACACAAAAGAACTCAACCTTGCAGAACAAGAAAAGCTTCTCTACCACACCGAGGAATTCTAACTTCGCCAAATGAAGTAACATTTCTCGCTAACCAGGATAAGTCTAAAAGCCTCAAAAGAGCCAAGAGACAAAGTCCACTTCATTAGTGAAGACTTCCCATCGTTGCCAGACTGGAGGAAAGAAACAAACACAAACGGATTGTCAAATGACCAAAATCAACTCTTCAGAGGAAGACGTTCCAGCCACGCCAACCAAAGGCGACAACTCTGCAAACGAAGACATCCCATCAATATTGGTAGGCGGTTACACAAACTGATCAAATCATGGGTGGTCCCACCATGATCCCTTAGATCAAATCATGATTCAGTTCCACCAGGATTTTTCGCAAGTTAAGAGACAGTTACAACTATTCACGTTACAAAAACCACTCCGAGCATGTGGATAAAAAGATCAGAAAATCAAATCCAAAAAGATCATATAGAGAGTTCCAATTCAATAAAGATCCTTCACCAGATAGTCAATGGAAGTAAAAAGGGTTGCTCTGATCATACTTCCAACATCACATACTCCCCAGAAATTTTGATTGTAATTCTCTTGATTAGTAAATAACATCTTGAATGTTAAAATTTTCAAATCTTAAAATCTAAAATTTTGTTTTGTTTTCGCAATGGCCGCATTCTCATCAAATGTTGCAAACACGCTGGTGACTCCGCTTGGGAGCTAAACCTCTATCCTATAGGAATTCATGTCGCAATCCGGTGAAGTGGCTACCAATGCCACTGTTAATACCCTGGTGATCGAATTCGACTGGAAAAAGTAGGAAGAATTTCTTCATACCAACTCTCTCCAAAACAAATCAAAGGAACCTTCCACGCAGCGAGGAAGTTCAACTTATCTTCCACATAGAAGGCTGTGCACTCCAACATCAATAAAGAAGTCGGTCACTTTAGGGTAGGTTCCTGATTCAGTGTACTGGAAGAGGCTGACGCCATGATTGCACGATCAACCACTCTTCGACATACTTCTGTTGGTACAACTTTGCTCGTTACCAATGAGAGGTTGTCAAATCCTTTTATCAATTGGTCTACCTTCCCTCTCACCAATAAAGAAAGGAAGCAAGCATTCTAATAGGCCATTATCACCAAACGAATGGCTAAAAAGTAGAATATGACAGAAAGTGCCCTGGGTGATAGTAAATCCCATAGCAGAACAAAGAAATCTCTTGAGGCTAGAGATCGAGTATTGGGTGAAGCCTCAACCTTTGAAAAGTATGACCAAACAAAGAACAAAGCTCCCAAGATGAACCAAGTTCAAAGACTCGATGAGTGTCAATTGATGATCTGTGGCTTAATCAGAAATGCTGAAGGAGATCATGCAAATACCAATAAGCGCAAGGTGACCATGATCTCTTCAGAGCTCTCACCCCAGCTTTGGACTTGAGGGAACATCTCCACCAAATTCATTAGGCTCGATGAACCTTATCTGCGAGAACAAATCTACCAGCCAAACACTTAGCTTATAGTCGATTATCACTCACTTCACCAACTCTCCATTCAGTGGTGTCGATACCTGAGAGGTCTCGATATCATTTGAAGAAATCTCAAATGGAAACTGAACTAGCCCATACCACAGTCAACATGGTTGGGCGCGGCGATCCTACATTAGGGGTGGCGTGTCTAGAGTCACCTCTTGATAGTCAGTCTGCCACCGAGAGTGATAGTGTCTACTGCAACATGTGATCTAGGACTAGATCGACAAAAACAAGTCGATTGATCTCTCCTCTTAACAACAACTCTCAAGAAGAGGAAAGTAATCCTGAGGAGCACACAGCATAAGCTTCCTCAAAAATAGCAAGTTCTTCCTAGTCTTGAGGTGTTTCTTCCAATACAACTTGGGATGAGATGAAGAGTTGGCGCCAGAGGCTTAAGCATCAGGAGGATCTAGCTCAACAATAATAAGTAATGCATGAACAACAAAAGGTGACAATGGATTCCATCTTGATGCAGTTTGCAACTGCTCAGCAAGGGCTCTCCATAAGGAGAGCACAATAAATTGGGCGGATCTGGAGATAAAGACAGAGAAACAGACAGATTCAAAGAAGAGAACAATGTCTTCACCAAAGTGGAGAAACCACAAAAGACAAGGTATTGGAGGATATCCAAAAAAAATTAGACGCCCTCACACACAAGGATACCTTGCAAAAGGTGGGGATAATGCACTCTTATTCGCCAGAATAGGATCTAGTCCCTTTTTTTTGAAACTTATCAAGCACATAATATCAATAAATACCATGGAAAGGGTTCTCCCAATCAACATATATATCACTTTCATTCATTCATTGGAAATGCCATGGGTAATTATGCATTGGTGGTTATTTGTCAGGTCATTAAAAGGAATTACCATTGATTGGTTCCGCACTTTGCTGATCGGATCCATAAAGTCATGGGCAGGCTTAGAAATTCAGTTTCTTGCTTGTTTTTATGAGGAAGATACCAAAGTATCCATGCCCACTCTTATTTAAGAGAAGCAGAAGAAAGGCGAATCTGTAAAGGACTTCATTGAAAGATTCAGAAACTTGTCTCTTAGATGCCCTGAAGGTATGCCTCTTTCTATGCTGCTACAAACCTATATGCACAATCTCCATACCGATAGAAAAACCAACCTGGGTGCAGTTCATGCCCATACATGAAAAAAACTACAAGAACATATTGAGATTATTGGGAAATCAATTTCAAGGCTCTCAGTCGACGAGAAAGGCAAATAACGGGAAGAAGCTACCACAACACGTAATCCTTCCTTCAAATAAAGGGAAGAATGTTCTAGTTATAGACATGCCCATGGAACCTAAGAAGGGCTCGCTGCCCCAAACGAATGCAACTCTATCATAATAAACATAGAAGAAATACTCATTTAAAGAAGAATAGGTGCTTAAAATCTCTAACATGTTGAGACCAACCCATGTTATTTCTTTGGTTACAGAAGAGTATGACACTTCAACCAGTCTGCTCATTGATTCAGAAGAAGAGCAGATTATCTTAATAGCAAACCCAGTTAGAGAAACTCAGTTAGGAAAAGCATATTTAAAACAATATGATGTGATTAATTCCGCTGAGCCCCAAACCCTCCTGCTATGGATCCGGTACCTTCTTTGTCAGCACTTGAACCACCTCTCGACAAGAGTAAGCCCAAAGAAGTCAAGTTTGACAAATTCTTGCTAAGAGTAGCTAAAAATTTGACTACTCTTTTTAAGTTCAACATCTTAGTGCAACTGGAAAAATATCCTGGCACACATTACAAAGCATGAATTGCTGTGGCTCTTCAGAGAGATAAGGATTCTCTCAGAGAAGTTCTAGCTGAATCCAAATCATTCTTGACTTAAATTCTGCTCCCATCAGAAGTAGAGTGTCAGCATTTTCATTGTCACCAAATCTTAGTCCTACTAAGCATAACCTCCACCTCTGAAGATATGCAGGTTAAAAGCTCAGACCATGATTGATTACTCTACTATACGGGGTATATCGGGTCAACCAAAGTTGAAAGAATATCGATTGACCCAGGTTCTGCTCTAAGCATCATGCCGGTCGACCTACTACAATTCGGATTCCAATTCGAAAGCAGGAAACCACTGCAATCACTATCTATGGGTTCAATGCTCAAAGTAGCCGACCTGTGCGAAAGATTCTCCTAAATTGTCAAATAAACTGACTCAAGAAGGAGGTAACTTGCCATGTTATCGATATCAAAACTTCCTATAACCTCCTATTGGGATGACCATGGATTCACTCCAACTTGATCGTCCCATCCACCCTTCATCACTGCTTGAAGTACATGAACAAAAAGAGGGTGGTTAAAGAGGTATATGCAGAAAAGCAACCGTTCAAGGTAGTAGAAAACTACTTCACCAATTCAATTCTCTATCGAGAAGAACTAGAGGATGGCAATCAAGCAGTCTCAGAGCCAGACGATTGCTTGGATAAACCTTCAATTGAAATGGATCCTCTTGTAATCGGTATAAGTAATGCAAATATTAACCCAAATGTCGGTGATGAAGGCGAATGGATCCTTAATAAAGATATTGCTTTTGAGTATGTCTTGTTTAGTTCTTATGATACACCTGAAACTGAAGATGTGATAATTAAGAAACTTAACATGATACCGGCATTACATATACCGGTTTACTCAAACTCAATCAATCAACATATTGAAGAAGAAGTCGGTGCCATGATTGTTGTATGAGCAAGGCATAACTAGTGCCTTATCATCTTTGGGAAGGCCACCCTTAAACCCAAATCAGCTCTTAGTAGCTCAAGTGACGACTCGGACCACATTTGCTTGCTATGGGCCAAATTCTTGTAAAATGATGTGAACAGTGGGATATGATTTTGCAGAAGGGGGAGGATTATACTTCAACCACGAGAGAAGACTTCCCTTGCTGGCATGCATGCCAAAAGGTAAAAGAATCAACTATTATAGCAAAACTAAGCATGGTTTAGGCTATACTTCTACTCCAGTGATAAATTTTCTCCAAGAAGATTTCTCTAAATGCACTCCGGCACAATTATCTTCTGCATCTAGCTGTGATTCTAATTGCAGTTTGAGGGTGGATGACAGTCATCATGGTGTCCGCCACCTAAGTCAAGAAGAATCCGATGGCAAAGATCACCCTCAAGCTTGGGCCTGGAAAATGGATGCACAGTGGGAGCTTCGGTTCGAACATTGTGAATCACCCACAAAAGATCAAGTCATCCAGATGAATAAGGGAGATAATAAAAATCCCAAATCCATATTCGTAAGTAAAAATTTGGATCAGAATGAATTGCAAGACCTGGCCGGGCTCGTACTAGAGTATATGGATGTTTTTGCATGGAATTACGAGGATATGCCAGGACTCGACCCTAAGATAGTACAGCATCACCTCAATATCAGGCCTGATGCTAAACCAGTGAAACAACAACAAAAAAGTTCAAACCAGAAATGCAAGAAGCAATTGAAGCTGAAGTAAAGACATTAAAAGCATGCGACTTCATTCGTGAAGTACACCACACCGACTGGTTAGCCAATGCTGTACTAGTCATGAAGTAAAACGGAAAAATAAAGGGTTGCATAGACTTCATAAATATGAATGATGCTTGTCCAAAAGATGACTTTCTACTCCTAATTACTGATATAATGGTTAACATCACTTCAGTTTTGAAAGGATATCTATTATGGATGGTTTCTCTGGATATAACCAAATCAAGATGTGTCCAAAAAATGAGAAACACACATCCTTCAGAATATCACAGGGGCTATCTATTACACAGTGATACCTTTCGGTTTAAAGACCATTGGAGCAATATATCAACGAGCTATGATGGTAGTTTTTCGCTATCACTTGCAAAACGTTGTTGAGTGTTACGTGCATAATATTGCAGTCAAAAGCTGAAACAAGAAAAATCACATCAAAGATTTGAAAACAATATTTGATTTAATGAGGGCTCATCAATTAAAGATGAACCCGACAAAGTCCTTCCTGTTGATATCTAGTAGAAAATTCTTCAATTTCATGGTGATGGCGAACGATATTCACCTAGATCCAGAGAAAATAAAGGCTATTCAAGATATACAGCCTCTGAGAAAAATCAAAGAACTTCGAGAATTGCAAGGGCGGTTGGCGTACATCCATCGCTTTATTGTCCATTTATCCAGGAAATATCAACCCTTTTCCAGGCTAAAAAAGAAAGGCGTATCTTTTATCTGGGATGCCGAGTGTCAAAGGGCTTTTGATGATATCAAACAGTATCTCATCAATCCACCAGTACTAACTGCTCTAGTGTCTGGTAAACCCATTTTCCTATATATAAGAGTTATGGATCACACTTTGGGGGCTCTACTTGCTCAAGCCAATGATAAAGGACAAGAGTAAGCAATCTATTATTTGAGTCAGACAATGATTGGAGCTGAACACAGAAACAATCCTGTCAAGAAGGAGTGTTTAGCTCTTGTTTTTACTGTTCAGAAGACAAGTCATTATCTGGTGGTACAAACAACCCATGTCATAACTAGGTAAATCCCTTAAGGATATTAATGACTCACCAGGTTCACTAAATTTAAGTCTTGTCAAATGGGCACTATTGCTCTCACATTATAATATGAAGTTCGTCCCTTAAAAAGCAACCAAGGAAAAGGCCATTGCAGACTTCTTGGTTGATCATCCAGTATCTGAGAGCTCTAAGCTATATGAAGCTATGCCCGATGAAATAATCAAAAGCAACGCAACTTCAAAAGATGCGTGGCAAATGTTCTTCGATGGAGCCGCAAGAATGGGCCAAAGAGGAAAAATTATCGCAGAAGCAGGGTAGTCTTTATTTCACCTGAAGATGATGTACTACCTTATGTATACTTGTTGACAAAGTCATGCCCGAACAATGTAGCGAGTACAACGCTCTCATCATTGAACTACAAATAGCAGAGGAAATAGGGGCGAAATATTTTGAAGCATATGACGATTCAAAATTAATCGTCAATCAAGTCGAAGGGAAGTATGAGGTAAACAATGAAGATTTAGTTCCCCATCATCGAGTTGTTATCACCTGGGTAGAGAAATGTAAGGGTTCTGCATCGACCATATACCCCGGAAGGACAATACGCATGCTGATGCTTGAGCCTCTCTAGCAGCCACTCTAGCACTACCGCCCAAGATAGAACAGAAATATTGGTTGCTAGCCGAAACTTTTATTATCAAGAATATAGTCTGGAAATCAATAAGGTTACCAAATAAGTTGCAAAGACGAAAACAGTCTGCAAGGCATCATCCAGTATGAAACCTAGAGATTGGCGATTCCCGTTCATGAATTTTGTATTCTATGGTATTCTTCTTGAAGATCCCAAAGAAGCCACTTCCATTAAATGGAGGGAAAGTCGGTTCTTCTACAATATGGCCATCAAACAATTATACTGAAGAGCCTATGATGGAATCTTATTTCAGTGTTAATCTTATTTCAGTGTTTATCCCGAAAAGAAGCACAAACCACGCTACAAGAAGGCCATAATGACATGTGCGGTGGTCACCAACCCTGACCCAAGCTCTGAGATAGGCTATGAAGAATGGGCTACTATTGGCCAAGGAAGATCACCGACGCCATAGCCTATGCAAAAAGATGTCACATATGCCAAATCCATGATGATTGTTGCCACTAACCTTCAAAATACTTGCACCCCACGGCTGTGTCATGGCCATTTGAAGCATGGGGTATTGATGTAGTTGGACTTGTCGCTGCCTCTTCCTCAAAAGGTCATCGGTACATCCTCGCAATTACTGATTACTTTTCTAAATGGTCAGAAACCATAGCATTGAAGGAAGTTAAAGCTTTTGACGTGGTGAAATTCATAAAGAACCATATCATCTACCGGTTTGGTGTTCCTCAAAGGATAATTCATGACAATAGACCACAGTTTATTAGTCAGGTGATTTATAAGCTATGTAAAAAATTCAAAATCAAAAGTCTTGCATCATCGGCCTATAATCTCAACGCAAATGGCCTAGCCGAAGCATTCAACAAAATAATGATTAAGAGACTGAAGAAGCTCGTTAAAAGAAATAAACAAGACTAACATGAAAAGCTTGGTGAGTTTCCCTAGGCTTACCGCACTATCATGTGCACACCCACCAATACCATGTCATTTTCTGTGGTACATGGCTGCAAAACCATTTTACCTTTGAAAATTCAATTACTGTCTCTCCGCATAGTGTTAGCTTTGGAGATGACAACCAAAAACAACCACAAACTACGCTTTTAAGATTTAGAGGTGTTGGATGAGAAAAGACTCCAAGCTCAACAATGCAAAGAGTTCTATCAGGCAAAGATTTTCTAGGCTTTCAACAACAAAATGAAGCAACAGATATTCAAACTAGGCAATCTTGTCTTAAGAGTAAAGCGCTCTATGATAGTAACTCATAAATCCGAAGGAAAATTTCAACCAAGTAGGGGTGACTGTTCGTGATAGAATCTGTCTATTCTAATGGAGCTTATCGGTTAGTCAAGCCAGATGGGGAAGTACTAATGGCACCCATCAATTGCAAGTTCCTCAAAGAGTATTATCCTTAGAAATTTCTGTTTGGGGGTAATAATAATTAAAAAAAGGGAGTTAACTGGTTCGGTTTGGATTTATGGATCAACACTCCAACATCGATCATGAAAAAAAAGTTAACTGTATCGGTTTGGACTTGCAAATCAACACTCCAGTACCAAACAAAAGAACAGTCCAAAGCCTTTGCGGCAGAGGACAGAGAGAAATTTTGGCCTTTAATCACAAAATAAACTCTCACTAGCTCATCACGTTGAGGAGACTGGCATGGCTAGCCCCACTCAAACGGTAGTTGGTAAAGGTATCTCAAAGCCATTGATAGTTGAGCATTTGCTAAAAATCCTAAAAGAAAACTGATGTAAAGTAGTGTACAAATGTTAAAAAAAAAAAAAAAAACCAAGAACTACGCCAAATGTATAGATGAATAAAATTCTTTTATTGATCTTTACATAAAGTATTACATCCAAAGTTCGATTCAAATCACATTGGTTGTTCTAAGCTTTACAATGAATTTATGTGTTATAAATGTTACAATGAATTCATATGTTCTGAGCATTACAATGAATCCATAATTCGATTTGCTTAATGTAAGTCGTGCAAGGAATAAGGGATTCAAGGAGTTCAAGTAGACTACGGATTTGGCAACGTCCACAGCGTGAACTTGAAAAGGCGAACCACTTCCTCGGATGAGTTGTTCCCAAAAGAGCCTCAGTGCACACTCCAAAATGCTTTCCTTCTGGTAATGGACAAGGCAGAGGCCATCTAGAAGGATGGCATGTCCTTCGAAAATCCACAACGATGCTATGACATTTGAAAGTCCATAGATCCTTGGAATAGAAACCCACTGAGATGCCATGGCATTTGAAACCCACTGAGCCCATTGTAGCTTAATGCAACTAGAGGAGTTGTAAGCAAGAAGGTTACGACTACCAACCAATAGTGTTGCCATAATTATGGAAATATGACCAGAAATGCGATCATCCTGCCATGCCATGCCAAAGCAGCATCATCGGTTGGCTTGCTGGTATAGAGAAACTCGTCACTTCCTTATGATTTGAAGCTTGGACTTGCACTACAAAGACAAAAGCACACAAAAAAAATTAGAAGAGAAAAAAAAAAGTAAAAGATGGATAAACGAAAAAGAAAGCCTTACTCCATTGATGCCAATGAGAAGAATGATCCGCAGATGTTTGTACCGATTTGAAAGTTTCATCCCTCTCATCATTGGCCAGAGGGTCCATGGATATGTTGCCATTCCTTTGTAGAGAGGATAAGGCTAGTTAGATTTCTTCATCCAAAACAGCAAGAAAAGACAAAGCCACAAAATTGTAAGAGAAAAGAAAGCTCAGTTATGAAAGTATCTAGATCCCCTCGAGGATATTTATACCCGCAGAAAGGAAGATCCAGAAGCCATAATGCTAGATCTCTCTAGCGTGACCAACGAAGGGACGCCATTAACACCAAGTCATTTCCAAAGGGGAATTTTAGCGCGATGCTTGCCCCAAAAAAGTGAAGCAACGCCTGCACTTCGTGTCTTGAAAAGACCGCAGTCAATCCGATTCTTCAGTATCTTAAAAAAAGGAGAGTGGAAGAGAAGTTAGTGCAGCTTTTGCCTACTTTTGTTTGCCAAAAATACAAATTGTGAATTTGACGTGAGGTAACTCTCGAAATTCTCCAAGCCCATTAAGTTACAAATATCTGAAAAATACAAAATTCCTCAAACCCATCAAGTTCAATATCAAACCTCTAGAAGGCCCAAAAATCATCAAGTTTAACACCAAACCTCTGAAAAACCAAAATTCCTCAAGTCCTTCAAGTTCAATATCAAAACTCTGAAAGGTCAAAAAAATCCTCAAGTTTAATACCAAACCTCTTAAAAAAATCCCTTAAGCCCATCAAGTTAATATCAAACTTCTGAAACACCCAAAAATCCTATAGTTCAATACCAAACCTCTGAGAAAAGCCCAGGTTAGTAAACTCATAAGTTTATACTAAACTTTTGGAATAACCTAAATTATCCAAGTGTATCAGGTCCAGTATTGAACCTCTTTAGATTTCACCTATGGAGTCAAAAGAAAACTATAAGTTTCTTGACGACTCAAGGTAGTTACCAAGTATGAAGACATACCTGTAGAATTCTAATGACAGATTGCCTATTACACCTCTATCAGATAAATCCTACAAAAACCAAGTTCAATACAAAAGCTCTAGTCTACAATATCAAAACACAAGTTCAATATTAGACCTCTGGCCAACATGACATTAAAATATCAAACCAATCCCAAACCATTAGTACCACCAAATCAAACAAAAAAAAAATGCTTGAGTGAGGTTAACCTTGCTGAATTAAACCATGGGCCGCATGCATAGAAATCAAATTCAAATGCAACGACAAAAAAAACAAGTCAAAGGCTAAATGTCTAACAAAAAAATGATGATGAATGAATGAATGGAGAGTTTAACTTAAACATTGTTATCAAATAAAAATATAAGTGTTTAAGGTTGTTTTAATGACAAAGTTTAGCTCTTGCAAAAATTTTGAGCTTCTCTTGAGTAGTACGGACATTCTCTTCAGCCAACTGCCTTAATTCCTCCTATGAGCCCTGCAGAATTTGGCTTAACCTTTTCTTGAGAGACTCATGTTGGGTTTTCAACTGTGCTATGAATTCCCGATGATGCTGAATTCTCCCTTCAATTTCAAAATGTTGGGTGGACAAGTCTTGGATTTTCTACTCACCGGCATGAATCTCCGCCATCAATTCTTCTAATGTCGCCTTCAAGCTGGAAAAATTGTTAGTCTGCTATAGCAAGTTAAGATCAGTCACTCTCGTCTCAGATAAGAAATCTTGGCCCAATAATTCAACTTCCAGTAAAGATCGAGCCATTGTCTCCTGTTTTTCCATGAGAGCCTGAGCTCTTCCTTCAGACTCTATCATGAGGTGTTGAAATTCGACTTCCACCCTGCCAGAAGGATGGCTGCAAAGAGAATTCTTCCAATTATGGTCAACGTGTAGAAGATCCACAACTAGAGCTCGAAGTGGTATTGACTCTTCCAAGCTAATCAAATTTGTAGCGCTGGACATTGAGGATACCAGCTCTCTGTCAAAGTTTCACTAGGGACATGTTCATCAGTCATCACAGTGTCCCTACAATTCCTCAAAGTTTTCGTGAAAGTAGCCTTCAGACTTGATTAAGTTGGCACAGATGGACCTCAATAATGCTGATTCAATAGCCTACCAACTGGATTTTGATAGGTATAGACCTCCCGATATCAAGTCTCCAAGCTGAAATTTAAAGATAAATTGAATGAAGGGGTAATCCCAGAAGTTGAAGTACTCACTTGGACATATGGAGAATCCACTACGGGTGGCACCACCACCAGAGCAGGGATAGCAAATATCTCTCTAATGGTTGGATCGTCCGACACAAGAGCAGAATCCATCAGAGAGTCTATGACATGCTGAGGCGCGATGGATATGTCTTAGAAATAAATTAAGCTTAAGAGATTTCAAAAACTAAACCCACGACATTTATGACAAAGCAATGAAAGTAAAGACCACAAGTAATCAATACCTAAACCTTTAACTGCTATATGTATGTCAGCAGGCTCTAAAGAAGGCGCGTCACCCGAACCTATCAGAACATCCACACTAGCAACTTGGCTATCACCATTGTTGTCACTGTTCTCAATCAAGATTATCTTTCCTTTTTTATGGCGGGAGCTAAGACTGTCAAATCCTCCCTTCCCAAGTCATCCCCGTCAAGGTGCATGGGCTTCCTAACATCTTCATCAGGTATTTAAGATTCTCGCGGAGGACTGCGGGCTGGCGCGGTAGTTTCATCATGAGTAATAGGGGGAGCCTCTTAAGAAGATTGCAAATGCTCACTACTTACAACTGTACTCACATCTTCTGGAGTTGTGGTCGTGTCCTTGCTCATATTAGCTACAGCTTCGCTATGTAAAGATGAAGTAAGCTTGGCAACTTGAGAACTGGAAGAGTTATGAGATGGGGCAAGGAATCCAAAGCAATGGAATTTAGGAGAGCTACCACCTTCTCCCTTGTAGTGGCATTAGCTTGCACCGCTTCCTCTGAAGCCTTTTTCATGCTTTGTTGAGTGGCTGCAGCAATCCTCCTTGAAACTGCAATTATAACCGACATGGAAGGTCACTAAAGGGTCTGACCCAATGCACGGGCCATTTGTTTCTTTTTCGGTCATGGTGATGGTGAAACTGCAATAGTCGCGGTCACTGAAGCTTGAAGTAAAGGTTGAACCGAAGATGGAAGAGTAAGGCCAACACTATCGGTAACTTGGGTCACATTTCTAGTGAAAACTTGGGATATGTCTCCAACAACGACAATCGAAGAGGGTGGATCACTAGAATCATCAGCTCTCACTTTTCTCTTTTAGACACCAAAATGCACTAAAGGAGCATCATCAAGGTCTTTTTTTGGTGCATCACTAGCACCATCCTCAACTTGTTGAGCTGTAGAGACTGGATCCTCTCTAGTGCTTCATCTTGTTCTTTACCTTCGCTAGTAAAAATGTCTTTAGGTGGTCTAAGGAAGGGTAAATTTTTTAAGTACTCCTTGAACCCTGCAATTCTAGAACCTTTGAGTTTAACTGCAGCCTCAGTGAAATGCATGTGAATGCACACCAATTCATTATAGAAAAGATTATACTTTTACTCGGTGATATTACTTTGAAGATACCACCAGCATAAAGACATAGTAGTCAATAGTGAAGGATCCCTGATTGGCATTCCAAAAGTAACACCAGTGGAAGACATGATAAAATGCCTCCAAGCTCTGGCACCATCGATCAAGTTGTCGCTGTGTGCCAAGGCCCTATAGGGATTGCTTACATACAACTAGTCATAGCCAAATTGCCTAGCAAGCCGACTAGGAAAATACGAAACCAACTCACAAGCAGGGCTATTGTGGTACAACAAATGTGAAGTGCGGATACCTTGAAGCCATTCAAAAAACCTAGCAGGCAACGAACCCGTGTCATACAAGACACTCAAAGATCAATTGCTTCCAAATTGAGAAAGAATCAGAAGAATCTGTAAGCGTTGTACGAATCTACAACCTTCTTGGCTTCCATAATGTATTGGTGTTTCCATCACCTTTCTTCAAATTGACAAAGTGGGAAGACCCTCTTTGTCATCATCGACCCCATTGGTCATCAACCCTTCATAGTGGGTCGCAAACCATGCCATCAAATAGGCATGCAACATCTCAACTTGAGGGCGCTCCTTCTGCCCCCAATAAAATGCTAACAGAAAGCCCTCAATCCCCTGTAGATCTTACAAATCATGGCTAGGAGTAAGCCCAATGATCTTTTGATAGCCAACAAAACAGCAGGATAAGGATCGAAGTCAGGCATTCTCTAGGCATGGAAGGAACTATGCACCTTTTGAGCCATAAAGCCAAGTTACTAGCTAAAACTGCACCTGGCATCAAACCAACACTGGCCCAATGATAATAAGCAAGAAGGACCGTACATACGGTAAGACCTTCCTCATATTCATCAAGTATTCTCTCCAGAACATCAAACTCTTTCAAACATTTCTTCAGTTCCCCAATCGAAGATGGATTGTTAATAGTAATGTGCTCCAGTCTATCAAGATTGGCAAAGAAATAGTCTATCCATTTCTTATGCCAGATGAAAGCTCCCTTCAACTCTGTCATGTCGATACCAATGTGGAAGTGGCAAACTAATTCCCACAGCAGCATGTAAACTGAAGAGCTCTAGTTTATAAGCACTTCCAATTTCTATGGCATCGGGAAATACTCTTGACAAGGATGATCCCTCATTGGCAGCCCCAAAACAAACCACATCTCATAGAGCCTGATACTAAGCTCACCATTAGGTGTGAAGAAAATACTGAAAGATAGAGCATACATCTCCAGCAATGCAAAGAACTGTGTATGATTGTTACTAATCCTGTACTGAGTAGCCCGTATGGCTCGATACAAGCCTAGCTCACACAATTTAGTAGTGTAACTGTCCAAGATAAAACCAGTATGGTGTGCCCACTAATTGGTTTTGCTGGAATTAATCCACCCAGTTGTGCAAAAATTCGCTGCTGGTAAATTACACCTCAAAGAGGTTAGTTCATTCTTAAACCTTCTAACCATCATCGGTTTCTTAGTTACCGGTATATCATAAGTAATTACTCCTAAGAATAAACCCATCACCTTGATCAGATAACCGCTCTGAACAAAATCACGTCCCCCTTTGGTGAATTACCCAACCAGAAGAGAACCTTACCTCAGTGTGCGATCCCATCTCATCAGTCAATCCTCCGTGCAAGTCATAAAATATGATAGGGTAGCATTCTAAAGGAGGAAGAACATACACCACCCTTTCTTTGTCATACATCAAGGAGTCGGTTCAGTAACCTCATTATCTTCAAATTCAACTACGTCACCAAAAATAAACTAAGGATTATGCAATCCTCCACCATCAGAACTAATAAACTTTGTGGTAGTGATGATCTGGCTAGAGTCATGCACCACCCTGCCGAATCAAGTTGATCATATCTGAATCATTGGGGTCATTGTACAAGGATACATCCCCTTCAAACCATAATCCAGCACTATCGCTTGAGCCCGCGGGAGACCCAACAGGTCGCTATGTCGAGAAAGTTTCCCCAACTTGGCTTACTGCAGAGGAAAAAGGAAATCCAAATAATTGTTTCCATAAAAAATATTAAGTTGATGCAAGAAATTGATATCAATGAAAAGAAAACCAAAACACTTACCAACGGAAGGTGGAAGAGTAGCACCCATCTGTGTATCAACCACTTTCTTGCCCTTAGAGATCCCTTCTAGCACCATGAAAATAGAAGACCAAAGTTTCTGAAAAGCTTCAAAATGTTGAATAAGAACAGTGGCCAAGAAATTCTAACTCCAAGTAAAGAGAAAACAAAGTCACCGCATAGGGTTTTTATACTTTCTGGGTAAGATTTAAAAAGGTAATCATCTCCCACGGCAATCAAGATGATCGCATTAAATGTAGAATAACTTTTTAAGCTATGACAGCTATCATTTCCCATCAAAAGAAGAACGATAGATCTGAAGCACCTCTTCTCAACCAATGACAGCGATCTGAAGCTCGGAGAGGAGATGGGATCCACCAAAATACAAATTTTCAAAATTTTCAAAATCTCAATTAGAAATCCCATAAAAATTGGAATATATAAGATTCAAAGTATTCCGAAAGGCAACAAATTCCATACCTTTCAAAGATTTTGAAGGGGTCCTGTAGGAGAAAAAAATTATCCACCACTAAGATCAGACCAACCGTAGAAAAGTGATATGTCATCATGCTGAGTTTGCAAAGATAGAAGTCAGAGCAATGACCATTCTTGCCACACAAAAGAACTCAGCCTCGCAGAACAAGTAAAGCTTCTTTACCAAACCAAGGAATTCTAACTTCAACAAATGAAGCAACATTCCTTGGCAACCCCGACAAGTCTAAAAGACTCAAAAGAGCCAAGAGACAAAGTCCACTTTGTCAGTGAAGACATCCCAACCTCACCAGATCGAAGGAGAGAAACAAACCCAAAAGGGTCGCCAAATGACCAAAATCAACTCTCCAGAGGAAGACGTTCCAACCTTACCAACCAAAGGAGTCAGCTCCGCCAACGAAGATATTCCATCCTCATTGGCGGGCGGTTATATAAACAGATCAAATTGTGATGTGGTCCCACCACGATCTTTCGCAAGTTAAGGGACAGTTACAACCGTTCAAGCTATAAAACCACTCCAAGTACGTGGATAAAAAGATCAAAAAATCAAAATCCGAAAAGAGAGTTCCAATTTAAAAAGATCCTTCACCCAATAGTCAACAGAAGTAAAAAGAGTCGCTTTGATCATACTTTCATCCTCACATACTCCTCAGAAATCTCTATTATAATTCTCTTGATTAGTAAGAAACAAACTGAATGTTACAATTCTCAAACCACAAAATCCAATTTTTCTTTGTTTTCACAATGGCCACATTCTCAACTAATGTTGCAAATGACAGAAACACTGGTCACTACAGAAGTTGGAATATCAGGTCATAGTATAAGCTGGAATATCTGCTAACTGTGTAGGCTAGAATATCCAAGTCACAGTATAAGTTAGAATATTAGGTTATAGGTCACAGTATAAACTAGAATATTAGGTCACAGCATTAGCTATAATATTTGGTCATGACTAGAGATTGGATTAACATCAATTTGAGACTGTATTGATTGATCAATTTTTAGTGTCTCCAATAAGGCGAAGACAAATCCACCTTTCATTTCTCTCAGGAAAAGTAAGTTGACTATCAGGTATACTGGTGATATGTCATATATGTATTATACAAGTAAGCAAGAACTGATTACACGTCTAGGTAGAGTAAGAGGCGATATCATGCAGGGTTATCATATTGATATGCACATGTCTCGGATCTTGACTTGCCTTAACTTATAGGTGATATGTTCATGGATCAATTTATAGGTGATATATTTCTCCCACCTTTTCTTGGGAGAAATGAAAGGTGGATTTGTCTTCACCTTATTGGATATCTGAGTACATATCCAGGTAGAGCAAGAGGCATACTGGTGATATGACATATGTATGATACAAATAATGTGACCATCATTCAAGTAACATGTTACGATAGCATTTGAACGAATTAATATATTGTGCAATGGTTATTCAAGTAAAGTGTAACCATTCTCATTAATTCTGAGAGATTAAGAATTAACAAGTAAATCATAAATTAAATAGGACAACTAAGATAGCAAAATAATAAACTATGCAGTGATGCAATAAAGCTAACCTGAACTAATTTTTAACAAAAACAGTGAATGAGTTTGGACTAAATTTCATGGGAGAGTTGGTGAGTAATGAGATTTGCAAGGAAGAGGAATGGCAAGGTAAAATCATTGAAGGACATGAGTCAAGTCGGCGAGGATAAGGCAAGTTTGAAAAGTTGATGGAGATTAATGGTGATTGGTGGAGATGAGTGGTCTTAATGAAGTTGCCAAAGATGAATAGTATTGGTGGGAATAAATAATGTTGGCAAAGATTAGTAGTGTTGGCGAAGATGGTCTGACTAGGTGGAGTTTGGTTGATAAGGCAAGAATCAAATAATCAGAACAATATGAAATTTATTTAAATATAATTGAGATGGATTTCATAAATAAGGGCTGCGGTTGGACGGAACTCGTAAGGGGAAATGGGAACTATGAAGGGTGTCAATAATTTCATTGTTGTTTAGCTATTTTGCAGCTATTGAGACTTTAGATGATTTCCATCTTTCTATATGATTAGACTTAGATAAAAAAAATATATAATTAGTACTTAATTCTCTTTCAAATACCTAGAATGAGCTTAATTGGTGTTCGAAATCTAAAGATATCATGAGTTTATTGAACATGATACAAGACCCATGCTACTATGCAGCAACTTCATTTTCAAGTAGAGATTCCATTAGGATAAGGGAGAATTAGAAAGGAAGCTATTCATATATTTGTAAATCATTAAATCCTCTTTCCACTGAATCTAAGATCAGATCAATCGGAGTTGTACATCAAATGCTATGAGCATTTCAGTGAGACTGTACACCACCCGAAGCAAGCACCGCCCCCTAGTTCCGGATGAGTTAAGCATTGTTTGGGAGTTACATGTCCGGTGGGGCTAAGGATATGGAGATTCTATGTATCTAGTCGAGCTAACATCAAGCAGAGCTATTTGTCTGATAGAGCTACTGTTCAGCAGAGTTAAGTGTCCGATGAAGCTAAGCTCGGTGCACAAGGTCCATATTGAGGACGATCTTAGTGGGATTAGACATGGAATTAGGGCTCATGTAATATATGAAAATTCAATGAAATTGAATTCTGTTTCTAATGATACCAAATTAAGCTTCATTGAAACTGAATAGAGGAAGTTATTACCAAAATACCAAGAGGAGGTATAATGGTTAACTTAGTACTTGCTGTGTCCAATTTGAATTCTACCCGAATTTCAGCCATGCTAAAAGTAAGATTGTGAAATGCAAAGTAGGGAGATTTACAGGGAATTGAATTCTAATATAATCTCAAAATGAATAAACTCATTGGAATCTTATAGCAATAGTTATGATCGAAATACCGCAATGGTGTGCAAATGGCAGCACAGAGCAGCAGTGTAACAAATCGATTTCTACTCAGATTTTGACTGAGCTAGAGTCAAAATTGGTTAGGTTATAGAAGAAAAAGTTGTAGAACTGTGTTCTAACATAATTAGAAGAAAAATGGACTCATTTGGAGTGGCGAGTCAAGAGTTATGTCCATTATACTTGGATTAGCTGAGCTAACAGTTAGATTTTTGCAAAGATAGATGGCTCAAAGATTGGAAGACCCAAGGGGTGTTTTCTTGTTGAAAAAAAAAAGGTTTTTTGAGTAAAAGTTATATTCATATATATTTAAAGAGTGATTTCTAGCTAACTATCTAGTGTAATGAAAGATAAGTGATTTCTTGCTAGTGAATGATGAGATGTGTAATTTCTTGCCTTGAGTCCAAAGAGAAGTCTCGGCGATCACTTGGGTTTTGATAGAGCCAAACTTGAGCTTGGGAGCTTTTGGAAGAGATTGAGTGTAGAGGGTGTTGAAAATGAGAGGAAGAGAAGAGATTGAGTGTATATGTACTAGTGGTATGGATTTGAGGGGGTGTCATGGAGGAGGTATGGGAGGGTATACTCTCCTAACTACTCACTCTTTCTATTTACAAGAGTGTCATGGCATAATTTGGCCTAAGTCAAAGAGAATTTATCATGAAACAAAATAAAAAAACTAAAGGTGAAAGAAGAAGTGGGTTTTAAAACAATAGGGTTGGTACATTCTACCCACCTTGCATAGAATTTCGTTCTCAAAATTCAAAGAAGGAAATGTGATAGGGTAAGGATAGTAACATTCATGAGTATATGGGCACGATTGGGTATTAACTAGAAGTATGATGGAAGGACAGTGATGATAATCAAGAATGATATAATAGGATGGTACATGTCACATTATAGCTTGTGTCATTTCTATCAGAGTGCAAAAAAGTGTCATCAACTATGAGATGAGTCTATTGTTGCCAAACCAGATCAGTATCTAAACCGTGGACCAATATAGTTGATATAGAGTAAACTGATAAAGGAGACATAATCCATTAGGAATATTACGTCCTATCCACCTTACAAAAATTTACATCCTCAAAATCTAGATAGCAGTAAAGTGACAATCACATGTAAGAACCTAGATCGGGAGTGGCTACATCCTGATAGTCTTCCACACCATCTATTATCCAAGTAATTAGTGAATACCCTGTAGGATTTGGTCATAAAGATTCTAATACCTGATTGTAATAGTTACTAGCAGAGATTATATCTTATTATTGCCACGATAGTGGCTAAGACTCAAATGATGGAAGATATCAAATAGCCATCAAGGATTAGAAAAATTCAAGTGCTCCATGATATTTTTTTTTTTATTCAGGGCACGATTAGAATATGAGAAGTAATTTTAGAAATATTTATTATAGGTAATGGATGCAGATGATATGATTATGCAGGGATGGATATGATAGTAGTAGATAGATGAGCGGGCATGAGTCGTTATATCTTGTGCTGACACAATAGCATTCTCAGCAGTTTTACCACCATTTTGTGGGCACAACTCAATTGTAGTCGTATTGTCAAGTGCCACTTGTTCCAACATGTTTTTGCTCCTGCTATTAATGTAGTGCTGATACGTTAATGGCTTGGAATTGTGCTGCTTGACCAAATTAACCTGCCTATGTTGGTCTGGTTGCTAAATCAGACCAGTGGATTCCTGTGTCACTGTACCACTACTAAGTTGTTCAATCCCTCCTTATTCCTCTTGAAAGGACATTCACATACTTGGTATTCTTTTGTCTTGCATCCCAAACATAACCTAAGGGTCCTCTGACAATTTCTCCAGATATGTCCAGATACTTGACAGAAATTACATATTAATGTCTTGCGGTAGAGTCCCAGTACTGACTTACTTTGCTCCTTTTGATGTTCTGATTTAGTAAGTCCATGCTCCTATTTTGGCTGAATTGGTTTATCGACGCTCTACTGTTGCAAGTAATGATGATGAATATAATTGTGCTGGTATTTTATTACTTAGTTCCTCATGGATTAATTTGCAAGAACAGTGTTCTAACCGATGGTTTCTTGCTCTGCAAGTCAAGAACAATCCTAAAGCCGATCTACAAGTATTACGGGTAGTCCTAATAGTTGACAGAAGTTGCACACTAGTTGAGCTTCTCGAATAGTTTTCCGACGTTTCTTTGAAGAAGATGGAATATTAAGGCAAGTCAAGGTCCGACTACATGTTTGGGTAGAGCAAGAGGTGTGCCGGTGATACGCCATATATGAATGATACAAGTAAGGTGACTATCGGGCAAGTAACATGTTAAGATAGGATTTCAACGAATTAATATATTGTGCAATAGTAATTCAAGTAAAGTGTAACCTTTCTCATTAATTATGAGAGATTAAGAATTAACAAATAAATCATGAATTAAGTATGGCAACTAAGATAGCAAAATAATAAACTATGCAGTGTAATAAATTTGACCTCAATTAATTCTTGAATGAGTTTGGACTAAATTTTATGGGAAAATTGGTGAGAAATGAGATTTGTAAGGAAGAGGACTGGCGAGGTAGAACGTTGAAGAACGTGAGTCAAGTCGGTGAGAATAAGACAAATTTGCAGAGTTGATAGAGATTAGTCGTGATTGGCAGAGTTAAGTGGTATTAATGGAGTTGGCAAAGATGAGTGGTGTTGATGAGGATAAGAAATGTTGGTAGGGATTAGTAGTGTTGGACTAGACAGAGTTTGGTTAATAAGGCAAGA